>CM052540.1:57790091-57833398 GCA_028533065.1 Trachops cirrhosus | reverse complement strand
AAAGCCCTCATTTAGAATGGAAGGGCAGATAAAGTGCTTCCCAGATAAGGTAAAATTAAAGGAGTTCATCATTACCAAGCCCTTATTATATGAAATGTTAAAGGGATTTGTCTAAGAAGTAGAAGAAGATCAAAAATTATCTTAACAGTAAAAATGACAACAAACTCACAACTATCAACAACTGAACCTAAAAAACAAAGGCTCAGCAAACAACTAGAACAGGAACAGAATCACAGAAATGGAGATCACATGGGGGGTTTTCAGTGGGGAGGGGGAAGGGGAGAATGGGGGGAAGGTACAGGGAATAAGAAGCATGATCAGTAGGAATAGAATATACAGGGAGAGGTTAAGCATGGTATAGGAAACAGAGATGTGAAAGAACTTGTATGTTCAACCCATGGACACGAACTGAGCAATGCTTGAGGGTTGGGGGATACAGGGTGGAGGGGGTATAAATGGGAGAAAAAAATGGGAAAACTGTAATAGCATAATCAATAAAATATATTTTAAAAAAAGAGAACCTATTTTACCAAAGTCTAGTGGGGTTTTACCAGAGACTAACCGACCTAGAGGAAGAAAAATACCCAACTTCAACACCCTCTAGCTTTCCTGTCTCTCCCAAGGGAGCAAACACAGAGAAGCTCTTTGAAAGTCACAGCCTAGGGGCACCTGAAAGACTACAGAATACTTCCCCACCCCCTCACACCTCACCACTATATCAACAGGGCTTCTATATAATAACTAAAAAAACTGTGTGTCCACATGACAATTACAAGTCTCTAGAGAAACCCAAATAAAAAAGGACACCAAAGTAGAGTTTAGCCTCTGACACATACAACTACAACAAACAGTAAACAGCCTAACCTAATAAAGTTAAAATCTCATCCTCAAGGCCTTTTTACCTCAGTACTTTTTACCCATTTGGTTAGTTTTGTGTGTCAACTTGGCTAGACCATGTTTTTTGATCAAACATCATTCTACATATTGCTGTGAAGATATTTTTTAGATGAGATCAACACTTAAATCAGTGGAATCTGAGTGAAGTACATAACCCCACCATAATGTGACCAGCCTCATCCAACTAGCTGAAGGCCATAAGAAAAGGAATATAGTCATCTGAAGAAGAAATTTTTCCTCCAAAGTGCCAACAGCAACGCTTCCCTGAGTCTCCAGCCTGTCATGCAGAGTTCATACTTGCCAGCCCATAACAGCATGGGCCTATGCCTTAAAATCAATTACCTCTCAATCTCTCTCAATCTCGCTCCCTCCGTGTCTGTCTCTGTCTCTCTCTCGCTCTCTCTCAGATTTTGGTCCCATTTAGGACTTTTTCTTAAGATTTCAAGTACATGAATTCTACCACCAACCTGAATGAGCTTGGAAGCAGATTCTTTCAAAACTAAGACTCTAGATGAGAATTCAGCCCAGTCAAAACCCTAATTAAAAAACCTTATGCAGTCCTCAGGAGAGGACCCAACAGAGCTATGCCCACATTCCTGACCCACAGCAACTTAATAAACATACGTGCTATTTATGATCATGTATATGGAGCAAGTGAAAAACAAATATAAGTCAACCTATTCCGCAGAATTTATACTAGAAAATAATAGAGAAATGGAACATAAGCATTACAAATCTTGACAGTATATAAAGAAGAAACACAACCAAATAATGCAAAGAAGAGGAAATGAAGTCCTCTAATTACTCTCTGTAAGTTCATTTTGAAATGCAGGAGAAAGAATGGCTAAGTAAAAGTATGATAATTTTCTAATTTTTTTTGCAGGTACAATTGAGAGATACTTTAGATTTTTCAGAATGTTAGAATCAAGAGATATAGTGTTCAATATAGTATATAAAATAATAAACTTAATCACAGGAACAACAATATAGACTCTAAACCTCCCAAATGATCAACATGAGAATGCATATACACATAAGCATACACAAAGAAAGAGAAGACATGTAGTGAATTTCAAAAACAAAAGAAATATTAAAAACAAAAGTATAAGGTCAGAGAACAAAGACCAAATAAATATGTTGTTCCAAGAAAAGCAAATGAGATAAACTTACCTTTAAAAAGGTAAATTGTATAAATTGAGTCAAAACACAAAGTCCAATCAAATACTATATGCAGAGATTCATCTAAACATGCAATATTATAGGGAACCATTCCACATGGAGTGGGAATGTAGTCCAGCTCCCACTCAGAAAAGCCAGTGGGAAGCGAGACCCGGCACATGGGACCCATGCCCATGGATAGGTTCTCCTGTGGGGAATCAGGCCTGCATTGTACCTAGGCTGCTATGAGACTTGGTTTTGCTAAAACTCCCTCACTCTGAATTGAGGCAGCAAGTGCTTACTGTAACTTCCTAAAATCTGAGCTATACCTCCCAAGTATGGAGTTTAACCAGTTCAAACACTTTTCCTCTTGATCTGTAACATCCTTCTCTTTGAAGTAATTAGCAACATTCTTTCCTTTGTTATCTATAAAAGGTAATCATGTACAGGGAACCTGTGCATAGTAAATGAGGACCATCCTCTATGTAATGTTCCCAGAAAAGCAAAAAAGCTTGTCCAGGCAGGGGCTGGGGCCCTCTCTCTCACTTAGAGAGTGGTCATGCTGTCCCTTTTTCTCCACAGGACTTCTGTAGTCCATGTGAATTTGTTCATTGTGGCCACAACACATAGACCCTGCTGGCCAGGATCCACATCACAATATAAAGGAATGGACAAAGATATAACATATTAATAAAAAAGAAAGCTAGGAGAAAGATAACGGTTTAAGAAAAAATAAAGATATACTGTATTTTGCCATGTGTGATGCACACCCACGTTTTTGTGTGCATATTATACACAGGATTATTATGCCCATGGTATGTAATCATTATACCCATGCATAATGCACATCCTTATTTTTTTCCACAAAAATTTGAGCAAAACAGTGTGCGTTAATAACAGCAAAATATGGTAATCTGAAAAAATAAAGAGATGAACGAGTTAGAATGAATGTGCTGAATCTTGTTATATTAAGCCCACAGTCTCCACCTTCACCTAGAATTCTGCTAACTCATGTCCTCTTGCATTGTATATTTTTAATTTCCTTCACCATTACTTCCAAATATTTTGCCTAGTATTTTTAAGTGCAGAATCTTCTTTCTCTTCACTGTCATAGTCCCTCATTCTTTTCCATTACTTTGTTAAAATTAAGTGATCTCTTAAAACATCATATATCAATTTTCCTTGTGTTGCTTTCTAGAACCACTAGACACTTCATTATTGCTGAATTTTATCTTTTTCACAAATTCTACTTGCGGCAGCATTTTACAACTTGACCACCTTTTGCTTCTTAAAACGTTTTCAACTCGAGATATTGCATTGTACTTCTCTTTCTTCTTCCCTGAACAGTCAGTTTATCTTTTACTGAACTTTGCTCTCCCTCTCACCCATTAACAATATCAATAATATCTTGTTCTCAGAATTCTCACTGTTTAAGCTCTTCCCTTAGCTATCACACTAAATATCTACAACTTAAAGAGAAAATTCCCTTCCAAAGGTCAGATTCATGCTTTCAAAAGTTTGCTAAAAAAAATCTCTAAATAGAAATCCCACCAATAACTAAAACACAAATTATCTAAAAGATCAAAACCTAATCCTCACAGTAAGTTGTTACTGCTGATAATAACCCTATTTCTGATAATAATGATACTATTCTCTGGTTTGTCCAGGCTAAAAACCTAATAGTCACTTTCAAATTACTATGAACTCCTATGGTTATAATTCACATATCTTTCATTCCTGAATACCTAATAGTTAAGGTTCGTGTCATTACTCTTAAGAGTATGAAAATACCTCCTAATAGATCTTTCCACGATTTTTTTTTCACTTTTCAACTGTCTATGCTAATTATCCGCTTTATTTTCAGACTGCAGCTCAATTAACTTAAGTTCCCAATCAAAAACCTAGATAGATTTCTTTGGCCTATCAGTAAAATCCAAATTTTTCTTTCAAGCAATCAAGGCCTTTCCTTAATGTATGTGCAACATAACATTAGTCTTATATCAACCTACATACCTACATATTATCTATGAAACAAACTATACATTTCAATATTACCCAAACATACTCCTATCTTCATGCATTTTGCTCAGTGTTCACTCTGGGCAAATCCTCCTACAATCTCTACCTATTGAAACCCATTTCAACACTTCAAGGCCTCCCCATATAATGTAATCAGTCCTTCCTTTGAATCTTTACAATATTCTGCTTATGATTCTCTCATGGCACATGTAATAGATTGTTTTTTTTCTGTTTATATTATACATTCAACAATATTCAATGAGCATCTATTATGCGCCAGGCAATATGGTAAATATTAGATGCCAGGTAAACAAAGGTCAATGGTTATACAAGATTCTCCATCCAACAACAATAAAAACATTTTAAAAAGAATGTCAACATTTTTTAAAATGGATGCTACAGCTATCTAGAACACATGAACTGAGCATTGCAAACTTAATGACCAAGGACACAAAATAGTTCCAAAATCCACTCTCCCCTGTAGAATAGAATTGTAACTGAGAAAGTGATTGCTCAGCCTGGATCCACATTTTCCCAAACCCCCTGAATCTTGGGGTGTTCATATGACTCACTTTTCCCAATGGAATGTGAGTACAGATGATGTTTGTCACTTCTAAGTCATAAAGCTGTATCAATTAGACAGCTTAGCCTAGCCTAATTAGTACACTAGACACATGACTATATATATCTTAGAAGACATTTTTTGATATACAGATGGAAAATGGAAATAGTTTTTTTCCATTAGATGGAAAAGAACTGTTTTTTCCCCACAACAAACTGATTAACATGTTATTTCTAGAATTTCATCAACATAGTGTCAATTATGACCTCTACTATAAAGAAAACACAATGTTGCCCTGGCTGGTAGTTCAGTTGGTAAGTTGTCCTGCTATGCCAAGGCTGTAGGTTCAACCCCTGGTCAGGGCATATACAAGAATCAACCAATGAGTGCATAAATAAGTGGAACAGCAAGTCGATGTCTCTCTCTCTCCCTTTCTCTCTCTTTCTCTGTCTCTAGCAAATTCATGTTTCTCTTTCTTTCTCTCTCTCTAAAATCAATAAATAAAAATTTTTAAAAAAGAAAACACAAAGTTGCAAAAGGTATAAATTTCAAATTTGTATGTCAAATAGGAATCTATATTTCATTTTAAAAAGAGTTTATATGGAAGTAGAGAATGGAAAAAATAATTGCATCTTTTATCTAAGTTAACTTTCACTTTTAGTCTCCTAATAAAACAACTTTATAGCAATAACACAACTAAGATCAAAGTTCTCATGACCCTTTAATGAACTAGGAAGGAAAACAGAGTCAAAAGCCAGAAGAGAATAGTTGCCAAAAAGAACCTCCATTTAACCCAGAAAAAATTATAGGTCATTTAGCCCACAGGAACAATTGGATACAAAATTAATTTAAATATATTATGCATGACATAGGCTATTCTTATAACAAATTTCTTGCACCTTTATTTTGAAGATGTTTAGACCTTGAAAGTAGTTCCTAGAAGTACTGACCAAATGGATTTTTGCACTGATTATATACTGACTATATAAATTATATGTAATGATATACTTATATAGTCCATATATTATATATATTTATTATAGTTACATGCAATAGTATGCTTTACTGATTATACATAAAAGATAACATCATGCTAACTCAAAAATACAAGCTTTCAAAAGATCAAATAGAATCATCCTAGTTACTGTTGATCTTTTCTATAAATAAAACCATATGAAAATTTACAAGTTTCAGAAGTGAATGATAATTATTAAAAGTAAAAGGCAAAATTCCATAAAACAATGAATAAGTGCTAAATACTGCTATAAAATGCTAACACCATCTTAAGAGTTTTAATATATAAATAACACAGCCTATTAATTCAGAAAACAGTAAGTTACAAGCAAACTACAATAACAAAGATTAATCCAACTATAGCAGTTTCAAAATAGTAATGGTTTTAGTATAATGATATTCTTACTGATATTCTCATTGAACATTATTGCATAAATAATTTAAAATAATAATAAAAATCTACTTCCTGAAACAAATACAGTATTTTAAGTATTTGCTATACCAACCTGTTCCAATTCTTGTATTTTAGCATCCTTTACTTGCAGAATTTCTAAAACTTTTCTGTCTTTAGCTTCAGATTTCTGTTTCTCTCTAGAAACAAAAATATATATATATTTATACACATTGAGAGTTTATTAGTCATAATTGGTAGTTAATCCTTTAAATTTTCACATCCTGATAATGAGTGTCACTTTAAAATACAGAAAATTAAGTTATCTGGAGTTGACAGCCCTTTCTGAATTAGTCAGAAATCATATGACCAGTGATGGCAACAACTTAGAACTGCTCACAACTAAAACAACTTCATATTAAAAAAGTTTAGTTTCCAAATTTAGATGCATAATAAAAATACTTAAAACATATTTAATCTCCATTAAAATAACCATTATACCATCAATTTAAAATAATACATAAACATGTCTTATTAACAGATACATTATATAGAAAATTATATTAAGAATAAAATATTTATCACTGTTTAAGTAAAAGCCTCGAAAAGGGAGGAGCTTCAGAATTATTAATGACCAACATTGAATAAATGAGGGAGAAATATATTGGACACTTATTTACATTTTTAATTTTAAAAATAGGTAAAATAAATAGAAATATGTACCTAAATTGAGTGTAGAGGTAAGGAAAAAGAAAAGAACCCTCACTTGAGAAAGAGTGAAATAAAGTAAAGACCTTACAAGACACAGAGGGATATTAGAATGCAATCAGAAAAACATAGCACTGGCTATAAGAGATAAATTCAGATAGTACATTTAAAAGAATTAGGCTTCTAATAAGTTAGCATAGTAAATTCATACTCTGAGGCTCTTCTGTGTTCTCTAAGTTTATAGTATTAATAGAACATAGAAGAAAAAATTAAGGCAACATGGCCCCATCTCTGAGGATCACCAACTAAACAGAAATATATTATTGCTATGGATAGGGCTGATGGAGACTAAGATGGAAAGAGCTTAGCTCCTGGTGGATAATAGGAAATAAGCTTCCTGCTCAATTTGGAGAAGCAAAGTGAGGCTCATTGTTTGAAACCATAGACTGGGTGGGGCTCCCAAATTCTTAGAGGCCAAAAAAGCTTCCACCCATCCTTGCCTGGAACTAAGTCTTTTTTATATGAAATTCTAGAATGGCAAAAGTTTATAGATATAGCATCCTAATCAGAAGCTGAGCCAAAATGCCCTAGGCTCAGGTACTAAATATAGCAAATCCTCTGTGTCACTGTTGGCTAAGAGCCACAAACTACGAATACCAATCCTATTTCAGAATGGGTGAATGGGATTAGGGTAACAATTTAATGGCAATCATAAATTTTCTAGAGAGAAAAAGACATTAGACAAGGAGGGGTGGTGGTGAGAACAATAAAAGCAATCCTCCCACTCAAGATGCATCCACAAACAAAAAAATCCAAAATACATGAAGAAAACACATACTCCATACCCCACACACACACAACACATGCACACACTAACTCAATAATCTTAAAAAGTAACATACATTAAAGATGAAAATAACACACTGCAAAAAATTGAAATAAGGATCTTTAAAGATATAGAAGAATGATTAAAATGAAACTGAAAAATAATAAAGTGGATCTTTAAAAATCTACTAAAAATCTTGAAAATAAAAATATAATCACTAAATCAATAAAAAAACAATTAAATGGGCTAAGCTCAAAACTAGATATAAAAAGGCAATCAGTGGAATGGATACAATTAATGAAGGACTCATCCAGAACACTGCATAGAAAATGATGAGGTTAAAAATATAAAATCAATTTTAAGACATGTAGCTTTCACTAGGAAACTCCAACATGTGCCTAAAGAGTTCCAAAAGTAGATAATGGTAAGATAAAATATAATGCATTATTTTTAGAAGGCAACCATTGAGAATGGTTTAGAATTAAACAGTTCTCAGATTGAAAGATATCTACCAAAACAAATATGAAAAAAAAGAGAAAACATATCTATACATTAATTTATCATTCACTCAACAAGTATTTACTGAGCACTTCTTACTTACATGATAGGCACTGTCCTAGAGACTAGGAACAAGGCACTGTAGTGAACAAAATAAAGCAAGAGGCTGTCTTTATGGGATAAACATTCTAGTTCATGTATCTTGAAAACACACAATGAATAATTGAACACACAGTATGTCAACTGGCTATAAATATAATAAAAAATAAACTAAAGAAGAAAGGGATATCTAGTGTTAGAGAACTGGTGAGTAAAAGGAAAGTTACTATGTTCATAGGATAATTAACAAAGGTTTGAGCAGAGACTTAAAGGAAGGAAGTGAGAGTCATAGAGCTCTCAAGAAAGAGTTTCCCAGGCCATGCGACTAGTAACAAGTAGGCAAAAACATAATTGATATATTTAAAGAATAGTAAAAAAGTAAATTTATCTCCCTTTGTATGGACAAGGAAAAAATGGTAGCTGAGGACAGAGAGATCACTGGGAATAAAGTAATATATTGTCTTCCAAGCCTTTTGAACATTGAATCTGACTCTCAGTAAAATAGGAAGATAGAGAATAGATAGGTTTGAGCAGAGAAAGAACATAATACAAATTATTATTTTATAAATACCATACTGGCTTTTGGGTTGAGAACAGCCTCTAAAAGTCAAGGGTAGAAGAAGAGAAACCAGACTGGAAGCAACTGAAATACCTCAGGTGAGAAATAAAGATGAATTGCACAAGATAGGTAGGTATAGTAGTATTTAGAAGTGATAAAATTCTTCATATTTTGAAGGTAGGATTAACAGGTTTTCATGATACATTAGATATGAAATGTAAAAGAAAGAAGGAAATCAAGAATATTTCCCAGGCTTTTATTTGAGCAACTGGAATAATGGAGTAGACATTATCTGAGATATAGAGGATGAGAATGAGGGACAATTAAGATTTGGGATTTGGACATGTTACATTTGAGATGCCTATTCAACATCCAAGATGTAGCTGGATAAACAAGTCTAGAACCAGTTAAGAAGTCAGGACTAAAGATAAAACTTTAAGAGTCATCCAAATACATTTAAGACCATAAGTAAATGGGATCACCTTGGTAGTGATTTTGGATAGAGAAGCCTGAGAATTGAATCCTGTGGCACTCCGACATTAAGAGTAACGTTAGTAAGATGAGAAAAACACAGTAAGTCAGACTAAGAAGGATAAGCATTCATGTAAGAGGAAAATCAAGAGAAACTAAGTGTGTAAGTGTTTCTAGAAAAAAGGAATCAATTGTGCCAAATGATACAAACATGTTAAAGAAGATAAAGACTGAGAAGTGAATGCCGGAATTAGAAAAATTGGGCTCACTGGTGACTTTGACAAGAGCTGTTTCAGAAGAATGGTGGGTATGAAAGCCTAATAAGAGTGAGTTCAAGAGAGAAAAGAAAAAAACTGGAGATAGTACAAACTACTCTTCAGACAAATTTTGCAGTAAAAAGAAACATACAAATAGAACAGTAGATCAAGGGAAATGTGAGATCAAAAGATTTAAGATGGAAGACAAATAGCATATGTATATGTTGACAGAAATAATTCAGGACAATAAGAGACACTGATGACACATGAGAGAGAAGGAAGAGTTTCAGGGTGCTTGAAGCTATAGCATACACATAGAAAGTTTCCCCTTAGGTGACAGTATGAACAGTTCAACCGAAGAAATAAAAAGGAAAATGTGAGTATAGACTCAGACATATTGGTAGATACAGTTATGGGAAGAATATAATCTCTCAGAATTCTGAAAGCTCCTATTTTATCAACAGTCATTGATTGTTCACCTAAGCTACTCCATGGTATTGCTGACTAGGTATTCATTTGGTTTGCCCAAGCAGCCTGCAGTGACCTTAAATTGATACTAGCCTCTCAATGCAAGTCTATGTCCTACTCAGCAGCCCACAGAGTCACAGCAAATTTAAGTTCCTGATACAACCTCCCCAATAGCCCTTGTGAGCAATAGTCTCCTCTGCTTCCCAATACCTTTCTCTTTTGCATCCCTTAGTGAAAAACTTCTGTGGGGTTTACCAAAACCCAGAGCTTATGGTATGAATTGACCACTACTGCCTTAGCCCAAAAATCCCAGAGCACCCCACCTACTAACAGTAATAAAGGCATATGCCATAGGTCCTGTCTCTTTCTGTCTGCACTCTGCTTTGACCTTCCCATGCAGCCCCTTGAGGTACTTCCTTCAGGAACTGTGAGTAATAAACGTCTCTATTTCAATTTTTCTTCTGATCTGCTCTTGAACCATGGCTCATCATCCAGGACCCTGTGCTCCACTGAATAAATGTCAATTTGACAAGTTCATAACAGCTATCTATCAGCTGAGAGTAAGAATGAAAAACAAAATGTTAGAAGATGACAAGGAAGTAAGCATAACATAGTCTTCTAGGATAGTGGGATAGTAAATGAGCCAGAAAAAAATCAGGATCATTACCAGACAGGCTAAGAACCACTGAGATTAGTGGTCAAAAATTTACATAAGACCAGCCGTGTTCAGTCCTCTGGAGGTAGGCGCAAATAGGTAGAAAGTTGGAATAAACCACATCTGACATTTTTCTAACATGACTACTGTTTTTACTTTATCCTGCTTTATTATTTTATTTTCTATTTACCAAGCATTAACAGTACATTTAATGCCTAATCACAGACCCTTGTCTTCAACTGGGTTTTCTTCTTACTTGTGTTTCTTTTGTTAGTAGTAAAATTAAACATACTTTTAAATATTGAAATACTTTTTTCTAATTCGCCATTGCCTGTCAATGCCTGCCATTTCATATTTTAGTTTTTTACTGATGTATAAAACTACTTTACATATTAAATATATTCCCTTTGCTTATTTTTTGTCACTTACATATAATCTCAAATTATAACTTGAACTTTTAATTTACCATTATAAAATCTCAAGTATTACAAAAAAAATACTATATATGCCTCTGGAGAAAAGTGCCTTCAAATCCTAAAGAACAAGGCTTAATGGGGTTTACCCTGGAATGAAGACCCAGTCTGAGACAGCCAAAACATTAATTCCAGTAAGAAACTTCCTTTGTAAGTTCCTTTCTGGATATACTATGAATCTATTTTTAACCTGCCAGGAATCAGTTTACTTTACAGGGATAAAGTCTAATGTACTTTCCCATAATAAACCTAAAATCCCCACTAATGTCTAAATAAATTCTTGTGGTCCTTTTTAAATGAGATTGTATGCCACAATATCCAAACAAAAACATTATTACAGCTTCCAAATGAGCTTTCTACTAGGCTGATGATCTCCTATGATACATGTACATAACTCATGCACAGTCTAACCCAGTGGGGTTCTCGTAGTGTGGGTAACCAAAGAAGTAGCATAAGCATCACCTAGAAATTTGTTATTAAGGTACCATCTTCCACGCACCCTGAGGGTAAACATTCTGAGTGTAGGGCCCAGCAATATGTGTTTAACAATAACAAGGTGTTATGGAATGAATGTCTTTTCATATCCATATGCTGAAGCCCTAATCCCTAATGTGATGGTATTTGAAGGTAGGGCCTTTGGGAGTTCATGAGGGTGGACACCTCATGAAAGAAATTAGTGCGCTTACAAGAGACATTAGATTCTCATTCTCTCTCTCTCCTCTCTCTCTCAAGGGAGGATATGGCAAGATGGCAGCTTTATGCAATAGGACTCTCACAAGGAATAAAATTGGCAGGTATCTTGGTATTAGACTTCCTAGCCTCCAGAAAAATGAATGTTTATTATTTTATGCCATCCAGTCTATGGTATTCTGTTATAGAAGCCCAAACTGAGTAAGACACAACACCTAAAGTGATTCTGATGCACACTAGGATCTGAAAGTCACTGAAATAACAGTAACTGATGCTTCTCAATAGATTACACGAGTGACATAATACTAAAAGTGTGAGACATAAATGAAATGTCAAAATTCAAATAGAATATAAACTTCAAAAATATAACTCAGTGATGTGTATTTTATAACCAAACCCTCCAAAATTGAATGTTATTTATAGTTTTAACTATTTTTTAATTTTTACTTTTAATATTGATTATGCTATTATAGTTATCCCATTTTTTTTGCCCCTCCATTCCCCTCTGCCCTGCACCCTCCCTCCCACCAGCATTTCCCCCTCTTAGTTCATGTCCATGGGTCATACATATAAGTTCTTTGGCTTCTATATTTCCTATACTATTCTTAACCTCCCCCTGTCTATTTGTACCTACCATTTATGCTTCTTATTCCTTGTACATTTTCCACCATTCTCCCCTTACCCACTCCCCATTGATAACCCTCCATGTGATCTCCATTGTTCCTGTTCTAGTTGTTTGCTCAGTTTGTTTTTGTTTTGGGGGTTTTTTGGTTCAGTTGTTGATAGTTGTGAGTTTGTTGTCATTTTACTATTCATATTTTTATCATCTTCTTTTTCTTAGATAAGTCCCTGTAACATGTCATATAATAAGGGCTTGGTAATGATGAACTCCTTTAGTTTTACCTTATCTGGGAAGCACTTTATCTGCCCTTCCATTCTAAATGAAAGCTTTGCTGGATAGAGTAACCTTAGATGTAGGTCCTTGTCTTTCATGACTTCAAATACTTCTTTCCAGCCCCTTCTAGCCTGCAAGGTTTCTTTTGAGAAATCAGCTGATAGTCTTATGGGCACTCCTTTGTAGGTAACTGTCTCCTTTCCTCTTACTGCCTTTAAGATTCTCTATTTTTCTTTCATCTTGAGATAATGTAATTATGATGTGCCTGGGTGTGTTCCTCCTTGGGTCCAACTTCTCTGGGACTCTTTGAGCTTCCTGAACTTTCTGGAAGGCTATTTCCTTCGCCAGATTGGGGGATTTCTCCTTCATTATTTGTTCAAATAAGTTTTCCATTTCTTGCTCTTCCTCTTCTCCTGTTGGCACCCCTATGATTCAGATGTTGGAACACTTAAAGTAGTCCCAGAGGTTCCTATGCCTCTCCTCATCTTTTTGAATTCTTGTTTCTTCCTTCTGTTCTGGTTGAATGTTTATTGCTTCCTTCTGCTCCAAATTGTTGATTTGAGTCCCAGTTTCCTTCCCTTCACTGTTGGTTCCATGTATATTTTCCTTTATTTCACTTTGCATAGCCTTCACTTTTTCCTCTATTTTGTGTCGGTACTCAACCATTTTTGTGGGCATCCTGATTACCAGTGTTTTGAACTCTACATCTGATAGGTTGGCTATCTCTTCATTGCTTAGTTCTATTTTTGGAACTTTGATCTGTTCTTTCATTTGGGCCATATTTTTTTTGTCTTGGGGCACCTGTTACATTGTAAGGGGCAGAGTCTCAGGTATTCATCAGAGCAAGGAAACCCATGGCCACTGTCTGTGGAGGAGGGGTCTGAGAGGGAACAATGCCACTTGCTCAATCTCAGCTGGCTTTCAGTCACTTCCCTCACTACCCACAAGCAAATTGTGCTCTTCTGCTGATTCCCAGGTAGGTGAGTTTGTGTACATTCTAGCACCTTATGGGTCTCTCCAATGAACTCTCCTGTGAGGCTGTGAGTTTCTCCTGCTGCCACAATCCCCAAAGGTTCTTTCAGTCAGAGGTTTTGAGGCTTGATTTCCCTGTGCTAAAACCATGGGTTGCAGGGTCTGTCTCACTCTCCAGTTGCTTATCTGCATGCAAATGTGGGACCACCAGGTCTGCCAGCCATGCCTCACCCGCCCCAGTACCTCAATCACAGCCTACTCTGGACTTCTCTTCACCCTGGGTGCCTGTCTCTGCCCCTTCTATCGGTCTGGATGAATGTTTCTTCTTTAACACTCCTTGGATGTCAGACTTCCATACATTTCAATTTTCTGGCAGATCTGGTTACTTTTTGTTTTTAAATTTGTTGTTGGTCGTCTTTTGGTTGTGCAAGGAGGCAAAGTATATATATTTATGTGTCCATCTTGGCCAGAAGTCCTAAGTGAGATTAACTATTTTAACTATTTTTTTAAGTACAACTCAAAAATCTATATAGGCATTTGTCCAGCAGCTCCTCCTGGTGGTATAGGAAATCCAGTATTTTCACAACTCCCAATAGTTATCAGAGCTACACTATTAATATAATATTGTTTACTCAGAATAATATAATAAAAAAGTTGTTTCAAGTTTAAAATATCACCAAACTACTTGATCAATTCAATTATAATATATTCAATGTATTTACAAGACATAAAAAAGGGTTCCTATAAAAAGAGATACTGTCAAGAAGTTGATGATGATCAATGACTGAGACAAACTCCTGTTTAGCTAATTAGAACCACTGATGTGCAATAATGACGAGAGCTAAGAATATCTGCAGACTTCTTTAGGATGAAAAATGAAGTGAAGAGAGGCTGTCAAATATGTACAAATTTAAAGCACCAATTACTTTTCTCAAGAGTACTACCCATTTAAACATTTAACCCTGCTGCATTACCCACATGATTTACCATGTTTTTTACCATTTTTCTAAACTCAAAAATCTGAGAAATTATTCTAAATCATTAAGAATCAAAACTTACTGTGTTATTCAATGTGACAGAATTATATTTTCTGGGTTTGAGCCTATTTTTAATGCGCTGACAAAAATGAAATATTTGAGTTTAAAAGAAACATTTAACTATAAATGTTGTAATAATATTGGTCTGAATTATAAAATAATGAAAATGAAAACCAAACTTATGGATATTGATTATTCTTAATTAACAGATAGACAATAATGTATCAAATAAACCTAGTTAAACTAATGTTTTCTTTCATTTCAGTACAAAATCTATTAAAATGTAGATTTTATACTTACAATGGCTTTCCATTCAAATGCATTCTCAATTTCCTAATAAACATCAAGATTCTAAAACAGTAAGACTGATAAAAATGGAAGTTTAGGCAAATTAAAATTATATCATTATCAACTTGTTTATCCTTTTATTCACAAACTATTTTATAATTATTTTTCAATCTTGAATATATGTAATAAACTACTAGAATGATACCTATGAATATAGAATAAGAAAATCTGAAAAAGAGAAAAACTTGAAAACTTAGTATTTTTAAAACACATTTACTCCCCAGTAAAAATAGCTATTGAAAAAATTCTGAATAAAAATAAATTACTAAATCAAATGATCCTAATGCATATACAACCTTTAGCATTAAATATTATAAAGGTCCAAGTATAGTTAAAATATTTTGCTTTAATATCAGCACATAATTTTAACACATAATCAGGAACTTCTATTACATTTTATTTTTCAAATATATATACATACACACATATTTTTTCAAAGTTTATGTGAAAGGCAAAACTTGTGCTGGAAGAGTCAGCCTGACACATACATGAAAATGTGCTTTGTTTTGTTTTGTTTCCTGTTCAATTAGGTAGTTCTAAACCAGAACAAAGAACAGAATTAGGTTACATCTGAATCTGAATTTGTCAATTATAGCACAAAGACTGACTCTTCAAAAAAAGTAACCATTTAATAGAACATAGTTTAGATTTAATATATCAGTGAACAATGTACACTTATTTCAGGTATCCTTATTCATTCAGCATCATTTCTGAAAATACAAAGTTGAGACTCAAAACTTCCTCGGTTTTATAGTTAGAAATTAAATGACTTTAGTTGCTGATTTTCTTGTTTCTTCTCTTTTAACTACATAGCCAGATATATCTGCATACACTCAACATTTATTATCTCAACATCCATAAAAAAGTTGGAGAATTGTGTATTATATGTCTTTAATAATTGTGCAAATATTTTTCAACCAGAATCTAGAAGTCTCTTACAGTGTTCAAAAATATCAGCACTTCAGAACAGACTGTTTTAACATCTGCACATCACCAGGGTTGCCCCCAAGGATTTTTAAATGATGCCTGCCTGTGCTGAATAAAGTGCTAACTTGCACCTTGCATTTCAAACTGTGTCCTGAGCAGCCATCCAGTTGGTACAACACCAGCTGAATTCCCAGAGGCCACTGTTCACTCAGGCTTGACTGCAATTATCATGTCAATATTTTGTGCTCTGATATGCAGATATGCACACATGCAAGCTGCGTAATACTTCCTTCTCCATGGAATGTTGACTTATGTTCAATGTTCAAGGAATTTTTAACAAAACCAGATATAAACTTTCAACAAATGAAGACAATTACAATCATTTTACCTTAAGAACAAAAATTGTATTACTGTGTTACCTTCTGCAATGCATATAAGGCAAATTTTTTTAAGTATCTATGCTACTACAATTTGACAATTCTTTGGAAGTGTTCATAAAAGCTAAAAGACTATTTGTCAAGCTTCTTGCATCTGTATAGTAAGAGTTCAAATGTGTTTTTTCATACTTTATTGCACATTCTTTCACCTTAAACAGTACAGGGGATCCAATTAAACACCTATTAGATCCTTTGACCATCTTCCCATTCATCCACATCTCTGCCTAGGCATTTATGACTGTTGCAAGAGCTGCCTAGCAGCACTGCTGCCAGATGGAAGAATTCTGGCAGCTACACTTCTGGGGTCTCCAACCAGCCATGCTACCATCATGCTCCAAAATGCAACCCTTTTTCAGGCTGTGTTGGTTTCATACACATGGGACAGTGTACAGCCATATAGCAGCTGTGCAACCCATGTGTTTAAGAGTTGAATGAAGCAGGAGGGAGGTTTTCCCAGTGATGAGAATATATACTATAACCTTATAACAACAGCCTGCTTATTAAGCATCTAAACTTTAACTGTAAATATAAATATGAGATAATCTTGCATCTTCTACGAGATTTAATCATTAAACACCTGTGTTTCAAGGGTGTAGCACGCATACCCTAAACATGCAATAAATACTAAAAATCGGCTTGTTTTATTCCTTTCCATGGTTCTCATTTTCCAAAACTGAGTTGTAATATCCAGGCTAGAGGAAAAGGGAGGAAGAGGGAGAGAGAAAGAGAGAGACTACTAAAAACAGGAGAGTGGGTATGAGAAAAAGGTATTGAGAACCCTATCAGATAGTAAGTATAAATGTTAAAAAAGAAAGCAAAACATGTCTGCAAGATTTATGCAAATATAAGGTGTTAGAAGTAAAAGCAAATAAAAAAGTAAAGTAATTTCTGTGTAGGTTTAATTTGAAAATGTACATATGAAAAAGTAAAAGGTATTAACATTTGTAAAGCCTAATTATCTTTAAGTTGATATTTAGATATATTTCTAAATTTAAGTATTCAAGTTCAAATATAATACACATTGTTTTAAGGATCAGTCAATGGCAAAAATAACATCAAAAAGGCTGAGAGTAGCTCTTGGAAGCCTATTTATTATTTAGAAGATACTAATTGATTTTTCTTTGTCAAGACTTTACAAAAACAAACTGAAAAAAATTTGAACTATAACATGAGATAATGATGATGAGTCAATATATGCAGAACACTAAGAACTGTGTGTGAACCACAGTAAAACTCAATAAATATGTTATTATAATTATGGTTGGTCTATGATGCATTAAACCATGAACACACAGAATTGCAAGTATATCCTTATCATAAATATTTACCACATAGTTCAAAATATACTTCCTTATAAAATATACCTTTTTAAAAAATCAATTTGAATCATAGTACAGTTTAGTACTGTTTACTGGGCAGATATCTTTAAGGAACACTCGGGAATCTCATTAGTCCATTACAAGACAATAATGACACTATGAAACCCAGTAACAGTCTTAATTATTTTCCCTTTTATATCCCCATAATAAAAATCATCTTTTTCTTTTCTGCTCATTCATATTACCCTATACAGTAATAATGTATTTCATTTTTAGCCCTTTTAATACCACGTTTTAGTATTTTATTCACGCACTATTTCTCTTTGTGTTCTAGATTATCTGTAAACATGGTACACAAGCCAATTTATTCAATTTTCTATGAAGCCTCTGCTGTAAATACTTTATCATAAAAAAATGTCAAATATTCCTTTATTTAACCATTATAAAATCAGGTTTTTTTGCTAATCAAGAAAAATCATAAAATACTCTCTACCTTGAAGTAGAAAAATCAGGATACTAACCATGTCAGATTCCACATAAAACTGTAAAGAACATTAGAAGAGAATGAATTAATTCAAGTACCCAGAATGTGTACCAAGGCTCCCGGAGGTGCTATAGTTAACATTCAGAAGTACTGTGGGATATTTTAAATGCCTGGGGGAGACACAGCAATACTTGATATCTGTTGGACACTGCACGGACTACTAGCTAAAGGAAATTCAGAGTTTCAGTGTTAGATTGCACTACATTCCTTTCATGTCATCATAGATTTAACAAGTTGGGTTTTGACTACTTCTGTGATAAAAATCAAGTTGAAAGCAAATAAGCACTGTAGGAAAAAAATTGAGAGTGGCACTGTCCAATGTGACTCCAATTTTGAGAACTTTTCTAGTACCTAACAATCTCATATAGTCTATAGCAAAATTATGGTTATTAAATAATAAATTAAAATATATTTCCTTTTAATTTGTATGGCTATTTTAATGGCCATTAAATTGTTAAAAAAAATACTTAATCAATGGAACACACATGTAATTCTCTTTAATTTGAAGTAACATGAAAAAATTACTGAAATATTAAGGGCACTACAAGTTGAGAACATTTGGGAACCTATAAATTAATTTTTAAAGAAAAAATCCATTATTTAAATGACTAAAGATTATAATGTATGAATACTTACCTTAACACATAGAATAACAGAAATTTTTACTAGAGAGTCTCAAAACCCTAGTAGTAGTTCTTAATTGCTATAATTACAACTCTACTCAGTCTCATTGAACTATAATCTTGCTGCACCCTATACCACCCTCAGCATTTCATCATATATTCCTCTTCAAGTCTAAAACTGAAGAAGTGTAAAAATATAACACGGATAATGAGAAGTAAGTCACATATGCTCAAGTTTCAACATAGATGCTTTGGCAAAATTTGTAACCACTAAGAATTTCCAGATACAAATATCATTACCTATATCAGCCAATTAACTTTATTATGAGAGGGCTATTTGAAACTCTGAATATTACAACAAATTTTGTTGAATTTTTATATTTAGTACTTTAATGAAAAAATATAATTTCCATGTAAATAAAATAAAACTCACCAGATTAGAAAAAATACTTTCCTGGCATAATTTCAATTTAATATTAAGTTACTACCTGTTCACTGTGAATGGTATGAATTAAATTATCTCAAAGATCTGGGTCATTTCTCAGCATATAAAGCTGAATTAACTTCTACTTCCAGCCATAGAGAGAAACTAGGATATATTTGCCCTATGCCTTAAACAACTTGAAAACTATACAAAATATTTCAGACACTGGACACAGGTAGCAAAGGCCTGTGGTCCCTAAAGGAAGAAAACCAATTAGGGAAGATGTATGAATCCTGCAGTTTACTATCTAAAGTCAGTCTTCAAGCTACAATGAAGGAAGAAGAAATACAAAAAGAGGGCAGGATCTCATTAAGTTGAGAAGATACAGGCTGAAGTTCAGGAAAGCCATAGCACATAGCATTTGTGAGGCAAACTACTAGAGGACAGAGTGTACCAAGAGCAAGAGCCAGCAGGTTTCAGAGGTCTCCTCTTTGTTTGAGAATTGATCTGTCTGTGCTTGAAAGGAAAGTACTTCAGGCAAAGGAGAGAATCACTGCAAAGCAGTAGACTGGACAATTTCTAGAATTCACAGAGGAATAAAAACAGTTCATGTTCCCATCAATCAAAGTAGAAAGACCATGTAAAATACAGAGCATTAGGTAGAGTCCCAGAAGGGTCATGCCCTAATAATGTGACTAAATTCACTATAGAGAGAAAAAATGGCTACTCTGAATCTGTGCTAATGAAGTCCCCAAAACATCAAACCAATCCACAAGTAACTTACCAGCATAAAGGAAAAGTCCAATATTCTTTATAGGAGTACAACAACAATCAAACAATAAATAGCATAAAATTCACAATGTCCAGAATCCAATAAAAATTACCAGGCATGCAAAGAAGTAGAAACATATGATCCATGATGTGGAGAAATATCAGTGATGTAGACAATTGAATTAGGAAATTCAAGGACCTTAAAATGGTCTTCATAAATATTAAAAATGTACTTAGGAATTTAAAGGGAAACATGAACATAATAGAGAGTAATGGAAGATTTTTTTGAATAGTAAAAGAATTTGTAGATGTAAAAATATATTATCTGAAATGAAAAAATACACTAGAAGGGATCAGTAGCAGATTACACAGTACAAAGGAAAATATCATAAAACTTGAACCATGGGAATAATAATTATTCAATACAAAACCTAAGTATTTTCCTACCATTGTCTAAGATCCTTTAGTTTTATTTATGGGTATCATATTACCTTTTCCAAACAATATTGTTTAAACACTATTGTGTTCATGTAGATAATTAACAATTCTCACCAGTGAAAAAAAGTCTTTTAAAATGAATGTCAAATAAAAAAGACAGTATTCTTTTCTAGAGAGTAAAGATGCATTCACAGTAAATATACATCATAATTTTAAAAATATTAATCACTGCTTTCACTTCAATAGGAAAAATATGCTCTATAACATATGCCCCAGTGGTAGAACCAAATTAATCTTCCGAATCTTTCATATAATACAAATAAAATACCTAAACATGTGATAATTGTCTTGATGTCTTTTTCTTTCTGACAACCACTTGTGGGACTTTTATGAAAAAGAAAACACTACACAACCAAAGGACACAGTAATTTTCTAGTAACCAACCCCAAAGAAATATTAATTGCCTGCCTGCCAAAGAATTCAAAATAATTATTTTGAAGAAACCCAGTTAGCTACAAGAGAACACAGATATACAACTAAACAAAATCAGGAAAATAATACATGAAAAAAATGAGAACTTCAACAAAAGAGAACACAAAAAGAAACAAATAGAAATTCTGGAGCTGAAGAACAAAATGAAAACTGCAATAGTCAAGAGAAGACTCCATCAAGCTGGAAAAAGAATCCATGAACTTGAAGATACATCATTTAAATTATCTAGTAAAAGGAGGAAAAAAAGAATAAAAAATAATACAGAAAGCATATGGAATATCACAAATAAGAGTGATTTATGCCTTTTAATAGTTCCAGAGAAAAGAGTGCAGAATGTTTATTTAAAGAGCAGAAAGAAAGAAGGAGCCACTACCCTTCATGAAAGCATGGATGGAACTGGAGAGCATTATGCTAAGTGAAATAAGCCAGGAGGTGAAAGACAAATACCATATGATCTCACCTGTAAGTAGAACCTAATCAACAAAATAAACAAGCAAGCAAAATATAACCAGAGACATTGAAATAAAGAACAAACTGACTGTAACCAGAGGGGAGGAGAGAGGGTGATGAAAGAAGGGAGGGGGGTCATCAAGGAATAGGTATAGAGGACCCATGGATGAAGCCACAGGGGGGAAGGATTGAAGGTGGGAGGTGAGGATGGGTTGGGTTGGGGAAAGGGATGGCAGGAAAATGGAGACAACTGTACTTGAACAACAATTAAAAATGCAAAAATAAAATAAAATAAAGAATTAATAGGTGAAAACTTTCCAAATCATAGGCGGGGTATAGAAATCCAGATTCATGAAGCTTGTAAGACCCAAACAGGATCACACAGACACATACAACCAAATTCTCAAAAAAATCAACGACAAGAATAATTTTGAAAGCACTGAAAGAAAAGCAACTCCAGATGTAAAAGAAAAACATCATAAGATTATCAGTGCATTTTTCAGAAGAAATCTTGCATGCCAGGAAAGAAATGGAATGACATATTCAAAGTACTAAAAGAGAAACACTACCAATCAAGAATACTATACCCAGCAAAGTCATCCTGTCCTTCAGCAATAAAGAAGCTAAAGATTTCCAAAAAAAAACCAAACAAAAACCCTGAAGGAATTCATCACCACTACAATTGCCTTACAAGAGATACTAAGGGTAGTTCAACTTAAAAAACACATGAAATTAGGGTATAGTAAATTCAGAATATTGTAAATTTGATGGTACTAAGTCACTTTTAATTGTAGCAAAAAAGAAATTAAAAGACAAAAGTATCAAAATAAATAGAGATACAATAATCTGTTAATAGGTAAATAATACAAAAAATGTAAAGTGTGACACCAATAAAATAAACTGTGTGGGTGGGGAAGTAAAGTGTAGAGTTTTTATGAGACTGAAATTAAATTGTTACCAGAAAAAAGGGCCTGCTATAACTAAAATCTGTTTTATGTAAGCCTCGTGGTAATGATAAAGAAAAAAACTCTAGAGGATACACAAAACATAAAGAACAAAAAGATTACAGCATATCACTGCCAAAAAAAAAATCATTATACCACAAAGAAAAGCAACAGAAGAGGAAGGAACAAAACACAGAAAGAAGACAGTAAAATAGCAATTATCAAGTCTTTACCTGTCAAAAATGAAAATATGCTGTCACAGAGATTCAATTTATCTTAACACTGATAGGTTAAAAGAGAAAAGATTTAAAAATATATTTCAGACAAATAGGTCCATAATCAAGAGAGAGGTGGCTTATTCAAGGTCTGTCCAGAGGGATCCAGCCATGTAATATGAAATATAGCGACATTTATTGAAGAATATACAAGACACAAGAAACTCTGTATATAGAACAGTGACACCTCAGTCCTCTTCAAAGTAGGCACCTTGGGACCTCACACAGTTCTACCAATTGCCATCAGCTGCCCCGTCATATATTCCTGAATGTCATCAATGGTCTGAAATCTCTTCCCTTTGAAAAGTGAATTTCAGTTTTGGGAAAAGCCAGAAGTAGCAGGGCACCAAATTTGGGGTGTAGGAGGACAGAGTCATCTTGGTGATTCGATGTTTTGCCAAAAACCTCTGCACAAGACATGATGCATGAGTGGGTGAATTGTCATGGTGAAGCTGCCAATCACCAGCTGTCCATAGCTGTGGCCTTCTGAATCATCTGAATAATTTCCACAGAAGAATGTTCAAGCTTAATACAAAATTTGATGCAGATTCATTGCTCTACTCACTCAGTCATTTTGAATGCAATGACCACACAGTACATGTGCTCACTCAGCTGAGTCTAACTGACCCCGCTAACTAGTACAGTGAAATTGCCATTGCTCATATATGTACATTCCAGTCCACTATCCTTGGCTGCCAGGTTATACTGATGTCATACAAACCGTTCTCATTATATTAACAATGGCTGGACTTTTTCCAGACAGACCTCATACCATGCTCACTCAATGGTGCCTACCGCCCCCACCACCCCCACAGACTAGTACAGTGAAACTGTCATTGTTCACACATGCACATTCCAGTGCTCTCTCCTAGTCTGCCAGGCTACATTGATGTCTGTCACACAAACCGTTCTCATGATATTAACAATGGTTGGACTTTTTCTAGACAGACCTTATATCTCTCTCAAATCTACAATCCTTTGAAAACAATAATGGACACTTTCTTCTACCACTTCAAATTTTTGCCTAAGATATCCTCTCAGATCCTACCCACATTCTAAATAAAGATATGCTTATTTGGGGAGGGCAGCTGTATTATGAATATAATTATTGATATATATTGCTACTGTTTTAATGAACTAATCTTGCAGTACCAACTATAATGGTAGGAATTCCAAAATAACTGTTGAATTCTAATGAAGTGAATCCATAACACCAATGGCAACAGAGTCCAGGATCATAAAAGTAACACTTAACTTCTTCCCAAAAACAATTCACAAATCCAAAAGCCACTTCTAACCTCATGCCTACCCATATCCACAACTAAAAAACTATCTGGTTTTTTATCTTTTTGTATTTTGTCACTTCATCAATGTTCACTCTTCAAAAGCAACTTGTCTTATGTATAAAGTCAAATTTTAGAAATCACCAAATGTAAGTACTGCATTTAACTGTTTCTGTATTTTAATTATTAAAACAAAGTGTTTTTAATTAATTGAAGTGACATTACAAAAATGTTTTATATGTGTATAATTTCATGATTATGTAATTTTATAATTCAAGTTCTAAAATAGCAAGAGTTTTACTTATACATGTAGATTCTTGATAATTTTTTCAAACAACACAATTTATTTAAGATTCCAAGAACTCATTCTGTTGGTGATTTCATCAATATACATTAAGAATATTTTTAAAATCTGTTTCAAAATTATTTATAATATTAATGTCTGTGGAAACTCAGTTTAATCTAAAATGTTAGATGATCATTGGGATCACTGTCTTTCATGTTATAAATCAGATTATCTCATAACCTCAAAGTGAAATTTCAAAAAGTTCACTATTTTTCCATCAACCAGAAGCACTTTATTCTGATTGATTCTTAATTACAGATTTAGATATAGCCTTCAAATGTTAGGTGCACTTGTTTTCTAGTGAACATAAACCATATCTGAATATTAAAGGAAAATATAAATAATATTCTTTGCTATGCAAATTAGAAATGCCTTTGGGATAGAACAAGGCCTCTAGGTATTTTCAAATAAGCAGATGCAGAAGTATATTTCACATACAGTGTACTTTCCAACTACTTAAAATACTATTGATCTCAGCATTGTTATATATAATTATATCTAGTCTATTTTCCTTTGGAATTTATTTTTGATGGTAACATGAAAATTTACCACAGGAATTAATGAAAAGGATAAGTAAAGCTTTATCAATGTTACTGAATGGTCAAGGATTATTGGTACTGCAGCATGAGAACATTTTTGAATTACCTTTATATTTCTATTGCTTGGGATTCTATTTAAACACATGCCTTTCCTTATTAAAAAAACAAATATTTGTTCATAAAGTAGTTTTAATGCTACAAGATGGTCTAATATATATAGTAAAACACTACAATCCTACTCAACGAGTTTTTGTGGTCATCCTTTTCTTTATGGTTTATGTTCTCCCAAATAACCTTATAAAATAAAAATTTGTAAGCCCTGACCAGTGTGGCATGGTCAGTTGGGCATCACCTCGCAAAGCAGGTCACCAGTGCAATTTCCAATCATAGCCATACATGGGTTGCAGGTTGGGTTCCCGGCCGGAGTGTGTGCAGGAAGCAACTGATTGAAGTTTCTCTCTCACAGCAATGTTTCTCTCCCTCTCTTCCTCCCTTCCTTCTCCTCTCTCTAAAAAAATACATAAAATCTTTAAAATAAAAATTTGTTTAAAAAATGAGGCTGCTCCATGATACTTCCATATGACAGAATAGATGTGCCTAACCCTAACCCATTACCACCCACACCAGCAAAGGCCAAGTGGGGAACCTAGACTTCAATTCATGCAAGGCTCTATCTCATAAGGCTCCCCACCTCTCCTTGCCCACTGGAGCAGTGTTGAAAGTGGCAAATGGAGAGTGAGAACTTTCACCACTGCCCAGCAGTAATAAGGCTTCCCTCTCTCACTATTGTCAGTGGAGGTCACATGAGGAGGCACTCTTGTTCCTACCAGCCAGGGTGCAACATCAGTGGAGACCTAGTAGAGAGTGGTAACTCCCATGCCCATCCTAGAGTGATAAGAAACACTTACCTAGTCCTCAGATGCCAACAGAGACCAAGAAAGGAACCTAAACATCTAACCTCTCCTGGCAGTAAAAAGGAAGCATCACCTCTTTCCTAATGGAGTGATATCAAAGAAAACTAGCTTAACAGAAGGTTTCAATCCATAACATTACATAATACCCAAATGTCTGGCTACAATAAAAAATCAGTCACCATTCTAAGAACCAAGAATATACAAAACTGAATTTTTAAAAATCAATAGAAGGCTAACACCAAGATTACAGAAATGTTAGAATTAATTGACAATTTTAAAGTAGCCATCATAAAAATGCTTTAACAAACAGTTATAATGACCCAAGAAACAAACTAGAAGCCTCAACAAAGAACCAGAAAGTCTCAACAAAGAGATATAGATAAAAGAAGAATCAAATGGAAAATGAAGGAATAAAAACTACAAAAACCAAAACAAACAACTCAATGGATGGACTCAATAACTTCCTATACAGAATAGAGGAAAGAAATTAGTGAACAAGAAGAGGGAACAACAGAAATTAGGACTCACTTCTGCTGAAATATTAACTTTCTTTTTCTCTATGAAAATTTCTAGAAGTCTTCCAACAAACTATAACCATCCTTTTTTTTCAAAATTCTAGAAGCTCTACCCTCAGTCTTTTAAAGACTTTCCCTCAACTGTATGACATCAAAGACATCAGCATAAAGAGATAAGATATTAACCATGTCAGAGGCTGTAATGTAAAGGCTTGTTGCATTAAATACTTTATGAAGCAAGTGTATACACTTATATAACTACTTAACAATAAGTACTGACATTCCTGAAAGGTTTATGTTTGACCAACTATGTGTTTTAGTACATTCAGCCTTTTCTAAATAAAATTCTTCAATTTTAAGTTTTAAAAATTTAGTCAATTTTAGAATATGAAGAAAATGATAAGAACATCCACTGAAAAACCTGAAACATTCAAACCTTTTATAATTGTGAAAAATATATGATTTAAAGAGAGTAAACAACTCAAGTACTTGTAATTATATTTTTGAGTACTTCCCACCACTATATCTAACACTCATAATATATTTTATTAATATGAAATTTTTAACATACCCATCAATTTCTTTACCTACTGGCACTGTCAATGATGATAATGAAAACTATTATTAATCATCTCCAACCAGAAATCCAAAAAGGATAAGGAATCAAGAAAAAGGTCATTTGACATGCTTTATAGGAAATTTTTAAATAGCTGTTTTAATATTTCAAAAGAATCACATTTTTAATTTTTTAATCCTCACCTGAGGATATTTTCATTTGCTCTCTTAGAGAAAGAGAGCAAGGGGGAGGAAGAGAGAGAGAGAGAAACATCAATGAAAGAAGCATCAATTGGTTGCCTTCATAAGTACCCAAACTAGGGATCTGTGCAGAGTCCAGGGATCATATGCATCAGGACAGGGGATCCCACATGCCCACGCCCAGACCTTGGATGAACCTGCAATCTAGGTATGTGCTCTGACTGGGAATCAAATCCACAACCCTTCGGTTACAGAATGATGCTCCAACCACTGACCCACCCCAGCCAGGGCAAAAGAATCACATTTAAAAAATAAAGCAACCCCAAGATCTCAGCAGCTTTACACCCAAACACATTATTTCTCACTCACATCACAGTCTGATAAAGTTAAGAATGGGTGGGAGAGGGAGAGTGCTCTGCTCTATTAAGTCACTCAGAGACCCAAGTTTCTTACTTCTTGTGGTGCTCTGACTCCCTAGAATTTTCAAACATTCAGTTAGCATATGGCACATGAGAGCTGGTAGAAGAGTGCCTGCCTAAAAAATACCTATCATGTGCCAGCCCAAAGGTAGTACACATTACTGACAGTCCCTGCTTACTATATTTTGACTTAATGATAGTACAAGAGTAATACACATTCACTAGAAACTGTACTTCAAATTTTGAATTTTTATCTTTTCCTGGGCAGGAGACATATAGTACAATACTCTCTCATGATACTAGGCTGTGGCAGTAAGCCACAGCTCTCAACCAGCCATGCAATCATGAGGATAAACAACCAATGCTCTACAGTGTACTGTGTTACCCACGTTTCTTGAATATTATGTTTTGTGTCTTCATATCTCATCAGGTCTACAAAATGTCCACCTATGTCTTCTTCTTCTGGTGAGAAGAAAAAGGCAATTACTCTTGAGATGAAATTCCAGGTAACTGCCCAACTGTAGACAGTGTTCTGAGCACATTTAAGGTAGACTAGGCTAAGCTATGATGTTCAGCAGGTTAGGCATATTAAATGTAATTTTGACTTAGAATATTTTCAACTTTCATGGGTTTATTGAAACATAACCCCATCGTAATGCAAGGAGCAACTGTATTTCTACCCACAATCCATTTGCCAGAACTATCATAATCTGGGAAACTGGGAAGTGCCAGTGTAGCTGTATGCCCAGAACAAAGACAATAGAAATGCTGGTGCGCTGTCTCTGCCATAACAACATTAGTACCTTCTTAAAATCTGCAGAAATGGCATAGTTATACTTGAAATATGTTCAAATCAAATTGGAATTCCTTATATTGCAGGCATAAGTATGGTGTGACCACATGATTGAAGCACCAAAAAACTGCATTTGCTTTCTTCATGATTCCAGGTACAGTGCTAGACATCTCCCAAACAGTCAACAAATATTTGATGCTAAATTAACCAATCAGTAGAAAGGAACCCTGTTAAAATTCTAATATTCAGTATCTGCTAACTAGCAACTTCCTATATAACAGTGAAACAGAAGTACTACATTTCTATATAAGAAACAGAACACTTGACTTTCAAAATAACTAACTCTGAGGAATGGCAAAGAATTTTAACAGTTCTACTCTTTAAACTTAAGTCAGAAGTGGTATTTTAAGCTCTCCCCAGAAATGTAAAAATAATCTAGTCTCCTTTATTTCTGATAAAATCATAAATTAGAATCTCTAAGTACTTTAATCTTTACTTCAAGTCACATACTCATAGCCAGAGCCAAGTTAGTGATTCAAAAGGATATACCCAGAATTCTCTAAAATAATCAAAGAGGATACTAGTATTTACGAGACTGTCATTATACTCTATCAGTTTTAGGATTATTCAGAATTCTAAATCTTCTCAAAGTAAAATGTAAAAAATGAATGCCAGACTATGAGTGCAAATTTTTTTATAAATTCCTGGCCTCACAATGGGTGGGTGGAACTAACCTGGTCTTCTGGTAAAACTATTATTACCCTTACTAGAAACAACACAGAACCTCAGAAGTGAATCACCCCACCCCACCACATCCCACACCTCTGTTCATAATCCTTGCCAATAGGCCTTAAATCTCTCAGGTTTCAAATAAAGAATCCAAAACAGTAAGAACATAGGTCTTCAAAGTAAATGGCAAACACATATAGCAAAATATCTGTGATTAATAAATGTTACTCAATAAAAGATTTATTTTACTTATTCAACAACTTAGGGTTTTCAAAATAATAAAAGGTCAAAAATCTTCTGTGATAACATATAGAACTTTAAGATTAACAGAGCAACACATTTAGAATCAGGTTGAATAGTCACATATTTTTATCTCTTATTTTTAGCCAAGGTATACATGTTACTTTTTCACTCAAACCTAATAACAAGACATAACAAAAAAACGTATGCAGCACCACCCATAAATGCAATCCTTAAGGCATATAAATGCACACTATTTTTGTTGTTTCTAACATTCCTTTAATAAGATGAGGAACTGTTTTTTTTTTCTCTTTCTCCTCATATATTTTATATGTAAATTTTTATTATAGTAAGAAAATATATTATAATAGAGACCTACCATCTTAAAACAGTTTAAATGCACAATTTACTATTGTTAATGACAGATAAAATGTTGTACAGCTGATCTCTAGAACTTATGCTTCTTGAATAACTAAGACTTTGTACCCATTGAACAAAAACTCCCTATATATCCTCTCTCCAACAGACTCTGAAAAAAAAATTCCACTGTTTTTAGGTGTTTGACTATTTCAGATAACTTCATGTAAGTGGAGTCATGCTGTATTTGTCCATTGTGTCTGCCTTATTTCCCTTAGCATAATATCCTCCAGGCTCATCAATGTTGTTGGACACCCCATTTTTTAATCCATTCACCCATCAATAAGCATTTACATTGATACCATATCTTGGCTACAGTGATTATAGCTACAGTGAACATGGAGTACAGATATCTCTTAAATATCATGATTTCATTTCCTTTTCATATAATACCTAGAAGGGGAATTACTGAATCATATGTTAGTTCTATTTCTTTTTTGCACTTTATAACTTATTCTTACTTTTTAATTTAAATTGTATTTCAGGGGAGAGTAATGTGGAGAGGGAACAGGGACAACTATAACTGAACAACAATAAAAAATAAAGTTAAAAAATTATACTTCATTGTTTATGCTATTATAGTTGTCACAATTTTTCTCCCTCTACCCCCCTCCACCTAGCCGCCACTAAATCCCTCAAACAATCCTCACACCATTGTCCATGTCCATGGGTCATGTATATATATTCTTTGGCTGCTATATTCTCTATGTTGTCCTCTATATCCCCATGACTATTCTGTAACAACCAATTTGTACTTCTAAATCCCTTCACCTTTTTCACCCATCCTCCCAAGACCCCTCCCATCTGGCAACCATCAAAATGTTCTCTGTATCTATGATTCAGTTTCTGTTCTGCTTTCTTGATTATTTTGTTTTTTAGATTTAATTATTAATAGATATGTATTAATTGCCATTTTGTTAATAATTTTTATTTTCTTCTTTAACATTTAACATTTCATATAATACTGATTTGATGGTGATGAACTCCTTTCACTTTTACAGGTCTGGGAAGCTCTTTATCTGTCCTTCGATTCTAAATGGTAGCTTTGCTGGGTAGAGTAATCTTGGTTGTAGGTCCTTATTCTTCATCATTTTGAATATTTCTTGCCAGTCCCTTCTAGCGTGCAAAGTTTCTGTTGAGAAATCAGTATTATGTGAGTTCCCTTGTAGATAACTGCTTTTCTCTTGCTTTTAAGACGCTCTCTTTGTCTTTAACCTTTTGCATTTTAATTATGATGTGTCTTGATGTGGGCCTCTTTGGGTTTATCTTGTTTGGGACTCTGCACTTCCTGGACTTGTATGTTTATTTCCTTCACCAATTTAGGGAAGTTTTCTTTTGTTATTTTATCAAATAGGTTTTCAATTTCTTGCTCTTTCTCTTCTTCTTTGTGCACCTCCATGATGCATAAATGTTTGTACACTTGAGGTTGTCCCAGAGGTTCCTTACACTATCTTCATATTTTTCAGTTCTTTTATCTTTATGCTGATCTGATTGGGTGTTTTTTGCTTTCTCGTATTCCAAATCTCTGATTTGATTCTATACTTCATCCACTTTACAGTTGATTCCCTATAAATTGTTTTTAATTTGTTAGTGTATCCTTCATTTCTGACTATTTCTTTTTTATAGTTTCGATGTCCTTTTTATGCTGTTGAAGTTCTCACTGAGTTCATTTACTCTTCCCCTAAGTTCAGTCAGCATCCTTATAACCAATGTTTTGAACTCTGCATCCAATAGATTGTTTGTCTCTGTTTTGTTTAGTTCTTTTTCTGGAGTTTTGTTCTGTTCTTTCATCTGGGCCATGTTTCTTTGTCTCCTTATTTGGCAGCCTCCCGGTATTTGTTTCTATGTATTAGGCAGAGTTTCTATGATTCTCTGGCTTGGTAGAGTGGCCTAATGTAGTAGGTGTCCTGTAGGGTCAAGTAACAGCCTCCCCTATCATCTAAGCTGGGTACTTGAGGTGAGCCGACCATGTAGGCTGTGTACACCCTCTTCCTGTACTTGAGCCTTAATTGCTGGTGACAAGTCAATGGAAGGGATGTACCTGGCTTATCAGCTGCAAGGACTCACTGTGACCACTGACCACCAACCTCCTACCACCTTGGAGGACCAGCTTGCATGGGTCCACTCCACAGAGCAGGACTTACTTCAGCAGGGCTCTGGTACCCACTAAGTCTAGCCCTTAAGTGTGCCACTTTATGGAGGTAGTTGAGTGGTGCTGGTCTGATGTGGTCTGTAGCTGTCCACTGGATGCACAGACTCTGGGGCTTCTCAGGAGGTGTAGGCCAAAGTCATCAGTCACCACATACATTCTGTCCTGAGCCACCTGGTAAGCCACAAAGTGATCTGCAGATGGCTGCTACATGTGCTGGTCTTGGAGCTGCCCAAGTAAGGCCAAAGTGTAGATCAAGGCCAATTGCTGCTAGTGCCAGGCCTGGGGCCACCTAGCGAGAGGCACAGGGCTCACTGAGGCCAGATGCTGCTTGTTTGAGAGAATTTAGGAAAATCTGAAGCATGAGCCAAGACAAGCCATTCATATGGAAAAGCCACTAGAAACAGCTTGGGTGGGCCTGAAAGTTGGGTGTGGCAGAACAAACTGTGTGAGCAGGTGTGTGGAGTCTCAAATATGGCACCTGCCTTCTGGATCTATGGGTGTAGGGCTCATCAAAAAATAATGACCTCTACCAGCACTTCTGTTGGGGAGAAAGCTGCCCCCCAGTTCTCGCCCTGATGCCAGACACTTCAGTTCCTCCCCATATGTCTCAAATGCTTTTCAAGCTGCTGCCCTGGCATTGGATCTCAGAGGGAGTAAGTCCACCTAAGTCTATAGCAGGCCCTTTAAGAGGAATTTCCTGGGTCTCTAGAAGAATCTGTCTTCCACAGACCCAATGCCCACTGGTTTTTACGGCCAGAAGTTAGACTTACCTTCCTGGCACTGGAACCCCAGGCTGGGGTGCCTAGTGTACGGCTGGGGCCCCTTGCTCCCAATATATCTCTCCCAGTTTTTAACTGCCACACATGGGTGTGGAACCAGCCCATTTCATACTTCTACTTCTCCTACTGGTCTTAATGTGGTTTCTTTTAATTCCATAGTTGTAGGACTACATTCAACTTGATTTCTGGCAGTTCTGAATAATGGTTATTCTGAGTTTAATTGTAATTTTGATGTGGTTGTGTGAGGAGGCAAGCCATGTTTACCTATACCACCATCTTTCCATAGTAACTTGCTGGTAGTTCTATTTCTAACTTTTTGAGGACTCTCCATAGTTTCTATAATGTCTGTACCATTTTAAATTCCCACCAACAGTGTTCAAAGGCTCCAATTTCTCCACATCCTCACCAACACTTGTTTTTTTGCTGAAGTTCTATTTTTTATTATAAAAAAATAGCCCTACTGTCAGGTATTGGATGATACCTAATGGTACTTTCAAAGTGAACTTTCCCCATGATAGTGATGATGAGCATATTTTCAAATATGTTGGTCATCTATCTGTATGTCTTCTTTAGAGAAATGTCTATTCAAGTCCTTTGTCCATTTGTAAATCAGGTAATGTGTTATTTTGCTACTGAACTGTATGTGTTCCTTATATATTTGGGATATTAATCTACTACCAGGTATATGGTCTACAAATGTTTTCTCCCATTCTGTAAACAGGCTTTTGATTCATTTCCCTTTGCTGTACAGAAGCTTTTTATTTTGAAGTAATCCCATGTGTCTATTTTTGCTTTTGTTGTTTGTACTTTGACCATTAAGTACTATTTATTAGTTGTGGGCTTTTCATTGATGGTCGTTATGATACTGAGGTAAATTCCAGCTATCCTAGTTGGTTGATATATTTTATCAAGAAACAGTGTCGAATTTTGTCAAATTCTTTTTCTGCATCAATTGTGTTTTTGTGGTGCATCACATTTATTTATTTGCCTATGTTTGGCCATGCTAGCATCTCAGAGATAAATCCAACTTGATCATGGTCTATTAAAGTGTGCTGAAATCAGGTTGCAGGTGGTTTGTTGAGTATTTTTCCACTATGTATATCAGGGATATTGGTCTGAAGTTTTCAAATAGTGCTTTCCTGGCATTAATATCAAAGTAATGCCAACCTCATAAAATGAATTTAGATCTGTTTCCTCCTGTTCAAATTTTTGAGAAAATTTTAAAAGTGTTAGTGAAGCCATGTACTCCTGCAATTTTCTCTGTTGAAAGGCTTTTTATTACTGATTCAATCTCCTTCCTCATTACAGGTTTTTCAGATCTTCTAATTCTTCATGATTCACTCTCAGTACGTTGTCTTTTTCTAGGAATTTATACATTTCTTCTAGGTTATCAAGTTTGTTGGTATATATATCTTCATAGTACTTTCTCCTGGAAATGTTTCATAGACATGAGAAGAATACATATTCTGCTGCTGTTTGATGGAATATTGCTGTCAAAGTGCTGTCAAAGTCCACAGTTTCTTTATTGAGGTTCTATCTAGATATCCTAATCAATTTTTATTTTAATGTTTTACTGTTTATGCTATTATGTTGTTGCATTTTCCCCCCTTAACCCTCCTCCACTCAGCCCACCCCCCATTTCCATAGTCAATGCCCACACCGTTGTCCATGTCCACTGACCTACATATTAATCCATTGTTGAAAGTAGGGTATTAAAGAGTCCTATTATTATATTGCTCTCTCTATATTTTTTTCACATCTGTCAATATATTGCTCATATATTTAGGTGATCAGATGTTAAAGGCAAATATTGTTGTTATTATCGTATCTTCCTGATGAATGGATTCATTACATAATGACCTTGTCTCTTGTGACAATTTTGACAAAGTCTATTTGGTCTGATATAGGTTTATTCATTCAGCTATTCTAGGTCTTTTGATTGAAGAGTTTAATGTACTTACATTTAAAGTAACTGCTGATAAATAAGGATATATTATATTATTGCCATTTTTTAAAAAATTGTTTTCTGTTTTTCTTATAATTCTTTGTCCCTCTTTTCTTCTCTTACTACCTTCCTTTGTAATTGTTGACTTTTTGTAGTAATATGGTTTAATTCCTTTCTCTTCTTCTTTTGCCTATTTCTATAGACATTTTCTTTGTGATTACCAGGAATCAGACATAAAACATCTTAAGTGATAACAATTTATCATAAGCTTATTAACAACTTAAATCACATGCAAAAACTGCATTTACTTCTCATTCACACTATGTGTTATTGATGTCACATTATGTTTTTTAATATTGTGTATCTGTAAACACATTTTTGCAGTTATAGTTTTAAGACTTTTGTCTTTTAACATATACCAGATTAGGTGACTTATACACCACCAATACAGTATTACAATATTTTCTATTTGTCCATATATTTACCTTAGCAGTGAGTTTTATACTATTATACGCTTTCATATTGCTTTTTAGCAGCCTTTATATTCAACTTGAAGAACTTTCTTTAGCATTTCTTTTTTAAGATTTTTTTCTATTGGAGAGATGACAAGGGAGAAAAAGAGTGAGAGAAACACTGATCAGTTGTCTCTTGCATGCCTGCAACTGGCGACCTGGCCCACAACCCAGGCATGTGGCCTGACTGGGAATCAAACCAGCAACATTTTGGTTTTTGGGACAATGCCCAACCCACTGAGCCACACCAGACAAAGCTCCTCTAGCATTTCTTATAAGGCAGTTCTAGTGGTGATGAATTCTCTTAGCTTTTGCTTACATGAGGAAGCCTTTATACCTCCTTCACTTTTGAAGGCTAGTTTTACAGGTATAATAATCTAGGTTGGCAAGTGTTTTTCTTTTAGAATTTTTAATATATCACCCCACTGCCTATAGGCTTGTAAGGTTTATGCTTAGAAAACTAGTAAGAGCCTTATGGGGACTCTCTTGAATATAACTAGCCACTTTCCTCTTGCTGCTTTCAAAATTCTCTCTTTAACTTTGGCATTTGACAATTTCATTATATTTTTTCTCTGTGTAGAATTCTTTAGGTTTATTCTATTTAGAGTCCTTTAAACTTCAACAATTTGGATGTTGATTTCCCTGCCCAGTTTGGGAAGTTTTAAACCATTATTTCTTTAAATTTTCTGCACCTTTCTCTTTCTTTTCCTTCTAGGATTCCCCTAATGTATATTAGTCACTAATGATGCCCCTTAGACTTTACTTGCTCTTTTTCATTCTTTATTATTTTGGCTCTGCTCACAAGATAATTCCAAATGGCTTGTCTTCAAATTTGCTTATTCTTTCATCTGCTTAATAAAGCCAGCTATTGAACCTCTCTACTAAGTTTTCCAGTTATTCTATTCTTCAGCTCTGGGATGTGTTTAGTTTTATTTACAGTCTCTCTTTGTTGATAGGTTCTTTATGTACTTTTTTTTCCTGATTTCCTTTACTTGGTTATCTATGTTCTCTTGTAACTCAATGATCTTCTTAAAGATAACTATTCGGAATTGTCAGGCAATTCATAAATATCCATTTATTTAGGGCAGGTTACTACAAATTTATTTTGTTCCTTTAATTAATGTTTCCCTGATTCTTCATATTCCTTGTAACTTTGTGTTGATGTCTGTACATTTGAAAAGTATCCACCTCTCTCAGGCTTTATGAATTGGCTTTGAGAGGAAAAGACCTTCATCAATAAGCCCTGCTAGAGATTCTGGGAGCCTCTCAAACAACAAGCACCCATCAACTTTTCCTTTGTTTTTAGTTGCCCCCATTAAGGTATGCCAGTTTCATTAACACGCCTGGTGAGGTGAGACAGAAACTGGCCCCTCCTGCAGCACAACGAAAGGCCAAGACTTTGTTTTGAGGATATGCTCCATTAGTCTCCCAGCTTTCTGGTAGAGAAGCCTCAGTTTATGTGCCTACTCCCAAAACCACAGGCTTGAGGCAACAGCAAGCTGCTGCCCCTCTTCCTTTGTTCTTAGCTACCATAGGCATTTGAAATATACAGGTTCTATTGGCACTCTGAGATGAGACAGAGTCTAACCCCTCAGCCAGTATACCAAAGGCCATGGATGTTACATGGACTTTCCCTATCTCTTTGCCACCTCTACCTTCCCCAAGGAAAAAGTCATATGCTGAGACAACCTGTTGGTGCTAAGCTGCACCTACTTGGGGAGGGGCTGATGCAAGTAAAGTACAATTTCTCCTAACCTGTTTTAGTACACTGTTCTTAGTTTTGTGCTCATCTTGTACTGCAACTTAATTTATAATCTAGACTTCTCATGAAGATATTTTGGTCTATATATAATTAAATCAGTGTTTCTGTGGGTGAACAAGGGCTAGGGCTTTGTATTCTACCATCTAGATATTACTCCTCCTTTATATTATTTCTTAAATTTTGAATTTGAGACATATTTTTTACTTCTTACCTATCTCCTCCCAACAGATATCCTTTGAATCCAGTGCTCATGGAAACAGATTTGGATATATTTTATTTTGTGTGTGATAGGGCTAGTATCCCTTTCTATCTGAACTTTGCTACTTGCTATCCAAAATATAGGAACCAAATAAATTCCAATAATTCAATATACCTCATTATCCAAGCTGCTACTATTTGTACTCATGAAGTGAATATTTAGATAGCAAGAAATGTATACAATTTTTCTAGTGTCTCCTTGCCTCCCATCATACCAGAAAGAGTGTTCCTCATCACTCAGTGATGAGGGTTATTCTCCCAGAGTCAAACATGTGTATCCTTGCCAGACTGCTTTATACTGCCCCAAAGTAAAGACGACCAAGGAGTACCTGCACACACACCAGGAATCCCCATTCTATCATTTTTCCCAAAACAGTCTAACATCTCTGGGGGAGGGAGATATGCTGACTGATCCTTAGTTATGTTACTTTTTAGTTCCAGCAATACTAATCATTTAGATTACTAATCATACATAATAATTATTGTTCACAATTGCGTATATAGTGTACTATGTATGATTGGATTTCCTTTCAGATGTAAATTGTTTCTTCTAGAGTTAATAAATGTCACTCTGTTTTCAACAACTGACTAAATTAATGTCAGTGTTAATATATACAAGGGGAAACCAAAACAATGAATTTATTTATAAAAAATTGTGTATGTTAAACTTCAGTCACCTTCAAAGCACTCTCCATTTGATGCAATACACCTATCAAGACCTTTTTTCTACTGCTCAAAACAGTTTGTGAACTCATCCATTGTGGTGCTTTTTAATGTTTCTACCATTTTTTGTTTCACCTCCTCCACACTGGCAAAACATTTCCCTTTGAGGGCTTTTTCATCCAGAGAAACAAAAAAAAAGTTGCTCAGATTAAGATCAGGTGAATGGGGGGGGGGGGCATGGAAGTCATGCTTTTTTTGGTCAAAAACTACAGAACACTCAGTACAATGTGGGCAGATGCACTTGTAAATCATCCATCATGAAAAGGGCAAACATGTTAAAAGTCTTCAAAAAAATTCACTGAAGCCGGAAGTAGCCTCTCACAACAATTCCAGGTTGCACACTGATACACATGGATTCCTAGAACACTAACTGTACAAGGGGACTGCCCTCCAGAAGATAAATCTTGGTGTTCTGGGATTTCTTCTTGTATATGCCATCTCACTGGAGAATTTTTCAATTATTACCAACTGTTAAAGACAAGCAAAAAAAAATTCTTCCTCACTTGCTAGTGCCCCTCTAAATGTATTTGGTACATTTTTCCTTTCACATTCTATCAAGCCTTTAATAGCCTTATCCTCATTACTTCCTTCTACCATTAAATACAGGGCCACCAAGAGAAAGAGAAACTTATGCTGAACTCTAGGGCTCTTGAACTGTGTGGGGACGTCAAGGAAAATCAGTATAAACCCCTCCTCTAATCTCTGATGTAAAAAGTAACATGCAGTAGCTGAAAAAATGAAAAACAGGACATTGAAAGGGATTTTTAAGAAGTGGACTCTCTGGATTGGCAAATTTTAAAGGAGTTAGGCTCACATTCTCCTCATGCTCAATACAACATCGCACTTAAAATCCTACAAGAAGGTGATGATTTAGTGGTTGTGTTAATTAATGAGATGAAGAGAAATCCTAAAACTCTTCCTCCTTCTTTAAATAAAAGTACAAATTGTATCACTTTATTTGCTCAGATTTTTATTTACTTATCACTAACTTCAGCATTCCCAAAGAGAACTGCAAAAACCTTTTCATATTAGTCTGTATCAGTGAGCCTATATGGTCAAAGCATTTCAATCTGAAAATGCATGTCCCTTGAAGTCCGAGAAATTTTTTGAATTATATCTTTAATAATGTCCATTTCTCTATTATCTACTTCTGAAATTCCTAATAATCACTATTAGACCACCTAGATTGGTTGTCAAAAGTTTTTTTTTTTCTTTTTGTTTCTATTTACAACTTCTTTGTCCTTATTTTTGGAAGACTTTACCTTCCCCCTCTCTAGTTACTTCCTTATTTTAATAATCATATTTAATTTCCATGCACTTTTTCTAATTCTTTACTTCCTGGTCATGTTTCATACATAAAAAACCTCTTACCTACTTTAAGATATTTATCATAGGAGTTTTCTTTGTTTCCTTCTGCATGGCCTCTCTCCTCTGAGGTCCATTTTTCTGTTACTATTCACTAACCTTAGCTTCTTAAATTACAAGTAAGTTTACTTATTCTTATGTTCAAGACAGTAGTTTCCACTGCCTTGTATTTTGATATCATTTGCTCATTTGTGCATTCATTCATTTACTCAGTGCCTTTGTACACTAAATGAAGGAGAGTGTTAAGCACTATGGAAAACATGTATAATATGGTCTTTATCCTTATAATTGTTCAGTGGGAAAAGCAAACTCCTGACACATATAAATAATTATAATTAAATATTCATATTGTTAAACCAGTATTCAAGAAGCTATAGACTCACACGTGCACAAGAGGTCTCCATACAATTTGCATGTTGATATTTAATAACAAAAACACAATTAATATCAACTTAAATATGCTTTACTTTGCTCTTACTGCAAGAATAATACAGAAAGTGGGGGAAGGTTATAATTAGCATGACAATAAAACAAATGCAGTATTATCTCAAGATATTACACAAACCAGAAATCTACATAATAATCTAGATAACATTCTCTGATGTAATAAAAAATCAATAATCACTGTGAGAAGTCATTCAATCCACTGAAACCAAAATGAGGAGAACTTTATCCCACATGATTAGAAATGTCTGTGGCTATAACACACCTTTAGTAATCCAAAGTTAGGCTGAACAATTCAAGTACCTAATGTATTGATATTCTATGAAACTCCATATTACTGTTTCTTCAATGTTTATCATTCCTTTCTACTAAAGTTGTAATGTTTCCTATGCATTCAAAGATAAAATACAGTGGTTGTACTTTTATGACATTAATAACATTCTGAACTGAGAATTTATATATAATAACAAGGAAAAACTATATGCAGGACTAATAAACAAGTAATATATCCAAAATGTGTTTTGAAGGAATCAAAAATAGCTGAAATAGGTAAAAGTTACACTCATCTCCTCCCAGCTCCAAACTGGAATTACAACTAAATTATAGAACAATCAACCTGAATAGCCAACTGAAAACTAGGTGAACAGAAGTCTTATAACCAAGGATTTATAGAAGAGTCCACATCAAGACTGGCAGGAAGGGCAAAGACATGAAAAGGGCTGGTGCTGCACCCAGGTGCAGTGGTTGAGAACCCAAAAGGATCTTAGCTACAAAGGTCCTCCCAGAGGAGCATAGGGTCTCAAGTACATGTCAAGCTCCCAAGATGGAGCAACAGAGCCAAGTTAGGACCCAACATAACATCTGGCTATAAAAACCAGTGGGAATTTTGTCCACCAAGGAGAGACAGGAGTCTTCTAGAAACCCAAGTACTCTCTTAAAGAATCAGTGCACAAAATCTTCTTGGAGGGAAGATCAGAGTGGAGTGGAATCATAGGAGGATAGACTGGGTTGGTGGCTCCAGGCAGAGAACTGAAAGGACAGCCACTGGCACCCCTGTACTATGTTCTCCCACACTGCCCACTGACACCATCTTTCCTAGGTCAAGCACTCCCCTCCATACTGCATCAGCCTGGAAGAATGTTTTAGCCCCACCCTCCTGATTCCTGTCATCCTGCCCTATTGAGCTCATGCTCTACAGAGGGTCAGCTTCCTAGATCTGTGGTGTAGATATTCTTGGAGGGTTCTTGAAGGTAAACTCAGGGGTTGTCAGGGAATGGGTTGTGTGGCTCTCAGGCAGGGAACACTTTCTCTCTCCCAACCACATGCCAGAGAAGTGACAGCGTCCCATGGGAGATCCACTAGCCTCACCCTCCTGACTCCTGGTGGTCCTTCTCTACCAAGATCACACTCTGCAATATTGTCATCTGGCTAAGGCCAGCCTGGGCCCATGGTGCAGACTCTTGGAAAACTCTCTAGGAGGTCTAGGCTGATTCAGGGAAAGACTAAGTTCTATGGCTCTAGGACTGGGGGGGCATTTTACTCTCACCCACCCAACATGTGCCACAATTCCTGTGCAAATACCTCCACTCATACAGCCATGCTTGGCCTGTTTGGGCCTGATAAACTCTACTTGTCTTACCCTGATTACTTCCTAAAACCACATACCACTACAAAGGTCTGTAGGTACCCAGCAAGTGGCAGCTGGCCTTAGACTTTAGCTGAGTGGCCTCAGACTCAGCACTAGCACCAAGTTTGAATCTGTATCAGTCTGGTGAACACCACTTGCCCCTACCTAGTAACTCATGAGAACTTACCTCACACCACTGGTGTTCCACCAGAGACTCTTTTAGTGACTGAGCCTAACAGGTAGCAAGCAGGTAGAAGCAGGCAGAGACAGATCTTGTGGTGCCTTTGGCCTTTTGCTGATCTGCCCATGGGCTTGGTGCTGGTGAAAACTGACAATGATGCACAGTTTGGTCCCTCCCATGTACACACAAGCCCAGCAGAGGCTGCCACATTTATTCCTCCAAACAGGTAGTCCAGGGTCAGACACAAACAGTGCCTGACACTGACCTATATGGGAGTTCTGCCCAAGAGGCTCCAGAACCACCACATTCAGTAGCAGGATTTGGACTACATCAAAGCACAACCCAATTAGCTCCACAAGTGGTACATCCAAAGGGAGACCTAAGCAGGCACCAGACTCTGCTGGAGCAAATTTCATTTTATGGATTCAGCCCCTGCACAGCAGCTCATACAGTGTGGACAGGGTCGATCCTCAGAATCAGCCAGCCAGAGGAGCAATCCACAGACAGACCAACAGCAATCAAGACTTAACTACAACAGGAGGGTTCACATAACCCACACAAGGAATATTCCTGGAGCAACTAGCTAAGTTGATCAGGGCAACTGCATCACTGAGCCCCACAAGACACCTACTACAGAAGCCCACCATAACAAGAATAGGAGCCATAGCAGATCTACTTAATAAACAGAAACAAATACAGAGAGGAAGCCAAACTGAGGAGACAAAGAAACATGCCCCTAATGAAAGAACAGGAGAAAGCCCCTGAAAAAGAATTAAATGAAATGGAGGCAAGCAATCTATGCCATGTAGAGTTCCAAACAATGGTTATAAGGGATGCTAAAGGAATTTAGGAGAAGAATGGATAAACTCAGTGAGAACTTAAAGAAATAATAACATAAAAAAGGACACAACAACAATAAAGAAGAACTAGTCAGAAGTGAAGAATATCTGAAATGAATACAATAGGAGGAATCAACAGCAGACTAGGTGAAACAGATGATCAAATTAGTGGTTTGGAATACAAGGGAGCAGAAAACACCCAATCAGAGCAGCCAAAAGAAAAATATGACTTTTAAAAATGAAGACAGTTTAAGGAACCTCTGGGACAACATGAAACGTAACAACATCTGCAACATAAGGATACCAGAAAGAGAAGAGAGAGAACAAGGGATTAAGAACCTACTTGAAGAAATAATAAATGGAATCCTCCCTAATGTGGTGAAGGAAACAGACACAAAAGCCTAGAAAGTACACAGAGTCCCAAACGAGATGAACCAAAACAGACCCACAATAAGACACATCACAATTAAAATGGCAAAGGTTAAAGACACTGAGAGAATCCTAAAAGCAGCAAGGGAAAAGACAGTTAGTTTTACTTACAAGAGAGCTCCCATAAGACTGCCAGCTTTCTTAACAGAAACATTTCAGGCCAGAAGGGATTGGCATGAAATATTCAAAGTGATGAAAAGCTAGAATCTACACCCAATACTACTCTACCTAGCAAGGCTATAGTTTAAAATTAAAGGAGAAATAAAGAGCTCCCCAGGCAAGAAAAAACTAAAGGAGTTCACTACAAAAACATCAGTATTACAGGAAATGTTAAAGGGACCTCTTTAAGAAGAATGAAGAAAAACACAGGAACATACTTATAAAGAATAAAATGGCAGTAAATAGGTACCTATCAATAACCATTTTAAATGTAAATGGATTAAATGTTCCACTCTAATGACACAGAGTAGCTGAATGGATAAGAAAATAAATAATACTTCCGGCCAAGATGGAGGTGTAGGTAGACACACTGTGCCTCCTCCCACAACCAAAACAAGGACAACAATTTGAAAACAAAAAACAACCAGAACTGACAGAAAATCAAACTGTATGGAAGTCCGACCACCAAGGAGTTAAAATAGACACATTCATCCAGACCCGTAGGCGGGGAGGAGTGGGGCCTCTGGGCAGAGAGGGGTT
>CM052540.1:57766020-57789591 GCA_028533065.1 Trachops cirrhosus | reverse complement strand
AACCCCTCTCTGCCCAGAGGCCCCACTCCTCCCCGCCTACGGGTCTGGATGAATGTGTCTATTTTAACTCCTTGGTGGTCGGACTTCCATACAGTTTGATTTTCTGTCAGTTCTGGTTGTTTTTTGTTTTCAAATTGTTGTCCTTGTTTTGGTTGTGGGAGGAGGCACAGTGTGTCTACCTACACCTCCATCTTGGCCGAAGTCTATACCTATGATTTTTAAAAGTCAAAATCCAACAATATTGGAATGATCCCAGGGCAAGGAACTCCAAAGGTGAATTAAGTTCAAGTTAACAAAAAATTATATTCAGGTTACATAATCATGATTCCAATAAACAAAAAGGAAAATGCATCTATATGCATAGTTTCTCATTTAGAAAATGTAATGAAATCTATTTTATAGGTAAACAAGTGTTTTAGTTGCTGTTTTAAGTGTCATGGGACTACTGTATACCAAATAATTTGATAAGGAGTACCTAGTATCACTCCACTGTTTCTAATGACCAAGGGGAAGTCCAATAATCTATGATTAAATGACTGGGCACCTGGCACAGGATAATAGAGAGTATAAAGTAAAATCCTTCACCCAATTCCAGAACACTTACTCTACTCTAGCAAGGTCGTCCCAGGCTTTCACATAAACACTACAACTATCTTGAGGGAAAACTGAGCCATGTCTAGGAAGTTGCCAACAAGGGCAATTTCAGAGTAACAAGCCAAACAACAGGGTCTTATCCAATTTTTAAAGTTGGGCTGTAATAGCTTAACACAAACACACACAGTGTCTAAGTCACAGTTTTTCCTATTACCTACACACTTCCCAAATATGTCAGAATATGAGCAGGAGATATGACTTATTTATCTATATTATCTGGTAAACTGGCATTCCTTGAAATAAATCCAATAATTTTATCATGTTCCATATTCATTTGGAAATCAAATACATCTCTTTAGGGTAGTGATTTTCAACCAATGTGCCACAAAAGGCATATTGGTGTGCCACAAGAATTTTTAAAACATGCAATACCTGACTGTTTAGTCAGGGACACTGACCTCTTCTCCCTTAGACTGTCAAATAAAAAAATGGCAACTGCTCTGGCCACCTGGCTTAGCTGATTGGAGAGTCTCCCCATATACCTAAAGATTGTGGGTTTGATCCCTGGTCAGGACACATATCTAGGTTGCAGGTTTGATCCCCAGTCAAGGTGCATACAAGAGGCAACTAGTCAATGTTTATTTCTAACATCAACATTAATGTTTCTCTCTCCATTTCTCTCTCTCTAAAATCAATAAACATATCCTCAGGTGAGAATTTAAAAACTTTTTTTAATGACAACAGTCAACACAATAGCCATCCGGTATGAATGAATCAAAATTATACCTATTTTTTGGTTAGACTGGCAAAATACAGATTTTTTTGGTGTGCCATAGGATTTTAGTTATCAGTTTACTTGTGCAATGAGATGAAAAAGGTTGAAAATCACTGAATTAAGGGATTAGTGCCAAGTTTTAATTTTAATAATGAAGAGAAACAAATTCAACAAACCAAATACTCATGAAAAAATAATTTGGGAGCTTACCTTTCCACAACCAAACTGATTGTTTGTGTGAGATCTGGGTTTGTTACCTGGAGACGTTTCCACAAAGACCACACAAATTCTTTATCAGCCTTAAAGAAATAAAAGGCATTTTAAATGCACTTGCTTTGTAGCTATAACAGAGAAGACAATATATGACATTAAATTAAAAATGAAAAAAATTACATGATTGTTAGTACTATAACTATAAATAGATTCTTAAAAATATAGCAAGAAAGCTTTATTTTAAAAAGTTCTTAAACTGGTAATCAACATTCACTTTTACTATTTCTACCCTTCACATTTTAGGGTATAAACATTGAAATGCTGAATATCAAGGTAAATTCGCTCTACACAGAAACTGTCCTCTAGCTATTGCTCTATTTTCATCTCCCTTTTCAGCAACATTCCTTGAAAGAACTGCTTATAATCACTGTTTCCACTTCTTTCCCTCTAATTCACTCTACAATCCACTCCAGTCAGATTTCCCTCCCCACTATTATGCTAAAATCATTTTTCAAGGTCCTCTATAAAGCCAAATCCAAATGGACAATGAACAGGTTCAGTCCATAAAGCCTAGGCCAGTTATCAACACTGGTTGACTGTTAGGAATCACTTTTGGGGAGTTTTTCATTTTGTTTTGTTTTGGTTTTTTTTTTTGACAGTGACTATCTAGAGATTCTGATTTAATTGGTCTCAGGTAAGGTTGAAGTACTTTTTAAAAGCTTTTGAGAAGCCCTGACTGGTGTGGCTCAGTAGATTGAACGCTGGCCTGCAAGGCTAAAGATCAAAGGTCGAAGGTCTCTAGTTCATTCCTGGTCAGGGAACCTGCTTGGGTTTTGAGCCAGGTCCCCAGTTGGGGGCCTGCAGTAGGCAATCCATTGATCTTTTGCACATCACCATTTTTCTCCCTCTCTTTCTGCCTCCCTTCTCTCTCTAAAACTAAATATGGTAAATAATATCTCAAAAAAAAGCACCTGAAGTAATTCTATGCACACAGCATTGAGAACCAATGCCCTAGGTGACCTCATTTAATCCCATGGTTTTATATTTTACATATCGACTCTACACTGATGACTCCCCCATATTTCTCTAGCTGTCTCCTCCATCCCTACATGCAGATTGGAATCTCCAAATGCCTGCTCAATTAATTCCACTTGAATACCTAAGAGGTATCTCAAATTTAATTTACCCAAAATAAAATGTTTGATTTCCTACATTTTCAAAAATCTGCACCTCTGTGTCTCAGAATATGACACCACCTTCCCATTTGTTCAAAGGCCTAAAACCTAGGAGTCAATCTGGGTTGCTCTCTTTTCCTCACATTTCACATCCAGACCACCAGTAAATCCTATGGCCTTAGCTACAAAATGTATCCCAATTCTAACCATTCAACTCTTCCATCACTATGACCTTCATCCAGATCAAATCCATCTCTTGCCCAGTTCCCCACAATGGTATCCTAGCCTCTTTACAACTCAAAATCCTCCAATGGGTTCCTGTCAATTAGGAAAAGAATCCAAACTCTTTACCAAGACTACAAGACCCTGCATTACCTGGCCCCCATACATACCTGTCTGACCTCATCTAACACTCTCCCCCTTGTTCACGATGACTTTCTTGCTCTACCTGTACCAAGGCCTTTGTACTTGTACCATCCACTGCATCTTCATGTAGATTATTCTCCATTATATTCATAGCCCCCAAAACAGATAAGTCTCTGGTAATCCTTTTCCCTATTTAATTTTTTTCTCATATCACATTTAAAAATACTGTATTTGATTGTTTGTATTTACTTGTGTTGATCTTTATCTGTAAATCTCTCCATCATCCTTCTCCCCCTCATTAGTAACAGAAAACATTTTGGCTCTTTTCTGCCCAATCAAAAGGACTTGCCTCTCTTGCCTGTGGGCTATGTAACCATGTTCTGCCAATAAAATATAAGAAGTGTTATTAGAAATCTTAAAATTAGATTTGTATCTACCAATTCTGTTATATTTTTCCCAGTATGTTGTTGCTTATTTAGCTTTATGATGGATTCTTTGAGAAGAAAAGATAGTTATAAACTTCATATATTCAAATTTATCCATCTTTTCTACTCTAGCTTGTGAATTTTCTGTACCAATTAGAAGGCCCTCTCTACTCCAATATTAGAAATATATTTACCTATACTTACTTCTAAAATTTTATGTTTTCATTTTTAATGCTCAAATCTTTGCTCTATTTTGTTTGTTACATGCTTTGATAACATGAGCACTGGCAAGTACTATCTAACAATTCTTACGCATCATGCTTTACTTTTAAAAGTAAGAATCCTTTTAAAAGTAAGAATTCAACACTTGGGTTAAAGACAAGAAATGTCAATACAGGGGTGGGCAAAAGTAGGTTTAGAATTGTGAGTGCAAGAAACAGTTTATTCTTGTATTGTTTATTAATTATTGTATTATCTTCCATACAAACAACTGTAAACCTACTTTTGCCCACCCCGTATATACACATTCATAACTTGCTTGAAAGGGAAAAAGTATGCTACTATAACTTTGTGTGCTCTAATCTCTCTATTTTTAAGAAACAAAATCTCTTGAAACCAGTGTTATCTATAAATTTATCTTATAGTCTGCTTCCAAATAAAATAGCAAAGATTGACATGTATTTTCATCTCAACTTTTCTACCTAAAATACCAAGCAAGAAAGAGTAATATAAATAAAAATGTAAAAAAAGTCTTCAACATTTATAAAATAATGGAGTTACTTCAGCTTCAATAAGCACGACTTACTAATAAAGGATTTAGCTCTAGCAATGAAAATTACAACAAATCAGTAAATAACTGATGAAAAAAACTCTTGCACCTTAATTTATCCTTTTTTCTCTTTTTCTTTTTATTGTTGTTATGGTTATTTCACATATCCTTTTCAATCCCCAACAAAAAGAAATAATAAATTCTCCTTAAGCTGTTTTTATTATAGAGGCCAGAGAAAAAAAACCTCCTCCAGAAGAGTCCTCCAAAACACTTTATTGTTTACAATTTATACCCAAAAGTCATTTTACAAAAACCTTGCTAATTTCCAAATTTCTTTAGTTGAAAGTTTCATTATTAATTTCATTCTTTTGTTTATGGTCAACAACAGTATTCAGATTTTCTTTGTCACCTAAAAATACTCAAATGTACACATAATATCCAATTTAGAAAAAAAAAAAGCTCTATTGTGAACAATAAAATGCTATGAATGGATTGTGGGACTGGTCTATGTACTAGTTTTTATGAGTCTCTTAAGGTGTTTAAATGCTATGTCATCTTCAATGTGGATTATACCTCTCAGTACTAAAAAGACCTCCTTTCATACACAAAGAGAAGTAAAGATCCCAGCAAACACAAAACTAGTTTCAAAACTATTTCAGACATTAAAACAAGAAACCATTGCCAATAACATCGTCCTTATTATTTTCCCTTCCTTTGAATATTGTTATTTTTAAAAATTAAAAAAAAATCTTTAAAAATTACTCATAAAATCTCTTTATTATTACTACAAAACTTGTACACAGAATCAAATAATTTAAAATTTAAATTAAAAACTCCTACTCTTTCTCACAACATTTATTAAACTCAGCCTATGAATGAGTTGACTAATGCTAGGGGATTTGGGCCTACATTATTTTAGTAGTGGATAAGTTTTGACTTTTACTTATCAGCTGGCACGGAAATAAATATCTACTTCACAGACATCCAAAACTGTCTTTTTCACTGGGTATCTACTCTCCCAGCACCTATGTTAGTGTCTGGCAACATAATAGGCTCCCAATTGACTTTACTGGAGGAATGAATTCAACAAATATATGAAATCTATTTCCTATAATAAAATAATTTGCCTATGAGAACTCAGGGAGGACAATAAAAGTTTAATTATAAAGTATAGCATAAAGTAGCCACTCAAATTATTACTATAAAGAATACTTGCACAAAAATATTCATCCACTAGAATACAGATACTAACAATGAAAAAAGATTCTAATTATATAACATGTTTTCAATTTCTTTTCTTTGTCAATGACTAAACAAGTTTACAACACAGATAAATATCTAACAAAAAATATAACTGCATGAGTTCTCTCATCAGATACTCTTAATTCCAACATCACATGCTGCTATGAAAGTTAAGTTTCATCATTAAAGTTGGAATAATGAATATATATTTCATTTAAATGCCCTAAGTAATTTTTTACCTGAAACTGGTTTATAGCTTTAATAAATATTTTTGATTGCTACTAAAAAAGGAAATAAGCTGATATATATATATACACACATATGTGGAGATGTATATTTATATATACATATATATAGTCTTTTTCTCATCTGATATTCTAAAAGGGGTGATAAATGTGTACATACACATACCCACATCATTCTTTATCACAAATAGAACACTTTTTGTTATCCTCATCTAAGGACTATTTTTTCATTGCTTTTAGAGAAAGAGGAAGGGAGAGAAACATCGATACAAGGGAGAAGCATCAGTTGGTTTTTCCGGGACACCCTGACCAGGATTCAAACCCACAACACAGGTATGTGCTCTGACTGGAAATTGAACCCACCAACTTCAGTTACAGAACAAAACTCCAACCAACTGAGTCACACTGGTCAGGGTAATAGAACACATTCTTGAAATATACAATCGAAATTAAGAGTATGGTGAAGTTAGGTTCTAAATCAATGAATAACACATAAATGTCATGGACTTAAATCTACCCTTTGGAGCATCACTGAACCTTTCTTAGGAAAAACTACATTTGGAAGCTAACATCCTAACTTCAGTAAGTCCACTACAGACAGCCTTTCTACCACATTGTAATTAATCATGTTTTCTTCAACTAAGTGTTATATGTACGGTGCTTGCTAATCTGGGGCCATATAAAAAAAGTTTTAATTAAATATACAATCACAGAGAGTAGGATAAGATTCTCATATTCAGAGAAACACTTGGAACTGAGATTATTTTCTTTTACATGCTTATTCTGAGTCGTCCCATGGAAAGGACTAGTATAAGGAATCACTAGAATTTTCTATTTCTCCAAGTACATACAATTAAATGCCTGTAAGTTGAATGTGGAAAAAACCAACTAACCTAAATGAAACTTTAATTATAACCAAAGACATCTTTTTGGCAAAGTTCTTTTCCCCAAATTGTATATTTGACCTGCTACTAGGTTGTGAAATTTAGTCAATCTGAGCTGCATTTTCTAAAGGAACAGAATTTAAAAGAAAATATCAGAGTTAATAACACAGAGTAAATCTTTCTGAAAGTACATGTACATGTATGTTTTGTACATTTACTAGGTTGAAATGTAAAATGAATTTATTTTGGGTTACAATTTTGGAAAGATTTTAAAAATATAGGGTAAATACTAGATATTCTTGGGTAGTGTGATTTCTAGCTGAATAAGTGGAGGAGCAAGTAAAAAAAGTGGACATTTAATTACTTAAATACCTTTCACAAAACAATATGAAGTTCATTTGTTTCCCAGGTTTCCCAAAGAGCAGGAGGATGGTTTGACTGAAGTTTTATGGTATGGAATACTATCAATCTTGTATCACATTACTGGAGTGCCTATGATTATCTAACAGTGTCAATATTACAAAAATCTCAAGTTCCATTGTTCTAGGCTAATTATGGCCATCTCTGTTCTTCCACTGCCTAGAAATATTTCATTCATCTTCCTAGTCCATATATGTCCAAGGTCAGAGGCCAGCACCATGTTTGAAGCCACAGTTTTTAAAGAATATAGTAGTGAATGAATTTGGGGGAGGGGAGGTGGTCTTTGGACTGCTTCTAACAGATTTTCTTAATCAAGTCAGGCATAAAAAGCAAATATGCTTAGGGGCTTCCTTAGCCCCTAAGGGCACAACAGTGGGAAATACACAGTGAGGGATCTAGAGGAAAGAGTGTAGTAGATATAGGGGCAAACAGAATCTTAGGACCTGACAAAGTAACAAAGGCTTTTATCATGGTCTCCTATCTTTAAACTACCCAAGGTTGAGGTGTGCAGATGACATGATTCAGTTCATTAGTGTCTTCTATTTACTTCTTTGGTCCTTAACCACTGAGGAACAGAAAATGAGAAAGGAAACAGGGAAAATAGAAAAAGAAGGTAGCCACCTAATATCTACCCACCTGTTTAAGAAAGGATATTCAATTTCAACAGATTTTCCTGTTTTTAAAGCCTTGACTCAGCAGAGACCTCCAAAAGGAGCAAAATAATCCAATAGAACAAATTCTAAGAGAATGAATTTCATGAATTTTTATTGATCTAAACTGATACTACTCATAAAGATACTTTGGTGTTACGCAGTTCATAATTGGTTCTATCCTGAAGACTGTGACTCAAATTTCTACTACTGAGTGAATTCCCAACATTTAATTACGCAATCCCGTCTAAAGTTTCTGGTTAAATCACAGAGGAATGGTAAGACTGAAAAAATACAGGGATATCAAATCTCTCTGAACGTGAGTATAGTCGAGCTATCTCCGTTATACACAAACACTACAAATCACAGGAAAGTGATGTTAACGCAGTTGATCTGGTAAATGACATGAAAATGAATTGTTTCACTCAAGGACTACGGAATTAGTAGGGCTGGTTAATAACTATCATCTACTTTGTGTTCAAGTTCCAGGCCCAAGGCTCCCTAAAAATTATTGGTCTGTATTTACAACTTAAGTTGATTTAAGAACAAGGACAAGGGTGGGTCTGAAAATTAAAGTCTCCTTTATCGGTGGATTTTATTTTAATAAAAGTATTTAAACTTTCCTAGTCAACACTTCAACTCGTCCACTGCACTCCACTCCTGCTGCACCAAGTACCACTACGGTTACGACGGAGAACTGGGGCCTGGGAACTGGGGTGCAGGGTGCGACTGCTCCTTCTGGTAGTATCCAAATGAAAAAAGCCAAACCAGGGGAACCCAGACGAACTCTGCCCGGCGGTGTCCAGAGAGGGGCATCGGTAGGACAGCCAGGCGACAGCGTTTCTCCAGCGACGAAAACGGAAAGCGCTGGGTGTGGGAGCCTGCACGGAGCGCCGCCGGGCGGGGCTGCTGAGTCCCCAACCGGCGCCACTACGCAGCCAAAGGCAGAGGAAGAGGGTCGCGCCTCCCCCCAGGCCCCGGCCCCGCTGTAGAGACGAAAAGCCGGCGACAGGAATCCTCGATACCTGACACAGGGCCAGCTCCTCCTTTAGGCTGCTCAGCTCTTCCTCCAGCAGCTGCGTCCGGGTCACCTTTGCCTCCTCTACCGAGATGCCCTGTAGCCGCTCGGACCCCTTGGGCGCGCTAAGGAGGGGAGCCTGAGCCGGAGCTGCCCCCTCTAGCCCTCGCCGGCCCCCTAACTCTTTTCCACCCCGTCTGGATTTATTACTTTTATCCACAACGCCCTCCCCCGCTGCGCCGGCCAGACTCGAGGCCTCGCAGCTCACAGCGGGTACCACAGCTCCCCGCCCAGCACGTGAGGACCGGGGCCCAGAAAGTCGGGCAGAGGGCCGAGGGAGCGCTGATGGCGAAGAGCGGGCCGACATGGCTACGGCTGCTAACGGGTCAAGTTGCCTCTTGGAAACTCCACCTCCCCTTCCCCATCCCGGCGAGCTTGAGCTCCAAACTACGCATGCGCGAGCCCGTTTCCCGCCGCGTCGCGCGGGTCTCGCGCCCGCGGGTCCTGGCGGGCTTCCCACGAGCCTTGCGCCCAGCGTGAGCTTTGGATTGCGCATGCGCCATGCCCTAAGAGGTTAGGCAGGTCCTCCCGCGTGCCACCACGGCGAGTTTTGCCGGAACCTGCTGCCGTCAACGCCGTACCTGCTCTCAAGTCCGTACCTACCACCTAAAACCCTACCCAACAGTTCAGTCTAGCTAACGTCTCCCATTTTAAGTCTTTCCTGACAAGCCCCTACCTCCAAATGATCCCTGTGAGCTCTTGCCTTCAAGGCCCCTGCCAACTCGTCTGTCATGTTTCAGTGGCCGCCCTGGAGTGTTAGTACACAGCTAATCTCTCCAGCAGGGTTGTAAACTCCTTGAGGATCAGGAGTAAGTTTTACACTTGTGCTTTCTTCACATCCCTTAGCAAAACCGCTTTAAGTACAGCTGACATCCCGCTGACTGAGGTCAAGGAGATGTAGAAAGCCTTGTGCTGAGCTGGGACTACCAGTCAGGTTTCCCATTTGAATTACGGTATTTACATACCCTTTGTCTTTTGTTTTGCAAGAGTCATGATTTCCTTTGAATTTTTGTCAGCTTCTTTATGTGTTGGCGGAATATCAGAGTGAGTGTGACCTACATTGCCTGATAGTTTGGGTCCTTGTAATAATTTGAAATCAGTTAAGTTGGTGTAGGGTTTACGAAATGACCAGCTTTCTTTATCCTTAGTCCTTTTTAAAATTTGTCTTCCCGCTATCTCTTTCTTTATAAACTTCAAATAGGCAATAACATGCTCTTCCTCTGTTATTGTAACACATTCACTAGTGACAAGTTTAATAAGGAGATGCACATTGAGCCAGCAACAGAGTTGCACCAAACGCCAGATCTGCTCTCTTCTGGGAAAAAAAAAAAAAAGTTCTAGAATATTGGAGAGCTGGGACGGGGAGAAGAAGACTGTGGAAGTAGGGAACTAACTGCTTTAACTGATGACCTCTTCATTTAATCAAAATTACAGCTCTCTAGCAGAATCTAGTTAGCATTCAAAAAAAACACTTCCGATTTTCGAAGTCTGTGAAGACAAGAGAGTGAGCTTTCATCCCACTGAAGGTGAATGAATTTATAACATTTATACACATTTATACATTTATACATTATACACAACATTTATACACAACATTTATAAAAGGATTACATGAGAAAAAGCGCGTATGGGCCTGTTTTAAAAGAAGTCACTGCCATATCAAACTTTTACAATATGCTGAGTCCATGACTAAACACCGTTCATATACATACTTAATCAATTCTTACAATATCACAGTAAAATAGATATTATTCCCATTTTACTAGTGAGACTCAAGAGGTTGTTGTTCCTTGCCTGAAGTCTCACATCTGGTATTAGTAACGCTAGGATATGAATCCACTTAACTCTAAAACTTGGGCGTTTGATCCCTACCCTAACTTCATATCTGTCACTTGAAATACAGCATTAGGTCTAATAGCATGTAATAAGATTTCACTGGGCTGAAGATTCACATGTTTGGCACAAATCAATACGAATGCACATTTTAAATGGCTATTTGTTATTCACTCAAAAGTGCATCATGGCATCAGATTATAGAAGATTCTTTTGAAAAGCAATGAAAACTGTTATGTACACTGGGTAAATAAACATATTTGATTCAAAAAAGATTAGTATCCTGGATCTATAACTAGGTAGACAATTTTTTTTATTGTGGTAAAATACACACAACATAAAATTTACCATTTATTGTAAAGTGAGTGAAAATAAAGAACAATTCAGAGTCATTAAGTACATTCACAATGTTAGGCAACCATTACAACTAGTTCCAGAACATTCTCACCACCTCCAACTAAAACCCCATACCCATTAAACAGTCACTCCCCATTCTAACACTGCAACCCCCAGGCTCAAGATAATCACCAATCTGCTTTCAATCTGTATGGATTAGACTATTCTATTTCAAATAAATAAAACCATGCAATACATACATAGTCTTTTATGTCTGGCTTCTTTCACTTAGAAGAATATTTCCAAGCTTCATCCATTTTGTAGCATGCATCAGTACTTCATTCTTTTTTATAGTGAATAATATTCTGTTGTATGGGTATATCACAATTTGTTTTTCAGTTCATTCATCGATGATCACTTAGGTTGATTCCACTTTTTCCTATTGTAAATAGAACTGCTATGAACATTCACTTACAAGTTATTTTTGAACACTTATTTTCAATTATTTTGTGCATATACCTAGGAGTGAAACTGCTGGGTCATATAGTAATTTTATGTTTAAGGTATTGAGGAACCACCAAACTGCTTTCTACAATGGCTGCACAACTTTACATTCCCACCAACAATGTATAAAATTCAAATTGCTCTGCACCCTCATGAACAGTTGTTTTACTTTTTTTAAAAAAAGAAAAATCTGTTCTCTTTATGGCCACACTAGGGGGTGTGAAACAATATCTCATCGTAGTTTTGGTTTGCATTTCTTTAATGACATTGATCATCTTTTCATGTACTTGGACATCTGTTTATCTTTTTTTGGAGACATGTCTATTTAAGTTCTGTGTTCATTTTTTTATTTGGGTTGTTTTTGTCTTTTGTTGTTGAGTTGTAACTGTTCTTTATTGGAAGACAATTTTTAAGAATAGAAACTTGCACTTTTTCAGAAGCGTGCATAGAGTTGTTTCATGTATTACTTATTTTCTGAAATGACAGAAATGTGTGAAACATTGAATATTAACATGTGTAACTCAGGAAGATAAGTTAAAAATCTGCGATACTACGTGAATAAAAATGTGTAAAGTAATCAATTCTTTTTTAAACATTTAAAAGTGATGATGTCTGTTCTTCAGATATATGTAATAAAGCCTGCTGAGGATGAAGTATATTAGAATATAGAAACACATAATTCCCTCCATATCATCATTGTAGATTTGAAATACTGGGGGAAATGTACAAATTAATGAGGCATTTAAATCACACCTATCACTTTAATTTTAAAAATGTGTTTCTAATTTCTGTTTAAAAGAGGAAAAAATATATTAAGAGTTTCTCAGCCCTTACGTTTCTTTGTTTTCAGAAAGAAGGCCGAATTTTAAGGCATGTTTATGTCTTTACCAATTTGGTATGATCTTTATTCAATCAGCAGAATTTAATTATTACATTTGAAACCACTATTAATTATTGGTAAGTCTTTAAATATCATAAGTTTATTTTAAATTATTTGAAACCTCTCAGTTTTTAGGGTTTTACCATATCCCAGAAATCTGAATAAAGAATAGCCTGCTGCCCATTCCTTTAGTACTGAAAAGAATCCCACAAGCTACAATATGGCAACAGGATTCTTGAATCAGCAGCAGACTTACTATGTCAGTCTAGTGTGGACAAATTGCACCTGTAGGAGTTAGTTTGTTGATTCACAAATCTGAAAAGGTATTTCCCAGATGTAATCTTGAACCACCCTTGTATGGCATGAAGGCAGGGAGAGTCCCAAGAAAAAAGGCAGACTACTCCACATTGGTAGGTGCCAGGTTTAATAAACAAGGGAATTTACTTAAGAGGCTTGTCTTGGGCAGCAGAAGGATCAGTAATTTTCTGCACCCAACAGCCAAATCTTAAAAGTTTGTATAGAGGCCTTAACAGGGTTCAATCAGGACCTCCCCTGTCCAGATAGTCTCATGACCACATTACTGACTCAAGGATGTATTCTTGGGCAGCTTCTCACTCAGGAAAGGCAAGCTGAGCACACTTTCCAAGCACAGAGGAAGGAGTGTGGAGCCCCCAGTTGCCTGGGTCCATATCGTGAGTCACACCAGGGGTCATGTCTTCAAAATGACCTTTCCCAACATAGTCAAAGCAAACCAAGAAAACTGTTTTGTTCTAACAAATACTGCAAGAACCACATTGAGTGATTCTTGGCAACTATTGATTCCCCTGATCAGTCCTGAGACTGCTCTAGGTCAAGATCATAGGCATCCAAGGTTGACATCATCCATTCCAGCTGCCCCATGTGCTTTTCACACAGTTCAAAAATGATGACTATACAGTGAGATGACAACAGAATTTCATTTACTATTTTCATCTTCAATGATTATATTAAAGCCCAAAACTGTTTAAATAACTGTTTTTTTTCTGATTATAGGGTTTTCTAAAATTATCTCCATTGAATCTAACTCCCAGTGCAGGTCTTGTTCTGGAAAAAAAATACACACACACACACACACACTCACACATATATATATCTCCTGTGTGCTTTAGGTTTGAGTAACTTCTATCAGTTCACTTAATTCAGCAAAGTTTTGTCAACTGATGGTCTTTGCCACCAATTCAATGCAAACAGGAATCCCCAATTTGAGGTGCAGTGAAGAAGGAAACCTTATTCAGTATAAAACAGCTGGACTGTGAAAACAGCACAGCTGTGAGGCAACCCTGGGGCCAGGGCCCTCTCTGGCTAGAAAGTTCTCTGAAATCCACTACCTTGGTGTGTCAACTCAACCAAGGAGAGACAGTGTTCAGTTTTCCTTGGAAAGGGAAAGTGAGCTCACTGAGCCAAAAGGGAACTGGCTATCATGGACAGGAGTCTCTGACCCTGTCCCTGATTGGTCTGTCCTCATGCAAATGAGCACTCCAAATCTCACAGTTTGATTGGTCCAAAAGGAACTTTCCTGATTGGTCAAAATAGAGCTGCTGTGATTGGCTGAAGCAATGAAGTTCCAATTGGATGGGGAAGCCTCAGTCCTATGAGTTGAAATAGGATTCCAGGAGTTTGTTTATAAGGGCTAGCTCAGATGGCAGAAATACAGTGCAGACAAGCAGGCAGTTCAGTGCAGAAGTAAGAAATTCAGCACAGAGGCAAGCAATTCAGAGCAGACACAGGCAACCCAGCACAGGCTTCTCTGTGCAGTGCAGTTTGTGTGAGAAGTTCCTGTATAGAAATGACTGCTGGTTTCTGGTTCATTTGCTTCCAGAAACTTTTTTATTTCTTCTTTGACCTCATTATTAACCTATTTATTGTTTAAAAGCATGCTATTCAAAGTCCATGACTTTTAATATTTTGGGTTTTTTTCCTTGATGTTGGTTTCTAGTTTTAAGCCTTTGTGGTCTGAGAAGATGCTTGATATAATTTCAATTTTCTTGAATTTGTTGAGGCTCATTTTGTGTCCTATCATGTGGTCTATCTTTGAAAATGTTCCACGTGCATTTGAAAAGAATGTGTATTTTGCTCTTTGGGATGAAAGTTTATATATATATACACATATCTCAGTTAAGTCCAATTGATCTGGAGCATTGTTCAATGCCGCAATATCCTTGTTGATATTTTATTTGGAAGATCTATCCATTGTTGACAGTAGGAGGTTAAAATCCCCTAGTATAAGAGTGTTGCTGTCTATATCTTTCTTGAAGTCCTCAGAGATTTTCCTTATATATTTGGGTGCTCCTATGTTGGGTGCATATACATTTATAATGTTTATGTATTCTTAATGGATTCTTCCCTTGAGTATTAGGAAGTGACCTTCTGTGTCTCTTTTTATGACCTTTGTTTTGAAGTCTATTTCATCTGATATAAGTATTGCTACCCTGGCTTTTTTTTCTTGTCCATTTGCTTGGAATATTTTTTTTCTAACCCTTCACTTTCAGTCTATGTAGGTCTTTTTTTTTCTGAGGTGGGTCTCTTGTAGGCAACATATGTTCAGGTCATATTTTCTTATCCATTCATCTAGCCCATTAGAGTATTTTGATTGGAGTATTTAATCCATTAACATTTAAGGTTATTATTGATAGGTACTTATTCACTTTCTCCCCTTTGTACCTGTGTTCCTCTCTCTCACTCTTTTTCTTCCTCTTCTTAAAGCAATCCCTTTAGCATTTCTTGCAGTGCTGGGTTGGTGGAAGTGTATTCCTTCAGCCTTCTTTTGCCTGGGAAACTCCTTATTTTGCCTTCCATTTTAATTGAGAGCCTCGCTGGGTAGAGTAGTCTTGGTTACAAGCCTGTGGTTTTCGTTACTTGGAATTTTTCTTGCCATTCCCTTCTGCCTTGCAGTGTTCTGTTGAGGAATCAGCTGCTAGCCTTATTGGGGGTCCCTTGTATGTTACTTCCTGTTTCTTCCTTGCTGCCTTTAAGATTCTCTGTTTGTCTTTAAAATTTGGCATTTAATTATGATGTGTCTTGGAGTAAGCCTCTTTGTGTTTCTCTTGATTGGGACCCTCTGTGCTTCCTGAACTTTTGTGGCTTTTCCCCTCTCCAGGGAAGGGAAGTTTTCTGTCATTATTTTTCAAATAGTGTTTCTATCCCTTGCTCCTTTTCTTCTCTTTCTGGTACTCCTATGATTTGAATGTTGTTGCATTCCATGTTGTCTTGCAGTTCCCTTATGCTATCTTCATATTTTTTTAGTCTTTTTTCATGCATCTGCTCTACCTGGGTTTTTCTTTCTACCTTGTCTTCCAGCTCACTTATTCAGTTCAATGCTTCATCCATCCTGCTTGTAATTCCTTCTAGAGTATTTTTCATCTCAGATATTATGGTCTTCATTTCTTCCTGGTTCTTGTTTATGGTTTCTATTTTCTTTCTTGTACTGTTGTAGTTCCCACTCAGTTCCTTGTAGTTGTCAGTGAGTTCCTTAAGCATCCTTATAACCATTATTTTGAAATCTGTACCTGATAGTTTGCTTGCCTCCATTTTATTTAGCTCTTTTACTGGGGAGTCTTCCATTTCTTTTGATTGCGAGTTCTTTCTTTGTCTCCCCATTTTAGGTGACCTTTTTTACTTGTTTCTGTGATTCCAGATGCTCTTCTTTGCTTGATGTCTTTGTAGGGGGAACTTCTGTGGTAGGGGTTCTGTGTAACTCAGTGGTGCAATAAGACCTGATTCTTACCTTTAAAAAAAGATGAAGATCAGTTAAGAAGATAAGATTAAGGCATATGGAATATTTAGGGTGCAATTAAGAATTATAATTGGTTGGAATTGCATATATGAGTTCAGGGAAGGAAGACATTAATATGACCTAGAGGCCCTGTTCTGTAACCATTTTTTAAAATTTTGTATGAGAACATAAATGATGCCATTAATCAAATTATCAGCTGGCATGAAGCTGAGCAGAGTAGAATTCAAAATGAATTCAAAACAATGGGGTGATTCTAACAAGGTGAATTTAAATAGTAGCTTAATAATGCTTAATAAAAAGTTAATTATAACTAATATTTTTTAAACATTGACCAGGAAAATGGTGCTATTTAGTGATTTGCATTCATTATGTCTTTTGATACTTATATTATACCATGAAATTTATTTTAACCCTCACTTTAAGGTAAGATAATGTTCCCAGGATGAAACAAATCACATGTGATGATTCCATGCTTCAAATTCAGATCTAAACTCTTATCTACTCCTAAATCATGTTGCCTCAATAGCTTTAAAAAATAAACATAAAGTTATATACTTACATATTTAGTATGAAGTACCTCACTATTTGGGTATAAAAATAAGATCATTTATTTTTATAATAAGCAAATCAAATACTTGAGAACGCACCAGCTCAAATAACAAGATGTCCAGTCTCTGCTTTGAGGTTTCCCCATTAAGTTGCCCAGAGTCTAACTCTTAACAAAGAGGCTCATTCTGATTCTGAAAGCAAGGGAAGAGCATTACTGGAGAATCTCCGCAGGATTTTGAAGGTTCCAGTTTGCAGCTATTGTTGCTTTTCTTGCTGCCTTATCTGTGACTGAGAACTGCACCTGTGCAGTTTGATACAGCTTTCTTATCTGAAGTAGAAACGGTGCCCTTACTTAGGTACAGAATGCTGCACAGACCACAGTCATCTTTTTCATAGGAGGATAATCCTATGTTCTCTAGCTGCATCCTGGACCAAGATTACATTTGAACTTCAGTTGACAGCTCTTTGTTTTACATTCTGCTGTGCAGCTATTGTCCCAAATACACCTTCAATGGGAGTCATGTTGAATATTTAGCCTCAGCCACACACTGTGTCCTAACTGGCCCTACTCTACAATCGCTTTTGCTCTGGTATGGAGCCTGGGGTCACCAGTCCAGACTGTCCTTTCCTCATGGGTCCTTTCTTACCACTGGATTTCAGTCAAGAACGTCTTAGTTCACAAAACCTAAATCAATGTTAAATCTCCAAGCAGTGGTCTTGATACTTTCCCTTCAGGTACCATGAGTTTCATGCATATTCACTTAACCCCTGTGTACCTGTGAGCCAATATACAACACCAGTCGTATACTGATGACTGCCAAGTATATATTTTCACCTCAGAACACCTTCCAAAAGCTTCAAGTTTGCATGTTCATTTGCCTACTCATCATCTTTAACTGGATACCTATTATGCATTTCAAGTGTAGTAGATCCCAAATAGAACTTTTGGTTCTCTGTTTCCAAACCTGCTCATACAACAGTCTTTGCTATTTCAAGAACTCTAAGTATTCAGGTACTTAAGACAAAAATTTAAGAGTCATTCTAGATCCCTCTCTTTCCCTCTTCTTCCACATCTAATGCATCAGCAAATCCTGTGGACTCAATCATTGTAATACATCCTGAATACCACCATATGCCTCTTTATCCCCTGCAAACACTCTGGGTCAAACTACTGTCATCTCTTGCTTGGACTGGTATTCCTGCTTCTGTTTTTGCTTTCCTTAACCACACAATCCATTCTTCTCAACATCAGAGTGGTCTTTCAATACTGTAGTGAAATCCTTTATTTAAATCCTCTGTTTAAAATCTTCTGACTTTCTAAGATGGTGGCGAGGTAGGTGGGAGTGGAGCCCAGTTCTCCCTGTGCCCAGCTGGAACACCTAGCTGATCTTCTGAGGAACAGAGTGAACAGCTAATGGAATCCCAGCTTATATGAAGTTTGGAGGCCAAAAATTGTAGAGGACATTGAAAAACAGATGGTGAGGAGATTGCACTGGGATGGTAAGGTCCCTGGTATCTGTGCAGCGACCTAGGCCACTGTGGCCCCCAGCCTCACACCTGCTGTAGGACATGGGGAGGAAAGTTAGACCACCAGCTTCCTCCCCTTCCAGAGCAGGGAGGGCAGACTGGCACCAGGAGGGACCTGGATGCTGGAAGTTGCCGGGGGGAATAGAGATGAAGTGGGAGACATGCAGAGGCAGTGTATATCTGCTGGGATTGTGGACGCCGGCACCAGAGAAATTGGGGTGCTGGGCAACACCTGGAGAAGGGAGGAGTTGAGCTGTGTCAGACCCTTACTCGGATAGCATCCGGACTGGTTAGAAAGTTGGGCTGTGTGAAAAGCCATGTGCTTGTTAAGTATGGTAAGCAGGTGCTTTGTAAGGAACTCTCAGCAGTGGCTGGTGCGCTCTGAGGGTAATTTCAGCTGCCTGCACCCAGAGACTGAGTGGCTGAGCAAAACCACATGCTCCTGGCTTGTCTTGGGCTCCATGCCTGAGATTGACTCACGCTCTGTGCCCAGAGACCCAGAGACTGAGTAGCTGGTTGGAGCCATGCGCCTGAGGCTGAGTGGCTGATTTGAACCAGGTGCACCAGATTGACTTGTGATGTGCACCCAGAGAGTGACTCGCTGATTTGAGCCTGGCATCTCACGGAGGACCTGGCTGGAGGCTGGGCAACTGTGAATATTATGGCCCAGACCTGGTCCCCGTTCTCTCAAAACCATAGGAAGGGAGACAAGCAAAGCCCAGCCCCCTTCTTCCTGTAGTATCCAGGAAGACCAGCAGACCTCGCTCAACAGGGTTAAAGCCAGCAGGAGGCTTATTTTTTCTCTTTCCTCTTTCTTTTTTTTTCTTCCCCCAAGTGAGACAATAAGACGGAGTTACAAAAGGTCAGAGACAGATCCAAAGGGGAAGTACAAAGCTAATCCCCAAAACTGATAAACTGAGACAAAAGTTACTTTGCTATCCCAATAGAACTGGCATTTTATTGTTTATGTATATTATTATTGTTTTTCATTATTTTTACTACTCCTATTTTATTAGTATTTTTTAAATTTCTCTTCCTTATGTTTAGTTTTCTTCATTTTATTTCTCTGTTTAATTGCATTGTTTGACTCATTTTCCTTATTCTCTCTTTACTGTATTTTAATTTTCCTTCTTTCACTTCACTTATGTTCTAATAACAGACTACTCTTGACTGTGTACTTTCTATTCTGGTTATCCAAATCATATATTTCTTGTCATATTATTGATGTTCCAGTACTATTGTAAATAATTGTTCCATACAATTGTACTACACAGCAACTCTCCCTGATCTTAGCCTACTTCACTTTATTCCTGAGCTTTATTATTGTTGTGGTTAACTCTATTCTCTCTCACACTACTCCTACTTTCTATCCTTTACTCTCACTATATCTCGCCATCTAACCTTGCACAAATGCTCTGTTTTCTGGATTCAACTCACAATCCTCCTCCCCTCTAACAAGTGTTCTCTCTCTTTCACCTTTTATAAAAAGTGGATAGTTAGGTGAAATATCACGATTAACACTATTCTTACCCAAAGAATCTCCTATCTCTTCTCTGTTGTTGGTACTTTAAATCCCATAGAATACTCTCCTGCTGTCTTAACCCATTTTGCCCACCCCCTGCCACTGATCACATACAAGAATAGGTGGGAGCTTTGAATGCCAGTATATCTGCTGGAGGAGAAAACCCACCAACAAAGAAACCACCAATAGGTAAAAACCAAAGTACAACAAGAGAGCCCACACAAACAGAAGAAGGACAAATCTAGAGCATCCAGACAAGGAGATCAAAGAGACCACACCACTGAACCCCATAGAATTCCTACCATAGAAGTTAACCCTACAAAGACAGCTAGCAAAGCAAAATATCAGGAGATGCAGAAACAAACAAAAAGAGTCACCTAAAATGGGGAGACAAAAAAAGAACATGCAATCAAAAGGAATGGAAGACTCCCCACTAAAATAGGTAAGTGAAATGGCGGTAAGCAAACCAGCATACACAGAATTCAAAATAATGGTTATAAAGATGCTCAAAGAACTCATAGACAACTACAAGGAACTGAGTGAGAACTATGACAATATGAAAAAGGCAATAGAAACTATAAACAAAAAATAGGAAGAAATGAATAATAAAATCTTGGAAATAAAAAACACACTAGTAGGAATTGTAAGCAGGCTGGATGAAGCAGAGGATCTAATCAGTGACCTGGAGGACAAGGTAGAAAAAACACCCAGAAAGAGCAAGAAAACAAAAAGAAACTCAGAAAGAATGAAGAGGTGTTAAGGGAACTGCAGGAAAACGTGAAAGAGAATAATATCTGTATAATAGGGATACCAGAAGAAGAAGAAGAGCAAGGGAGAGAAAACCTGTTTGAAAAAGTAATGATGGAAAACTTCCCTAATTTGATGAGAGAAAAAGTCACACAAATTCAGGAAACACAGAGAGCCCCAATCAAGAGGAACCAAAAGAGGCCTTCTTCAAGACACATCATAATTAAAATGGCAAAATTCCATGACAAAGAGAGAATCTTAAAGGCAGCAAGGGAAAAACAGGAAGTAACATACAAGGGAGCCCCAATAAGGCTAGCAGCTGACTTCTCAATGGAAACGCTCTAAGCTAGAAGAGAATGGCCAGGAATATTCCAAGTAATGAAAAGCAAAGGCCTACAACCAAGACTTCTCTACCCAGCGAGGCTCTCAATTAAAGTGGAAGGCAAAATCAGGAGTTTCCCAGACAAAAGAAGTCTAAAAGAATACACCTCCACCAAACCAGCACTGCAAGATATGCTAAAGGGACTACTTTAAGAAAAGGAAGAAAAAGAGTGAGAGAGAAGAACAAAGGTATGAAAAAATGATAAAAATGAATAAATACCTATCAATAATAACCTTAAATGTAAATGGATTAAAGGCTCCAATCAGAAGACATAGAATAGCTGAATGGATAAGAAGTCATGACCGACACATATGCTGCCTACCAGAGACCCATCTCAGAACAAAACACCTACCCAGACTGAAAGTGAAGAGCTGGAAACAAATATTCCAAGCAAATGGACAGGAAAAGAAAGCCGGAGTAACAATACTCATATCAGACAAAATAGGCGTCAAAAAAGGGCCATAAAAATAGACCTAGAAGGTCACTTTATAAACACCAAGGGAAGAATCCATCAAGAATACATAAACATTGTAAATATATATGCACCCAACACAGGAGCACCCAAATACATAAAGAAAATCTTGGAGGACTTCAAGAAAGAGAGCAACATAATTATAGTAGGGGATTTCAACACCCCGTTGTCAAAAATGGATAGTTCTTCCAAACAAAATATCAACAAAGATATTGTGGCATTGAACAATGCCGTAGATGAAATGGACTTAATTGATATATGTAGAGCCTTTCATCCCAAAGAAGTAAAATACACATTCTTTTCAAATGCACATGGAACATTTTCAAAGATAGACCATATGATAGGACACAAAACAATTCTCAACAAAGTCAATAAAACTGGAATCATATAAGCATTTTCTATGACCACCGGAGACTTAAACTAGAAACCAACTTCAAGGAAAAAACTCAAAAACACTCAAACTCATGGAGATTGAATAGCATGCTATTAAACACTGAATGGGTCAAGAATGAGATCAAGGAAGAAATCAAAAAATTTCTGGAAGCAAATCAAAATGAACTCACAATGACCCCATACTTATGGGACACAGCAAAGGCAGTCCTAAGAGGGAAGTTCATAGCAATATAGGCCTACCTAAAAAAGATAGAAGCATTTCAAATAAACAACCTAAACCTACACCTACAAAACTCAAGGAACAACAAAGACAGCCCAGGGCAAGTAGAAGGAAGGAAATAACCAAGATCAGAGAAGAATTAAATGACATAGAGACTAAAAGCACAATTCTAAGGATCAATAAATCCAGGAGCTGGTTCTTTGAAAGATATACAAAATTGACTAGCCTTTAAGCAGACTCATCAAGAAAAGAAAGAGAGAGGACCCAAATACACACAATCAGAAATGAAAGAGGAGAAACTACAACTGATACTACAGAAGTACAAAGGACTAAGAAATTACTATGAAGAACCATATGCCAATAAATTTGAAAACCTAGGTGAAATGGAAAAATTTCTAGAAAAATATAGTCTTCCAAAACTGAATGAAGAAGAAGCAGAAAGCTTGAACAGACCAATAACAGCTGATGAAATTGTAGCAGTAATCAAAAACTCCCAACACATAAAAGCCCTGGACAGGACAGTTTCACAGGAGAATTCCACAAAGCATTTAAGGAAGAGCTAATTCCTGTTCTTCACAGACTATTACAAAAAAATCCAAGAAGGCAGGAGACTCCCAAACTCTTTTTATGAAGCCAGCATCATCTTAATCCCAAAACCAGATAAAGACACAACAAAGAAAGATACACGCCAATATCACTGATGAACATAGATGTTAAAATCCTCAAGAAAATATTGGCAAAATGCATCCAGAAATACATGAAAAAGGTCATATACCATGACCAAGTGGGATTCATCCCAGGGATGCAAGGATGGTATAATATCACAAATCAATAAACATAATACACCACATTAACAAAAACAAAGACAAAAATGATCATATCACTTTTGATCTGATCAAAATATCACATGACCATATCAATAGATGCAGAAAAAGCATTTGATAAGATACAGCACCCATTTATGATTAAAACACTCAGCAAAGTGGGAAAGTGGGAATAGAAGGAGCATTCCTCAACATAATAAAGGCCATATACAAGAGACCTACAGCCAGCATCATACTCAATGGGCAAAAACTAAAAACTTTCCCACTAAGATCAGGAACAAAACAAGGTTGTCTACTTTCACTACTTCTACTCAACATGGTATTGGAAGTCCTAGCCACAACAATTGGACAAGGAAAGGAAATAAAAGGCATCCAAATTGGAAAGGAGGAAGTAAAACTGTCACTGTTTGCAGATGACGTGATAGTGTACATAGAAAATCCTATAGACTCCACCAAAAAAACTGCTCGACCTAGTAAATGAATTTGGCAAAACAGTGGGATGCAAAGTCAATATTCAGAAATTGAAGGCATTTTTGTATACCAACAATGAAATATCAGAAACAGAAATCAGGAAAAAATCCCATTTGATATAGCAACAAGCAAAATAAAGTACCTAGGAATAAGCCTAACCAAGGAGGTAAAAGACCTGTACTCAGAAAACTACATGACACTGAAGAAAGAAATTAAGGAAGACACAAACAAATGGAAGCAAATACCATGTTCATGGATTGGAAGAATTAACATCATCAAAATGTCCATACTACCCAAAGCAAT
>CM052540.1:57698919-57765520 GCA_028533065.1 Trachops cirrhosus | reverse complement strand
TATAACCAAGACCAGAGGGGGCGGGGGGGGGGAATTTCAGAGGATAAGGGGAAGGGTTTACAGGAACAAGTATAAAGGCCACATTGACAAAAACTAGGGGGGTGGAAATGGGAGGGAGGTGGGGAGCACTGGGGGGGTGGGCTGGGGTGGGAGTAAAAGACAGAAAACTGTACTCAAACAACAATTAAAATTTTAAAAAGTGAAAAAAATTTATATGGTACCATGGATGACCCCAAAGAGCCACAGCAATTTTGAGAAAGAACAATGTAGGAGAGATCACAATACCTGCTATCAAACAATGTTATAAGGCCAGTGTAACCAAAACAATCTGGTACTGGCACAAGAACAGACACATAGATTAATGGAAGAGAATGGAGAGCCCAGAAATAAACCTAAGTCTCTATGGTCAATTAATATTTGACAAAGGGGGCAGAAGCATAAAGTGCAGTAAAAATAGCCTCTTCAACAAATGGTGTTGGGATATCTGGACAGTTACATGCAAAGAAATGAAACTCGACCACCAACTTACACCATACACAAAAATGAACTCAATATGGATAAAAGACTTAAATATAAATCACAACATCATAAAAGTCCTAGAGGAGAATGTAGGCAGGAAAATCTCAGATATTCCATGCAGCAATATTTTCACTGATATGTCCCCTAGAGCAAGGGACATAAAGGAAAGAATAGACAAATGGGACTTCATCAAAATAAAAAGCTTCTGCACAGCTGAAGAAAACATCAGCAAAATGAAAAGGGAACCAACCATATGGGAAAATATATTTGCCAGTGATACTTCAGACAAGGGTTTGATCCAAAAAACATAAAAAAACTCACATGACTCCACTCCAGGAAGACCAACAATCCAGTTAAGAAATGGGCAAAGGACCTGAACAGACACTTCTCCAAGGAGGACATACAGAGGGCCCAGAGACATATGAAGGATGCTAGCATCACTAGTCATCAAAGAGATGAAAATTAAAACCACAATGAGATAACACTTCACACCAGTCAGAATGGCCATCGTAACCAAATCAACAAACAAGTGCTGGTGAGGTTGTGGAGAAAAGTGAACCCTAGTACACTGTTGGTGGGAAAGCAAACTGGTGCAGCTACTATGGAAAATAGCATGGAATTTCCTCAGAAAACTAAAAATACAAGTGCCTTTGATTCAGCAGTCTCACTGCTGGGATTATGCCATAAGAATCCTGAAACACCAATTTGAAGCCTATGCACCCCAGTGTTCATAGCAGCACAATTTACAATAGCCAAGTGCTGGACGCAACCTACAGGGCCATCAGTAAATGAGTGGATCAAGAAACTATGGTATATTTACACAATTAAATACTATGGGGTAGAAAGAAAGAAGGAGCTCCTACTCTTTGCAACAGCATGGATGGAACTGGAAAGCATTGTAGTAAGTGAAATAAGCCAAGAGGTGAAAGACAAATAACATTATGATCTCACTTATAAGTGGAAACTAATCAACAAAACAAACAAGCAAGCAAAATACAACCAGAGACATTGAAAAAAAGAACAAACTGACCATACCCAGAGGGGACAAAGGAGGGGTATAACCGGGAAAAGAAGGGGAAGGGTCTTCAAGTAACACATATGAAGGTCCCATGGACAAAGCCAAAGCAGGGTAGTATTGAGGGTAGGAGGTGGGGGGTCAGTGGTCAGGGGAGAGTGTGTGTGGGGGGGAATGGAGACAACTGTACTTGAACAATAACAATAAAAAAAAAGAATCAGGTCTCAGTCTTCTTCTTAAAATTATTACCACATCTTGAACAGTACTAAGAATAGAAGCCAATAAGTGCTTACATTTTTATTTAAATATCCTGTTCCATGACCAGCATAGATCACTTGGTTGAGCATCGTACCATAAAACAAAGCATCACAGGCTCAAATCCTGGTCAGGGCACATGCCTGGGTTGTGGGCCAGGTCCCCCATTGAGGCATGTGTGAGAGGCAACTGATTAATGTTTTTCTCATACATCAATCTTTGTCTCCCTGTCTTCCTCTATCTTTAAAAATAGATAAATAAAATATTTCTTTTTAAAAGTATCATCCTAAACAGAATTTGTACATAAGTATTGATTATTTTCTCTTTTTCATTATTGGTCTCTAGAAATATAATACATGTACATATATAAAACCACAATATCTGTGCACCAGAACTTCAAATTCTTTCTCTTTAAAATGAGGTGGCTAGACCAGACAATTTTTAAAGTCTTTTTCAGTCCTAAAAATATCTGATATTTTTTTTACCTGTGTTTCTAAAAGTTTCCAAAGATAATGAATACTTCATTCATTCATTTATTCAACAAAATACTATTTGAAGGCCTACTATTTGTGAATCACTTTTCTAGGTACTGGAAAAACAGCAGTGAACCTTATGGAGCCTTCTTTTAAAAGGATTCACTTTATTAAAATCTTGAACAAGGAAATTTTGGAGTCAGGAGGAAAAAAAGATACAGTTCATCAGTGTTTTAAACTTCAGAAAGAAATCTTCATCTGCAACATCCCTTTTCCAGTCTATTCCAAAAGAAAGAAACCCTGGTTCCTAGTCAGCCCATGCATTTTCCATTCATTCTATCATAAAAATGTGAAAGTCCAAAACAGAGAAGCTCCTTCTCCCAAACCACCTGCATTTACACCACACATCAGCACCTGTCTATTTTGCCTTGAAAATATCTCCCACTATTCACTTTTTCCATCTATTCCTACTGCCCCTGCCCTGGTTCAAGCCTTCATTTATTCTAACCTACATGAATAAAAGCCTCATTCTAAGACTCACTCAACTGTACTAATAGAGTAAGTCCTTGCTTGATGAAGCATAGCTCTCAGCATGGCACTCACTCCATTACTCAGAAACTTTCAGTGGTTCTTTTTTGCCTTCATAACAAAAATCTCAATTTTTTTAAACTGGCACATAAAATCTTTGACGATGTAGCTTAAACTGTGTTTTAAAAATATTTCCCTCTACTTCTTCTTACATACTCTGTGTTTGAACCAAAACAAACCACTTATTTTCCACCCTTACCTTACACCAACATACCCACTACTTCTGATCTCTGAGATTTCTGTTCCTTCCATCTGGAACTTCTGCCCTTCCCCAATGATGCATTCCCATACCTATCAGTAGCTTTAAAACACATGTATTTACTTTCATATCTAACAAAAAACCTGGACTTTGGGAATCCACACTGCTTAACATCATCAGTGACACTAGCTTTCTTCTAAATTCCTACTCTTTTGAACTAGCAAGTGACTTTCATCTTTGTGACAACAAGATAGTTGTTAAAACTTCTGGGATTATATCCACATGCCTGGGTGGAAAAAGAAAGGAAGAGGAAGAAGATGAACCTACATCATGAAAGCAAAACGTTTTCCAAAACTTCCTAGTAGAGTTTCACTTACAACTCAGGGGCAAGACTCTGTCACCTGGCCACTTTAGGAAAAAGAGTTTTTTTTTTTTAAATCTCATTTATTTATTTTTAGAGAGAAGGGAAGGGAGAGAGAAAAAGAGAGAAACATTAACATGTGGTTGCCTCTCATACACCCCCTACTGGGGACTCAGCCCACAACCCAGGCATGTGCCCTGACTGGGAATTGAACCAGTGACCCTTTGGTTTGCTGGCCAGCACTCAATCCACTGAGCCACACCAGCCAGGGCAAAAGAGAGGTTTTAACTGAGATTATTATCACCCCAAACAAAAACCAGAATTCCCTTAATAGAGAATATGGGAAAAGTGGAAAGCAAGATACTCTTAGTAATACAGCCTGAAGTATCTGCCACATTTGGCGACCAAAGGTATCAAACATACACAGTCAAATCAGTTTTACTCACAGTGCTTCTAATAGACACCATTGCGTGATTTGGGCTCCACGTTTTCAACTCTAAATAAACAACAAAAGCAGAGATAGTCCTGACTGCAAAGGCATGGCTTACCTAGCCAGGGCCTCGTTTTCCTGCTACTCCATTCTTTCTACCCTTCCTAAGACACCATATTTTCTGCTTTGGTAAGGGGAGCAATTATTCTATTAATTTTATCTAGAAAATGAAGACCACAAAACTGACCATATGCTCTCCCTCTTTGTGATGAAGCAACATATTTGAGTACAACTTCAGTTATCTTTTCATTGTTTCACAACAGCTAATTGTTGGTCTTTCCACTTGCCTCAAAGTTTCCATCACCTTGTACAGATGATTATGATCAGACAATGCTTCAACTGTATTGTAAAAAGCTACCCACATACCAAAAGTTTTTCCACTTTTAGATTCCTGGGTAGTGTTTTGGGAGAAGATGTAGTTAGGTGAGTGTAGCTATGTGAGAGCAAGAGGAAGTAGGGGGGAAAGGTTGATAGAGTGTTATTGTTCTACTGAGGAAGCTGGTTTAAAGCTGTTAATGATGTTCAAAGATCACTGATTGTTTTGTTTATTTCTTAGGGAATAATCAACATTAACTTTCTATTATTATGGCCCTTTAGCTATAAAAATTAAGTAAATTTCATGCACAGAATTTCCCTATTTAGACAGGAGGAAACTATTCATTGATGAAGAGGAGCAAAACTTTCTAGTTTACTACTTCTGGTGAGTCCCAGAATCACAGATGATTACTCGTTCAGGTCCAACTATTGTAATTATGTTAGTGCCCTCTGCTGTACATGTGAAAAATTACAGAAAGCTATGTGATATTTCAGATGTCTAGACATTCTTGGCTTTGGCATTTTCCAGAAGCAGGTCCTTAATAGCATCCTTATTTAATTTTAGGGGGACAACTTTAACATGTTGCGTAAAATTCTGCCCTCTTGTAATTGTTGGCTAATGCAAACAGAGTAATGAATAGTGTGTAAGAGGCAGCCTTTACAGGCATTTTTTTAATGCTAAGGAAAATACTAATTACCTTTGCAAAATGATTTATATTAATGTAAATTTAATTTACTTCTTGATATGGCAATTATTTAAAAGCTGGCCTTTTATAATCATTGTGCTCCAATCATATTCTCCTTGACCTCCCCTTTGCACATCCTCCTGTGTTTTTTATTTAAGTCAGAGTCAATTCTGAGACCCATAAACCTTTTTGCTTGCTTATGGCACTAAATAATTGTTCTATATGATGTTTGTTTTGTGTCATTGATTTGTTTCTATGCCCTAAATTAAAAATTTCTGCTTCTGTCTGAATTTTATTAACTAAAAATAATATTAGTAGGCTGAAGCGTTGGCTGTAAGTGGTCCGCTGTCAACCACTTACCTTTTTGCTTATCTCTCATTCCAGATTATGCAGTTTTAAGCATCACACACCTTTAAATAATCATTCCACATCTTTAGAGCAGAGTACTTCATTCAGATCCACATGCTATATTTTAATTTTGTAAATTTTCTCTCTATAAATAAAGAAATATTTAAAATGGTATAGTTTAAAATGGAAACAAGGATTTGTTTATACATGCTGATTTTGGTAATAATCTGTGAGCCTGAGAAATGAGTGTTTTAAATTTACTTTTTGCCATCTGATAGTGAATTTTTCTCCCTCTAAATCCACATACTTAATTCATATTTATAAGTATTTAGAGCAGGTTTAGGTAATATGTAAATCTGTATTATTAGCCAAACATTTTTTTTTACTTTTAAGAACTATATTTATGTTTAAGATATATGAATATTTCTTAGGAAGTAACTTTTTAATATGAAAATGTATGACATATTTTTTAAAACTAGGGAAACATTTAAAAATCACATTAAATAAATGTACAAGTAGAATAACAGGACAATGGATCATTTCAAACATTAATGGACTTTAAAATTGATTTTCAAATTTGGGGGAAATTAAATCAATTTTCAGGTATAGCTTAATGCAAATCACAATAAACAAAGAAAAGGGGACTAAGGTAGAAATAAGGTGAATAGTAATGGGAAATTTTTTACAATAATACATTCTGTTGTCCAGCTAAGTACTTTTCTTCTGAATATATCAATAATTTTCTGTTTTAGGTGCTTCAATCTAGAGGGCTAAAACTAAATAGAAGGAAAAATATCACAAATGCTGATACATAATTTCTAGATTCTCTGCTTTTTATTTCACATCATTGAATTCAGTAAGATACATTCTAAATGTAAATGTAGCATACATGCATTGGGATAGCAGCATGTTTTATTAAAAGAGTATTTGTATTCTTTGGGTTTAAAAATATATATTAAAATAGTTTGTGCTCAACAAGGAACAGAAATGCCAATAGTAAAATGCCACACGTGACCTGAATACTTCCAACAGCAGTGATACATAGCGCACAGGCTGCTTTTCCCACAAGCATTCACACTCTGTGTCCACCTAGGATGACAGTCTGCCTGCAGAAGTCTGGACATTGACTCAAACCTCATGAAAGGCACTTAGGATGGCTAATGCTTCAATTTCTGACTTTGTTTTGAAGAAAAATGCATCCTTAAAACAGAAACAGTTTATATGTTGAAAACAAAATGATTGCTAAGAAATTTGAAATGTTAAATCCCCTTGACAAAGTAAACTTGTTAAACAAAGACTAAAGTATCACTCTATACTTTCGTAGGAATGATTTTTTTAAAATTCAATGTATGTTAAATAACTTGAACAAGGAGAATAACAATATTACATAAAATGATCAAATAACTTATTTAATTTTTCCACACACAAAGAATGGTTACATATGTTCTTAATGTAAAGGTAAAGATAGCTATAAATACCCAAGATATCAAAGCAGAGATAGCTAGTTACATATCCAAATATCCACTCTCACTTTTTCTTTAGAAACAAAACCTGGTTGTGTATATATATACATAAACACACTCGTATGTGTGTGTGTGTGTATGTTTGTGTGTTCAGGCAATGTGTCCAGCTAAAAGATTAAAATACACAGCCTTCATTGAAAGTACGTATTGTTACATGACTAAATTCAGTCAACAGGTGGATGCTTGCTCAAGATAATCTAAGAACATTAGATTCTTATAAGAAACGCATTTTATATAAAAACACATTGATAGGCTGTGTTAAATGGAGGAAAAATATACTTATTCAATCACTAACCAAAAGAAAGATGGAATGGTCATATTAAAATCCAAAAAAGGATAATTTTCCCCCTGCCAGCTTTATTGAGGTATAATTGACAACAAATCAAATCATGTATCTTTAAACTGTATAATTTTATATACATTGTGAATTATCTACCATAATTAAGCTATTTAACATGCTCATCACCTCATATAGTTACCTTTTGGGTGTAAGTGCTAAGAATGCTTAATATCTATTCTTTTAACAAATTTCAAGTATACAATACAGTAGTTATTATAGTCATCAAGCTGTACATTAGAGCCTCAAAACTTATTGATCTTATAAGTGAAAGTTTGTATCCTTTTACCAATATGTTGACTGCTTCCTTTGCTGTGCAGAAGATTTTTAATTTGATGTAGTCCCAGTTAATTATTTTTTGCTTTTGTTGCCCAATGTCAAGGATTTTCCCTCTCTTTTTCTAGTTTTGTTAGTCTTAGGTCTTATATTTAAGTCTCTAATTCATTATGAGTTAATTTTTGTGAGGAGTCCACTTTCATTCATTTCCATGTGTAGATACACTTTTTCCCACATTATTTATCGAATAGACTATTCTTTCCCAGTTGTGTTCTTGATACCCTTATCAAAGGTTAGTTAACCATAAGCATGTGGGTTTACTTCTGGAATCCCTATTCTGTTTCATTAGTCTATGTATCCATTTTTATTCTAGTACATACTGTTGTGATTACTATTGCTTTGTAATATAGTTTGAAATTAGGCAGCATGCTGCCTCCAGCTTTGTTCTTGCTCAGGATTATTTTGGCTATTCAGGATCTTTTCTGGTTCCATACAAATTTTATGACTGTTTTTTCTATTTCTGTGAAAAATACTACTGGATTTTGATTGTGAGTGCTTTGAATCTGTATATTACTTTGGGTTGCTTTGATATTTTAACAACATAATTATTGCAATCCATGAGCACAGAATATCTTTTCATTTATATTTGTGTCTTCTTCAATTTCTATCACTAATGCCATAGTTTTAAGTGTATGGGTCTTTCATTTCCTTGGTTAAATTTATTCCTAAGTACTTTATTGATGTTTATGTTATTGTAAATGGGATTATTTTCTTACTTTCTTTTTCAGATAGTTTCTTTTTAGTGTATAGAAATGCAACCAAATTTTATATGTTGATTTTGTATCTTGTTACTTTATTAAACTAATTTATCACTTTTAAGATTTTGGGTGGAGTCTTCAGAATTTTCTATTTATAAGACCATGTCATCTGCAAACAAGGACAATTTTACTTCTTTCTTTCTTTTTTGAATGGCTTTTTATTTGTTTTTCTTGACTAATTGCCCTGGCTAAGACATCCAGTATTATGCTGATCAGAAGAGGCAGGAATAGGCATCCTTGTCTTGATCCTAAACTTAGAGAAAAAGTTGTCAACATTTCATCATTGAGCATGATGTTAGCTGTGGTTTCTCATATATGATTTTTATTATGCTGAAATACATTCCTTCTCTAATTTGTTGAATGTTTATTGTAATAAAAAGGTGTTAAACTTGTCTAATGCTTTTCTTGCATCTATTGAGGTGATCACATGATTGCTATCCTTCATTTTGTTAATGTGGTATATTACATTATTGATGTGTATGTTGAATCATCCTTCCATTCCAGAGGTAAATTCAATGTCATGGTGTATGATGCTTTTAATGTACTATTGAATTCAGTTTGTTAGTATTTTGTTGAGTTTTTTTGTGTCTGTGTTTATCAGAGATATTGGTCTATAATTTTCCTCTTTTGTAGTGTTCTTGCCTGGTTTTAGTAACAGGGTAATGCTGAACCTGTAAAATAAGTTTGGAAGTGCTCCCTTCTTACATAATTATTTGGTAGAATTCACCAGTAATTCATCTGCATCTGGGCTTTTTTTTATTGAGAGATTTTGATTACTGATTTAATCTCCTTACACATAATTGGTTTATTCATATTTTCTATTTCTTCATGATTCAGTCTTGGTGGGTTGTATGTTTCTAGGAACTTATCTACTTCTTCTAAATTACCCAATTTGTTGGCATGTAATTTTTTATAATATTCTCTTATGATTCTATGTATTTCTGTGGTACCAGCACATGCTTACAGATAATTTCAAATGACTGGTGTTAAAGTTCACAGATTCTTTCTTTTACCCATCACATATGTTGTTGAAGCTTTTTACAGTATTTTTTTCCCATTACATTCTTTGTATTCTTCAGCCTCATAATTTATTTTTATTATTCTTTATGATCTACAGCTTTCTGTTAGATGTCTCATTTTGTTCATGTGTTTTCCTGATTTCATTGAGTTGTCTATCTCTGTTCTCTTGCAACTCACTAAGCTTCCTCAAAGCAATTTGTAAGGCAATTCATGTCTATTTCTTTGTTGTCACTTACTGGAAAAACAATGTAGTCTTTTTGTGGAGTTATGGTTCTTTCAAGTCTGACATTGATGTCTATGGATTTGTCTTAATGAATGGCTTTGGGAGAAAGATACCTTCACTTGTCAATCCACCCAGGTATTCTGAGGCTTTCTCATACTTTTTCTATTGATGTGATTGCTTTACACTTTTTGTTCCCTATTGTAGGTGTGGGATGGGAATTCTTAACGTTGTATGCCTTCTTTAAATCCTGCAAAGCCAGGACAGGTACTTTGAGCTTCCTGTTTATTTTCCCTAGAGCAATATTCAGAAATGCTCAAGTTTGTGAGCCTTCTCCCAATCCCCTGCCAGGCTGGCTTTCAGCACTTGCTTGCTAACAGCCTTCCTTTTACTGTCCATGGGAGCCCATGCTGAGAGCCAGATACAGGAGGAGGAGAAGAAAAATGGAGGCTCTGGGTGAGGCACACAGAGAGATGGAGGTGCCTGTGGGCCAGTTGGAGGGATCTGCCAGTGAGATGTCCCCATCTCATGGCTAGCAGGTGAGCTTTCTGGTGTGATTTAGTTAGTAGGAAGAATTGTGAAGTGGTTAGTAAAGTCATTTTGATGAGTTCTAATCCCTAACTACTTTGCTCTTAATTTCTCCCAGTCCTCAATCTTGCAGATTACTTGAGTAAAACAGGTGAAGCAGGTAAGAAAGAAGTAGGCCTCTCATACAGTGTCCTGCACAAATGGGGAAACTGATATTCACACACTCTCACTTTCCCCTGTGGGAGAAATCATGGGCTGCCAGAGTTTCTCCAGGTACTAAACCACACTGCCTGGGAGAAAGAGTGATGAAGGCAAAGTAACACTTTTTTTTACCCCTTTAATGTGTCTACTCTTGAATTTTTAGAGTTCTAGAAGTTCTCCACTAGAATTCCATACTCTCTTAAAGATACTCTCATCCCTGGATAACTGTGAAAATTGATGTTCTATGATTTCTATTCCACCATCTTGCAGGTGTCAGTCTAGAAAAAATAAAATTCTGAAGAAGGAAAATGATCAGGGATAAGAAGGGACATTACATAATAATAAAAGGGTTAATCCATCAAGAATATCTAGCTATCCTTAATATGTATGCAACTGTCAAAAAATCTTCCAAAGATCAAGCAAAAAAATGATAGAACTGAGAGTAAAATTAGAAATATCCACTTATAAAGTTGAAGATTTCAACACTCCTTTCTTAGTAATCCACAGAATGACAAGACTGAAATCAGTAAGTACAGATAATACCTGAAAAATCACCAACAACCAAACTGTCTTAATTGGAAATTGTAGACTATTTGACCCAATAACAACTGAACAAATATTCTTTTCAAGTGAACATGAAACATTATAAAATAGGCTGTATCTTGTGTCATAAAACAAACCTTAACAAATTTAAAGCAAATAAAAACAAAGAAAGTATGTTCTCTAATCACAGTGAAGTTAAACTAAAAACCAGTAACAGAAAGATATTTGGAAAATCCACAAATACTTGGGAATTAAATAAAGCATTTCTAAACAATTTATTGCTCTGAGAGGAAGTCTCAAGAATACTAGAAAATATGTTAAAATGAATAAAAATTAAAAATAAAACCAAGTATCCATGCTGTTGAAAAAGGTAGGAATTCCTTCTTTCTTGTATAGTACTCCATTGTGTAAAGGTACCATAGTTTTTTTATCCACTCATGTAGTTTCCAGCACTTGGTTATTGTAGATAGTGCCACTATGAACATAGGGGTGCAGAAGTATTTTTGAATTGGTCACTCAGGATTCTTAGGGTACATTCCCAGCAGCATAATCACTGGGTCAAAAGGCAATTCTACTTTTAGTGTTATGAGAAATTCCATTCTTTTTTCCACTGTGGATGCACCAGTCTGCATTCCCACCAACAGTGCACTAGGATTCCCTTTTCTCCACATCCTCATCAGCACTTGTTGTTTGTTGATTTATTAATGATGGCCATTCTGGATAACGTTATGGGAAGTGAAATAAGCCAGTCAGTGAAAGACAAATACCATATGATTTCACCTATAAGAGGAATCTAACAAACAATAAACTAATGAGCAAAATAGAACCACAGGCTTGGAAACATGGAACAAACTGAAAGTGAACAAAGGAAGGGGGAGGGGATAATGGTGGAAAGAAGGGGAAGGGACTAGACAAAGAACAATGAATGAATGACCTATCGACATGGACAACAGCATAGGAATTGACTGTGGGGGTGGAGGGTGGGATGCATGGAGGAGTTCAAAGAGGGGAAAATTGGAACAACTGTAATAGAATAACAAGGGAGGTGGGGAGGGATGGGTGGGTGGGCTGGAATGGGAATAAAAGATAGAAACTGTACTGAATAATCTAAAATTTAAAAATTAAAAAAAATAAAAATAAAAATGATTTAAAAAATAAGAAAACATAAAGTTTGTGGGATTCAGCAATACATTACTTGAAAGGAAATTTATACCATTGAATCCATATGTTACAAAGGAATAAAGATATCAAATTAACGGTCTAAGTTTCTATCTTGAGAAACAAGAAAAAGAAGAGTAAACTGAAACCTCAACAAGTAGAATGAAAGAATGATAAAGATAATAAGTTGTCTGTCTATATAGAAAATACCAAAAACCTACAAAGAACTCCTGAGTTAGCAAGATCACTAGATACAATGTCAGATATAAAAACATATATGTCAACTTACAATAAGCAATTATGTATGTATATAGAATCAATAGGCAGTTGGCAAACAAATTTTAATACTGTATCATTAAAAATATCTAAAAAATAAATTCATATGTAAGAATCTTAAGAAAAATGTATAAGATCTTTATACTAAGAACTATAACAAATATTGATTGAAGAATTCAAATACCTGAATGAACTGATAAAAACACCATGCTCATGATTTAAAAGAGTCAATGTTGTTAAGTTGTAAATAATTCCTTCCTAAACTTTTCTATATGTTTAACACAATCCCAGTGAAAAGCCCAGCAGGACTTTTATAGGTACAAATAAGCTAATTTTAAAATTTATTTGAAAAGCAAAGAAATTAAAATTAACAAAGCAGTTATGAAAAATAAAAACAAAGATGAAAGACACACTACCCTACTTTAATCTAAAATGACAGTAACCAAGACTAAATTGTAACAGTGAAAGGATAGGCAGTTGATCAGAGGAACACAAAAGATATCCAGAAATAGATCAATCTAAATATCATCAATTGATTTTGACAGAGGTATAAAGTCAATTTAATAGGAAAAGAATAATCTTTTCAATAAATGTAGCTCATTATTGAAAAACTGAATATATATGTCAAAAAGAGAACCTTAACCAATACCTCATACCTATAGAAAGATTAACTGAAGAATATATTATTGACTTAAATGTAAAATATAACAAATTTTTTGGAAAAAAATCATTGTGAGTTTGGATGAGGAAAAGAGTTTTTAGATATGATACAGAAGCACTATTCATTAAGAAATATTTGAGAAATAAAACTCCATCAAAATTAAAGACTTTTGGTTTGTGAAACACACCACTAAAAGAATGAAGAGACAAGCTGCACACTAGGAGAAAAATTTGCAAATCACATATCCAACAAAAGATTTGAAGATAGAAAGATAAAAAATTCTCTACACTCAGCAAAAATAAAACAAGTAACTTAATTTAAAAAATAAGCCAACAATTTCAACATGCTTCACCAAAGAGAAATGCAAATGGCAATAAACACATAAAACGATCCTCAACATTTTTAATCATCAATGTAAATTTAAAAATTACAATGAATCCAAATCCAAATCCCAGCAAATTATTTTTTCTTTATTTTTTTTATTTAATTGTTGTTCAAGATGCTAAAATCCTCAACAGAATATTGGCAAACCAAACCCAGCAGTACATTGAAAAGATCATACACCATGACCAAATGGGATTCATCCCAGGGATGCAAGGATGATGCAATATTCACAAATCAATAAACATAATACATCACATAAACAAAAGCAAAGACAAAAATCACATGATTTTATCAATAGATGTGGAAAAAGCATTTGATAAGGTACAGCACCCATTTAGAATAAAAAAAACACTCAACAAAGTGGGAATAGAGGGAGCATCGCTCAACATAAGAAAGGCTATGTACAAGAGACCTACAGCCAACATCATAGTTAGTGTGCAAAAACTAAAAGCTTTCCCACTAAGATCAGGAACAAGAGAAGGATGTCCACTTTCCCCACTTCTATTTGACATAGCATTGGAAGTTCTAGCCAGAGCAATCAGTCAAGAAAAAGAAATCAAAGGAACCCAAATTGGAAAGGAGGAAGCAAAACTGTCATTGTGTGCAGATGACATGATAGTGCACACAGAAAATCCTATGGACTCCACCAAATCTACTTAACCTAATAAATGAATTTGGCAAAACAGCAGGATACAAAGTCCAGCAAGTTATTTTGTAGATACCAACAAACTGAGTCTAGCATTTACTTGGAGAGGCAAAGACCCAGAATAGCCAACACAATATTGAAGAAGAGCAGTCAGAGAGGACTTAACACTACCTAATTTCCAAACTTACTATAAAGCTAAGGTATTCAACACAGTATGGTACTGGTGAAAAAATAGAAAGATATATGGAACAGAATAGAAATCCCAGAAATAAATCCACATAAACATAATCAACTAATCTTTGATGAAGGAACAAAGGCCAATACAATGGAGAAGACAGTCTTTTCAGCAAATGGTACTGGAACAACTGGACATCCATGTGCAGACAAAACGAAATAAAGGAAGCAAACAACAACAAAAAAACAAATCTAGACATAGACTTTAGGACCTTCAAAAAATCCACTCATGGATTGTGGGAGTGGGAGTTTAGTCAGGACAGAGGAGGACAAAGGGGGAAAAATTGGGACAACTATAATTGAATAAACAAGAATTTTAAAAATCCACTCAAAATGGATCATAAACCTAAATGTAAAATACAAACTATGAAACTTCTAGAAAATAACATGGAAGAAAATCTAGATGACCTTTGGTATAGTGGTGACTTTTTAGATACAACACCAAAGGCAAGAAACCTAAAGGAAATGATTGATAAACAAGACTTCATTAAAATTAAAGACTTTGCTCTATAAAACACATTGTTAAGAGATAGAGAAAATAAGTCACAAAGTGGAAGAAAAATATTTTCAAAAGACATAAAGGATTATTATCCAAATCTACAAAGTACTCTTAAAAGTTAACAATAAGAAAACTAACAACCCAATTTAAAAATGGGCAAAGAACCTGAACAGACACCCACCAGAAAGATATACATGTGGCAAATAAACATAAAAATGATCAATATCATATGTCATTAGAGAAATGCAAATTAACCCAATAATATGATACCTCTGTACACACATAAGAATAAGCAAAATCCCAAACACTAACACCACTAAATACTATCATTGGTGGAGCAAAAACAACTCTCATTTATTGCTAGTGGGAATGCAAAATGATAAAGCTACTTTAGAAGACAGTTTGTCTGTTCATTACAAAACTAAATATACTTTAACCATATGATCCAGAAATTGTACACCTTGGTATTTACCCCAATTAGCTGAAAAATTATGTCCACACAAAAACCTGTACACAGATTTTTTTAGCAGCTTCATTTAAAATTGCCCAAAATTTCAAAGGAACCACGATGTCCTTTCATGGTGAATGAATAAACTATGACATCCAGGTAATAGAATATTATTTAGCACTTAAAAATGAGCTATCAAGCCTGAACAAAAATGGAGAACTGTAAATGCATATTATTAAGTGAAAAAAAGCCAATCTGGAAAGGATATATACTGCATAATTCCAATTATATGACATTCTGAAAAAGGTAAAACTATGGAGATAGCAAAAAAAATCTGGTTGATCAGGAGTCAGTTTCCTGATTGTAATATTGTCCTATAGTTGTATAAGGTGTTACCATTCGGAGAAACCGGGAGAAGAGTGTATGGGATGTCTCTGTATTATCTCTTACAACTCTATGTGAATCTATAATTATTTCAAAATAAAAATGTTTAAATATTCAGCATTCCTATCCATTATTAGGCACAATAAAAGCAGTGCAAAGACAGCCACAAACTAGAAGATATTTGCTTTACCCGGTATGAATTAGTATATAGAATATATAAAGAGTAAATAACAAATAAAATATATGTATCAATAATCCAATAGAAAAATGACTAAGTGCTGGCAGCAACCTAGGTGCCCATCAGTAAATGAATGGATAAAAAACTATGGTACATTTACACAGTGGAATACTACGCGCAGAAAGAAAGAAGGAGCTCATACCCTTTGCAACAGCATGGATGGAGCTGGAAAGCATTATGCTAAGCGAAATAAGCCAGGCAGTGAAAGACAAATACCATATGATCTCGCCTTTAACAGAAACCTAAACAACAAAACAAAGAAACAAGCAAAATATAGCCAAAGACACTGAAATAGAGGACAGGTTGACAGTGACCAGAGGGGAGAGGAGAGGGAATTTCAGGGGAATTTCAGGGAAGAAGGGAAGGGTTTACAGGAACAAATATAAAGGACACATGGACAAAAACTAGGGGGGTTGGAAATGGGAGGGAGGAGGGAAGGGATGGGTGGGTGGGCTGGAATGGGAGTAAAGGATAGAAACTGTACTGATTAATGACTAAAAATAAATAAATTAATAAATAAAAATAAATAAAAAAAATAAAAATGGCAAAGACATTTCAGATAAGATGACAAATGGCTAATATTCATATTAAAATCTGCTGGATCTTATGAGTAACTAGTTAAATACTAATTAAAATTATAATGATATGAGATATCACAACAACCTGATTATAGTTATGTATATATTATGACCATATCAAGTGTTGGCAAAGGCATGGAGCCTCAGAAGTTCTAATACACTGCTACTGAGTATGAACATTTTTGAAAAGCACTTTATAAAACCATTAGATATAATCTAGACATTTTGATCCTGGTACATACCTCATGATCTAGTAATTAGATTCCTGGGTCTCTATGTAGAGAAATTCTTGCTCATTTGTGCAAAAATACATGTTTGTATTAGCTCTTTTCTCCGGTGTTAAAATTGGTGGAATGGATTGATAAATAATGGTATGTTCATTCAATGGATTACTCTACAGAGGTCAAAATGAATGAACCAAAAGTGTATATATCCACATGGGGCATAATAGTGACTAACATAGACAAATGCAGCACAAAACATACAATATGATCCCAATTTATAAATAGTGTAGAAACATGTATAGGTGGGAAACTTAAAACAAAAAGAAGAGAAAGTGTCATATAAATGTGTATTACAGTTACCATTGGGAAGGGTTGAAGGAGATCTCAATTAAGAGTAGCACTGTGAAGAAATTCTTAAGGTGAGGGAGAAATGGATACTTATTTTATTATTATTTTAGAAATCTACTTGAACATTATATGCCTATATATATATATAGCATCATTAAAAAATAAAATTACAAGATAAAGAAGTGACTCAAGCTGATGGCCTAAGTGAATAGATTCTAATGCCAGTTGTTTACTCAAATATCTATAGAAACCAATTGAGTAAAGAGAAGAATGCACTTCAGATAAAGTACGGCTGGGGACCCAAGCTTCTGTTTCCTTAAGTGAGCATCTAAACTTGTGTCTGGCTGAAATCTTTGTGTGCTACAGCTTCATAATTCTTAAAAATCTTTACATTAGGTCTACAAACAGTACTTGTAAGCAATTAAACCATAGTATTATCAAAGTATGAATGTCCCAACATATTGTGCAGCCTAAAGCCGTTTAGTTTTATTGATGCAACTTGTATTTTTTCATTTTTCCCTTTTCAGTTTGAACCTGTGTCCAGTTCCATAGCTACAATAAACAGCAACTCAAAGCCAAGAAAAACTGATTATAGACATAATATTCTGAAGATAAAGATTTGGAGAATACACATTCTGCAACTCACATCTTGAAAGTGTCACAATAGATTAGTGGACATTTCACTGGCAATGACATTCAAAACAGATAGGTTACTGCTCAGGATCTGCCCTGGACTCAAACAACATCAGCAATATTTTGCACCCTCTTCTTTTATTACTAGGTCTGTAAGAAATGAAAAATAGTGGTGAAATCTTGAACAGATTCTTAAAACAAATAACTATAGGAAAAATTATTGTCCTAATAGTATTGTGAAATGCCTTGGTGCTAGACAGGAGACACTCCATTAATGCTGACTAGAATAACATAGCTTTGAGACTTGGATCACAGAAGCCCTCCCTCATTAAAAGAAGTCCATCTGGCTCCAAACCCATCTAAGACCCCCAACTATGTGCTTCCTTCAGCCTCAGATCTTTAATCAACACAGATGCTGAGATTTTAGCCAAGGTGCTTGCCCTGCATCTGAATAAACTGTTCCTGCAATTAATTAACCCAGACCAAGCAGTTTTTGTGCTGGTCGCAGATCCTCTGGCAAACAGAGGAGACCCTCATCCATCATCTCACACCACCAAAACCCCCATTTATATCCCATCCTATGACTCTGAGGAGGCATCTGAGGAGAGAGTAAACCCCTTTACATCTCAAATGTTAGCTAGATTGGGTGTAAAATGACTTTTCTTTAATTCCACAAGATACCATCTCCTTATATGTTATGAAATGGGACTTGTTCCTTATTTTAAGAAACAACCAGAAGTTTCTTCATCTTTTCATTGTTCAATATACCCAAATATTTTTCTAGATAGATGTATACATTGTTATGGATAACAACTAAATATTCATACTGTTAACATCATGTAACCCACACTAGCAAATGAATTTGATTGATTACTGATCCACTTTCCACAATATTGAGGTTTCCCTGAAGTGTTGAATTTAAAAAGAAAAGAGATTTCTGTGATTCTTCTTTGTGTTTTGATATTATCTCCCCAAATATAGAGTGAGAATGAGACAGAAGTAGATAACATGTTTGGAATTCCGTAATATATTAAAAGCATCAAAGTTTTTTTTCAATTAACAGGTAAAGATTAAGGAAGGATTAGAAAATGTCCATGAGTGTTAATATCAGGGCAGCAAAATAGCAGTGAGAAACAGATAGAAGAATATCAACACCTTAGCATATTCTCCTGCCACTGACTTAAAATTCTCTCCCCCACCCTAATAATTTCAATTCCCAGTCTCCTCATGGTTTCATTAAGATGTCTTTATTAGTATTTATCAGAAAAAAAGTTGTTTTTATATTTTCTCTTAAGCTTATTCATCTTTCATTGATAAGGTTATATATAATAAGTGTTTGGACTAAGATGCTTTTTATTTTAAGAAATTCTTACCTTCAAGACAAAAAAATAGAGAGAGAAAAACACAATTCAGTAGACACATGTTTAATGGAAAAAATACTTTTATCATACTTACCTATTCCAAATTTCTGTGGACCCTTGAATTGTACATTGTGATGAGTGACTGTCATGAATGCTGCTGGCCATATTTATTTAGCCAGATAAATATATTGGGACATTTTCATTGCAGGTCATGCTACTTACATTCTTCTGCTAGGTTCCATGTGAAATGCTAAATCCTTCCAAGCAAATTTTAACATTAAGAAATTCTACATGTTAAAAAAATACTCCTTCACTTTCATTCTTAATCACAACCTTTCAATTAGATTCATTCAAATAAATAAACTAATATCTTATTTCAAGAGTCATCAGGAAGTAAACTAAAACCAAAGCACAATTTAATAGGACAAACTTAATGTAAATACTACCCCAGAGTAACAGATAGTTGAACTTAACTCACTAGAATAAATTTTATAACCCATTTAGAATATGGGGTCAAAATCTGTTTGTGAAAAAAAAAACTAATTCCTTTCAGGTATTTTTTTACCATAGTAAATTATGCATACTATTGAACCCAAAATAATGTTTTTATTATTTTAGAAATATTGGTAGTAATGCCATATAGGAGTTATAACCCCCTTATATTTAACATATTGGGATTTACAACACATAAAATCCCTTACAAAGGGTGTCATGATTCATATACTAAAAGTGTTGAAACTAATCAGAATTGTAGTATAAATAGTAATGCTTAAAACTTTTTGCATTGCACCTGGTTTGAATTAGATTAGAATGATCACAATAATGCCATCAAAGTTTACCTTAAAATTTAACTTTAAAAACTGTGATAATTTAATGAATAATATGCAGAAAAATCATAGAATGAAATTTAAAGGGGAAAAATTTTAATGATGTTTTTCTAAATAGAACCTCAAGAAAAAGTTTTTATAACAGAAAAGTTACAAAATAATACAATGTAAGACTTTTAGGTTTCAAATCTATGCCAGAAACATATGGAAAAAATGCTTTTCTTAAACTAGTTGGAAAAATCAACCTTCTTTTTAAAGTGAAACCTATTTAAATTTAATCTGCCTTAAGAACTAGCAAAATAAATACAGTAATACATCACTCTAAAGGATAAAAACACAAAGAAACATCGCAACTTCTCAAGTTGTAATTAATGCAAAGATTCTGGTTCATTACCTTGTGTGTGTGCATGCACACATGTCTAGAAAATGCTTGCAGTTCTGTCTCTCTAGGAAAGAATGAATGAAGAAAAGCTTCCTATTTAATTCTAAAATTACTAGATAGGACATAATTTTCTAGTTTCAGTTGTTTGTAATTACCATGATCATTCTATCACCAGTGAGTTTTACACTAGAAATTGTAGTACTGATGTACAGTAGTAATGTACAATTAGCATTTCTTACCATTTAATAAACATCTCTTTGGAGAAGAGCATGGGGCCTCCATATGAGAAAGACAGGCTTATATATAATGAGATTCTTGCAGCAATTTTTAACTTAACCCTATAAAATGTCATGTAAATACAAGACAGTTTTATTGAAATTTGTTCTTTAACAAATGAGGTCATATAGTGGTTAACATTACTTGTACTTATACAGTGGGTGACTATCAGGCAGATGTATTCTAAACCTACCTACCAAATGACTTTTAAAATAAATACTCTGGCCATTAGTTTTAGAATTAAAAATTCTTATAGATATTTTTTCCTGTTTTGTTTATTTAGCAAAAAAATAGTTTTATGAATATTTGCCTGAAAAATGTTATTTTTTTATTTAAGGAGATTAACACCAAAAAGCTCATCTAGAGTACAGAGAAATCCAAAGATGTGTAAAAAAATTTTTATCTCAGTGTTTAAATTACTGATATGATTATTTTAATTAACAAAACAGTGATTTTTCTTGAAGGAGGAATGTTAAAGTTTCAGAAAATTGTTGAAGATTAAAACTAGTTAACTATGGAGCTTTTTAAAAAAGAGATTGTTTCGAGAGCTGGGCGATAAAAAACTTTGAAAATAGATGATAGTGATGACTGCCCAACAGTGTGAATATAATTAATGCCATGGACTGTATACTTAAAAATGGGTGGAATGACAAATTTTATGTTATGTATAGTTTATTACAATTCCTTTTTGAGAGGAAGAAGAGACTGATTGGCTCTGTGATAAGGACTCGTCATGCAGGCGTCACTGCTCGAGCTTCCAAGGGGCTCACTTCTCTCTGGGAAGTCCACTTACGTGTCCTGTCCCTCAGTTTCTGTCTGGCAGTGGTTGTCTTTTCCACATCCACAGAAGGCTCATAGAGGAAAATGCAAGGCATTATAAAGAATAAAGTCAGTCTAGAGAAAAACCTGAAAAAAGGAGATGGTATTATACAAAAGATTAATGGTACGTTTTGGAAGATATATGATTTTATTTACTTGTTTATGCCAAATTTTTATCAGAAATATGCAAGGGAACATGGAACAGGTAATTGAATCAATGATTTTAGATCAGAGACTTACTGTTATAGTTCAATCAAATTATTTGATGAAAATTTTCTTCATGTATTCCTCCAAAAACCCTAAACAAAGGGGATACAAATACAAACATAAGATCTGTTTTAAATACCATATTCTGGGAAGGGAGAGAAAGAATGTGTGATCAGCAGCATTTTGGCCCCATTATCTTCACACCTTCACATTATGTCCATGAATATATTACCTTCCATAGAGAAAGAAAACCTAGGTTGTAAAATAGAATTAAGGTTGTTAATCAGTTGTCCTTAAAATAAAATTATCCTGGATCATCCAGGCAGGCCTAGTGTAATCATATGTACCATTTAAGTGGGACAGGGAGGTAGAAGCATGAGACAGAGAAATGTTTTCAGCATGAGAATTTGTAGCATGAGAAGGGCTCCCAATGCAGACTTTGAAGGTGGACACAGGAAGGCCACAAACAAGCAAGGAATGTTGGTGGTGGTCTCTAGAAGTTAGAAGCAGCCCTCACCTTTTGCCAGCAAAACATTAATTAATTAATTAAATGGGGGGAGGGACTTCAGTCCTACAAGATCAAGGAAATGAATTCTGCCAACGACCTGAATGAGCGTGAAAATAGATTCTTTCTCCTCAAAGTCTGCAGAGAAGAACACAGCGCCGCTAACAATTTGATTTTAGCTTGGTGAGACCTGCCCTGGACTTGTGACCTACAGAGGCTCACTACAGTCGGGGCCAGAACTCCATCAGGAAGCCATATAAACCGCATGGGGCCTGGGAAGCATAGTTGAGCAATGTGCTTAGGAGGAAAATGAAATGAATTTGCTGAAGAGCTAACCAGTCTTTGAAGTACAACTCAATGAAAAAAGAAATGAAATGTATGAAGAGATAATTTGTAAAAAAATGAAATAAATCCAATAATTTTTAAAGTGTTTAATATCACCATGATTCAAAAATGCAAGTTAAATAAAAGCATTACAATTTTTCACTTACCAAATTGGCAAAGGTTTTTTTTATTATAATATCTGATGTTCGATGAGAAGAAAATAGAACTCTAATACAAGGCGGGAAGAAGCACACACCCTTCCCTGAGGACCACTTGGCTGTGCGCGTCAAACTCTCCAAAAACACAGATCCTGAGGTGCAACGATGTGGCATCTAAAATCATTTTAAGGAAAATATTAAATATCATTACAAAATTTTACTCTAGCAATACTTAAAATGGGGAATGTTACTAGGCAAGTATACATCTGAATCTGTATATTATTTAATTGGGCATATTTTTAAAACTAGCATGTATTACCCGTGTAGTGTTTAAATGAAAATATTTTAAAGTATATAAATTTATCTAGGAATTAATTTTTAGGAATTTAACCCAAGGAAATAGTTAAAGAAGTATGAAAGACTTCCCTAACATCATTAAAACAATCTCAGTGTTCAATAGTAGTTTGGTTAAATAGATATATGTATTTAATAAATAGATATGAATATATTACATCTCTTCAGTGGAATACAACACATTTATTAAAAACAGTGTTGCAGTACTGTAGTAGTATACTTACTAACATGGAAACTATGAAATACATATATTATTAAGTAGAAAAAAGATTATAAAATATGTACAGTATTGATGATTCCTTGTCTATAGAGAGAAAATGTACATCTGCATGTATTATAATGTAGCATTTGCCTAGCAAAAAGTCTGAAACACATTTATATTGTTAAAATAGAATGTGGAATTATAGGTGCTATTTCTCCTTATTGATTTTCCCTTCTAAATAATATTTATATAATAATCACATTTTATTTTATAATGTAAAATATATTATAAGAAATGAAAATACAGATAGGAAAAGCTTCTAGAATTCAGTTTCTGAAAACAAAATGTCATCAGTCTAATAACTTTACAATATACAACACACTTTTAAGTCTTTAATCTAGAATATTCTATTACAACAGCCTCCAAGCCTATGATCTCTTTTGACCCAATTCCTTGCATGACACTGTTCCTAGAATCTCGACTAGCCACAAGAATTATCTGGAAGTAATCTAAGTGATCTGTACACTTTCAGCTAGAGGGAACAAAGGAGGTCGGACTATTTCCATGAAAATGTAAGTCTGTTTTTCAGAAAACATTGCCTTCACCTATGTACATGTAGAATAACAGTCCCTGCTACTAAATATTAACTGTATTTATTATGAACTTCTATTTCCAATTTCTCTCACAGAAAGAAAAAGAATAATTTCCAGTTTACACTGGTAGGATTGGAAAAGGCATCTAGCAATAAGTCAATCAAACAAGATTTTAAATTTTTACTATGTGATTTGTAGGGAAGGCAAATGAACAAGCAAAAACCCCAAGGCTATCATCAAGAATTTGATCTACAGTCTAGTAGTTGCTGCTTTGGTGTCTTGCACTGATCATCCATATGGTCACAGACTACAGCATTCCGGTGTATGATTTCTGAGATAGAGCAGATCTGGGAATGACAAAGCCTAGGGTGGGGGTGAAGTATTGACAAGGTGATGGTCATCAGAATGAGAAGATCAATTACAGGGAAGGCAGAGTGTTGCATGGGGCTTCTGCATAGACACTAATTGGCCAGTGCAATGACATGGGGAAAAAAGAAAAACCATTTATTTCCCAGGTGTCAAAAATTCCATAAATGTAGAAACATAGTAGAAGGGTGGGAGATAGAAACTTAAAACAAGAAGGAACTTTTGCTTATAGTTCAAGAGTACTAGGTTGGATGGTAGTGACTGGGGTGTTAAGTCTTCCTAAGACTGGAGAAAGCTAGACTTGAAAGAGCCACATTTGCCTGCACTGTTTGAGTTGTCCTAAATTTCAGCTGAGGTCAGGAGAAGAGGCTTATGAAGTAGGGGTGGAGGGAGGTATTGTAGAACAGGGTTCCAGAAACAATAATATAATGGAAATAATATTAGCTAACAACTATAAAGTGTATACTATGTGCTTAACTTATTCACTCTTCTCAATAGCCAAACATATGCACTAATATCCCCATTTTCCAGGTGAGGAAAGAGTCGTGAGAGATTAAGTGAATTGCCCAATACCATAGGGCTTTGTGAGTGGCACAGATGGGATTCAGACTAGGCAGTCTGGTCCCAAAGTCCACACTTCGAAGCACTCCTTTCTTCTCTAACCAAAAGGCTTGGAAAGAGAGGAAGAATGGGGGAGAGACTCAGGAGAGGAAGCAACACAGTGGAGTCCCAGATGCAATGTCTGACAAAACCAGCAAAATCAGGGAGACAAAATCTAAAAATGGGTGGGAATGTTCTATTTAAAAATCTGACTGGATATATATAACATTGATTATGACATTACTGATACTTAAAATTTTAAATATTGCTACATGCATTCACTTCCAAATAGCATTTTCAACATAACATAACAAATCATTACTGAGTAATATGTACAGTACACACATACACACGCATACATCAAATGTTGTGATTTAATATGCTTAAATTTGTCGGATGCATTTTTGTAATGTAATTTAAACAAGTATCTCCTAATAAACTACATCTCTGGAAAACACAATGATGTTCGCCCTTTACTGGTTCTATGAAAGGGAAGAACTAAAATAAAACTGTGAGAAGGTGGCCGTAAGAAAATCAGCCTCCAAAGTACAAAGCCATAATTAAATTTTATTTATAAATGTAAATAGATTTTATGTGTTTTGCATTTAAGCTTTTTAGCATAAAATACAAGGTTGTATAATACATGTAACTTTGTAATTTTATGAGTAAAAATGCCAATATTAGAAAAACTTTGACAAATTTATTTAGTATTTAAAACCTCATTGTATTCTTAGCATTTTTTCAAACTATCTCCCATAGTACCCATATTATTTATGAATATGAAAATTATTTCTATAAAACTATGCTTAAAATGATGATGAATCAGCATTTGTGTGACAAGAACATCAAGTAAAAGAAAAATGAGATACAAATAACAAAAGAAAAATTGTTGGGAATGAAATTACACAGATTCTGCCTCAATTCTTTATTTTACACTTCTTTTGTAGACCTGACCTCTGACAAAGGTTTTAACTAGCAAGCAAATTTAACACTTCAGCTGTTTACCATGCCTTAAATCTGACCATTTTGGAGCTTCTTCAAATGAGCCAGATGAGAAACTACTTAATTAGGATTTTAATTATTTTCTTGCATTCTGATAGTATCTGGGAGTCACTGAGAAGCAGCTTGTTTCTGCAGTTTCTCAGCTGCTAACACCGTTCCCCAAGGCAGTGCTTGTGGGTAGATTCCAGCTCCAGGGAGTGCCAGAGAGAAGCTGCGCACTGCAGAGCAGGGAGGTGCTCCACGGGGCCTGCCTGAACTTTTGTCGTAGCCCGAACTCCATTGTCTCAGTGGGATACAACTGTCTCCTTCCAGCAGGATGGAGTTAGTGTATTTTGGCTTCAGAATCATGTTGTATCTTTGAACTTCTCTGTGTTCCTGCACTGATTGAGTTCTGAGTAATAAAGTATGAGTCGGCTGTTGATGATTCTAGCTTTTAAGCAGAATCAGATTTAAAAAAAGTGCATATGTGTCTGTGAATGTGTTTCTGTGTAGTTCATGTATTTAAATATCAATATTTTCAGCCCACAAATTGATTTTAACGAGTGAGATAATTAACTTGATTATGAAAATTTAAGATTTAAGAGCAAAGAAAAAAATCTCCATTAGTGTTTAAGAGTTTCAGAAAACAGAAAGGTAGGGGATCAGATAGACATTTTACCCTTTTGTTATTTCTAACTGAACTTCATTTGTGGATTACTGTGGAATAGTTTGTGTTCACATAAAAATAAATAGGTTAACTCCTCTGTAATTGTTATGGTTTGTGATTTGTTCTGGAGCCTTGCTGTAACATCACCCATTAGGAGCCAGACTTTAATAAGGTCCACCTTTAATTCTGTCCAGAATTACTGGGGAAACATCATAACGGTCCCTACTTCATTTCTGCACAGTCAAGCTTGACCTTGGAGTACAACTGTAGAAGGCAGCAATCTAAAGACAGTCTGCCTAGATTTCTATCCCTGGTTATTCAGTGCTAATCTAGATACTACTGTGAAGGGGTTTTGCAGATATAAAATCCTGATCTGATCACATGAGTCCTTTTAAGAGCAGAGAATTTTCCTTGACTGGTGGCAAAGGAAGAATCAGAGAATAACAAAGCTAAGAATTTGACATGCGATTGTTGGCTTTGAATTTGGAGGAGCCATGGGGCAAGAATCAGAGCAAAGACAGGCCTCCAGGAACTTGGAATAACCCCTACCAGGGGTGTCCAACTGCATGTGGCCCAGGATGGCTATGAATTTGGCCCAACACAAACTTGTAAATTTACTTAAAACATTATGAAATTGTGTGTGTGTGTGTGTGATTACGTGTCACATTGTATTTAATGTGTGATCCAAGACAATTATCCTTCTTCCAGGGTGGCCCAGAGACACCAAAAGGTTGGACACCCCTGCTAGCATCATGATAGTCAAGAAAATGTTGGAGACCTCAGTACCGCGATCCAAGGACCTGAATTCTGCCAACCACCTGAATGAGCTTGGGAGCAAATTCTTCCCCTGATGTTCCATTTAAGAGCTCAGCATGGTTGACATCTTGTGAGACCCTAAACAGAAAACTTTTCTGAGCATCATAGGTCTTAATACCCACAAACAGAGAGAGCTAATAGATGGGTGTTGTTTTCAAGTTCTAAATTAGTGGTAATTTGTTATGAAGCAATACAAGACTATTACAATAGTGCTTAAAGAATATTCAGATCAGCAGCTTTTTCAGCCAATTCTGACCTTATTTTATAAGGACTCATTTTATCCAACTCTGACTTATTTCTTTTTCTCTGCTCATCTTTGTTTGTACCTCACTTATACCTCTTGGTCCACTTGTTAGTACTCTTGCTGGCAGATAAGAACAGAAAAGATTGAGGTATTTACATTGTGTTTTCCAAAGTGTAAGCTGCAAACAGCCGGTCATATCTATTAACATGGATTTAGGTGGTTCCCAGGTTCCTGTAATTTTGTTTGGGAAAGCAATAATGACCCCAATAAGCCCTGCATAAAACTCCAATTCTTTCCTTATAGCACAGGTAAGTAGACTTACCTTTATGAAATAGTATATTGTCCCAGTAGTCATTGACTTATCTAGAACATAAACTGATCTTTAGCTGCTGAGATTTAAGGCACTACGAAAATCACAAAACTAAACTAAAGCAGCATTTTGAAAATGAGTGGTTGTGAGACATACATTTGAAACCAGGGTGGAGATTACCTTTTTAGCAAATGTGTTTTCTTTGCACCTTTTAATCTCTTTTATCCCGTCCAGAACTTCAAATAGTAGCACTGAGTCATTATCAGCCAGCTGTGTCTTTCATAGAAATAGGATCAACTGCATGCCCTGCTGGCCTGCTCTGGGGAGAGAAAAGGCATGTATGTGCTCCTTCCTTCATTCTACACTTAGGGTAAAGCAACATTGAAAAGCAAACAGTGCCAGTGGCAAGTGTATGACATTGTGTTCCATCATGGATGCAGAATCGCTATGGGTGTTATGGAATGAAGTACTTATCAGAGGGATTAAAAATTACACAACTGTGGGAGCTGGGGAATCTACAGAAGTATGTTGCCTCTGCATCTGCCTGGAGTCACTAAAGGTCAGTAGGGTCAGCATTAGGGCAGATATATTGGATGTGACTCTGGGGAGAGGAGAAAAATTAGAACCTGAGAGGACAAGTTGAAGCCTGCATATCAGCAATAATGTGTATAAGATTTAGCAATTAGTTACTGGTGCCCTACACCAACACTTAGAACATAAGGGCTTGCTACTTCACTTCTGCCTTCCAAATTTTGTGCAAATTTCCCTGGTCACCATCCCTAACCTGGTACCACAAATGCAAAGAGATTCTGGGAAAAATAGTTCAAACCTCACTACATTGACAAGGTACAGAACCACCAGAGCAAGGTAGAAACCAACTGCTGTCAAAGATCATGGAGCGGAGATAAGCCTAGAAGGAGCCTCCACAATATCGACTCTTTATGTATTCTTATCTCCCATGTAGACCAAAAAATAAAAATCCTATTATGGATTTTCAACATTTATGCCTAATAGCTAGACTGAGACACAGCTTAGGATCTTCAGTCAAACTTTGAAGTCTGGTCCCAGAGCTAAATGGCAGAATCCTATAGTAGTTCCCAGGTCCTAGGAAACAGCAAGCGCTTCCCAATAATGGTATGACAAACATCTCAAAAAACCCTCCTGTGGTACATTTACACAATGGAATACTACACAGCAGTAAAAAAAGAAGTAATTCTTACCTTTTGAGACATCATGGATGAAACTGGAGACTATTGTGCTAAGTGAAATAAGCAAGTCGGTGAAAGACCAATATCATGTAATTCACTTATAAGTGAAATCCAATGAACAAAATAAACAAATTAGCAAAATAGAACCAGAGGCATAGAATCATGGAACAGGCTGAAAGCTATAAGAGGAGAGGGAGAGGTGGGGACTGATTGAAAGAAGCTGAAGGGATTAGTCAGAGAACATATATGAAGGATCTGTGGACGTGGACAATGGTGTAGGGATTGACTATGGGACTGAGGGTGGGCAGAGTGGACGAAGAGAGGAAAACTGGGACAACTGTAATAGCACAAACAGTAAAATGTTTAAAAAAATAACTTCTGGATTGGATAAGTAGAGAACAGATAATGGCAGGATAAAGGAGCTCATATCTGCTGGGGGGAAAGACAAGAGGGAATAAACCAAAGGAACAATTTTAAACAGATACTTTTAAAAAGGAAGAATTTCAAATAAAGCTGGGAGAAACCTTATAGAATATCTTATCATCCTCAGATTTGTCCATATGGAAAGCACCTGAAAATCCATGGTATTCTTATAATATATTATGAAATGCTGATACATTATTTTCATATAAATTGAGGACCATTTTGCTGGAAGAAAAATAAAGCTATACTGCATGTACGCAATATGAAGTCCCAACTACAACGACGTATGAATAGTGGTTCTCAGACTTGCTCAGATGGAAAGCACCTGGAAGTCATGTTATTCTTTTCAGAATAGCATAAATATTGATAGATTTTTAATACCATGTGAAATGAGTTTTTCTTCAAGACGACAGAACTATATATGTATAATATGAAATCATTACCATGAGCACACATGTCTTCAAAGCTGAAATAATCAATTGTTTCCAAGCATTTCAATGTGAAACCATTTACTACTTGTTCATATGTGTTTTTCATCTTCTAATCCAACTAGCCATAAAATCGAAAAAAGATTTAAGAAAAAATTGTGGGTAAAGAGTCTTAAATTTAGAAAAATATATTTATTCAGTACCTTTATTTTTGAGAATTGGGCAAAGCCAGGCTGTTATCCCATTTGAGTATCTGGAAACTTCAGTCACACAGGTAAAAGGCCCATGTTCCATAGGATCATGGTTTGAAAACCATCAATCTAGATCAAACCCCTTAATACAGATGAGAAAACTGGCTTAGAGAAATTCTAACTTGTCAAGGGTCATACAAATAATTGGTGACAGACTTGGGGCTAGAAATCTTGTCTCAGTTCCTAACCCTGTGCTTTTTCCAAATTAGCTTGGATCTAATTCAACCACCCCCTGGGATCAGGGGGTTTCCTTAAGCAGGAGCTGGAGGAGAACTAAGAAGAATATATGGAATACCTAGGCAGGCTCTACTAGTAGTTCACCCAGCCTCAAACTTAAACACACCCTTCGGATTGCAGAGAAATCTGGTAGATTAACATGGGTGTTAAACGGCATTCAATTGCATTGCACTGCATTCCTTGCCTTCAGAGTTACACAGAAGTCATTGAAGGAAGACGAAAACGTGAAACTGTCCATGGGAAGAGCACTAGGTACATAACAGAAAACATGAGAGAGTATCTAGAAGAAACAGGATAGATCAGATTCAAGTAGAGACACCTAAATACAGCCCTGTTAACACCCATGATCTGGTGCCTGACAGAAAACGCCTGCCAACCCCTGTCCTAAGAAAGTTGAAATGTTGCAATGTACACTATTTTCAGCAGAAATGCAAACAAGTTTTATCAAATGCTTTGATTTTGATCATTTGAGAAATGGCTCCCCGGCTCACTGTGTGAAGGGAAGTCCTGGGACTATAAGTCCCTAGGACACTGTTGCTTTCGACTGCTCATTTTTACCAGGTGTGTAGAAGGACTACTCCCTACACATATACTATGCACTCACTAGTCACACACACTTTGGATCATCAGAAAAGATTGTGGCATTATTTACACTCTACATTTTCCTGAAGAAATTCTTAGCTATGGTCATCAAATGGCTATCATGTATTTCCATACTTGTGTCCTGTTCGTGTATCTTGGTTGTACATGATTATTAATGTAAATAATTATGCTCCCACTTTATTTACTAATGATCCTACTGGTTATATAACTTTGGGCAAGTTATTGAACTTCTAAGCCTAACTCCTCATCTGTAACATGGGCACAATTAGAAAGTCTACTTCACAGGGTTGATGGAAGTAAAAATGAATTAATCCATGTAAAGCACTGATTGAAGAACTAGCAATAGTAAGTGTGTAATAATTAACCATTATTACTACTATTACTATTTCCCTTTTACCTATGAGGAATATGAGGCTAAGTGATTTACCGAAGGTCACCCTCTAGTAACTGGAAGCATTTAACAGGGTGATCACCAGCTGGTGAAAGTGAAGGTAATTTTTTAAAAACTTTCTTCTTTGTGCTGTATAGTAGACATGCAATAGTTCTATAATCAGAAAATAATAAATTTTATAGATGCTATATAGAAATTTAAATATATCAAAATTAAAATGATAAAATTGTCACATGTGAAATCCCGCCCTTCTGAAGATCATGTGTACCTTCTAACTTCTCTCTGACATGGTCCAGAGTGTCTGTTCATGGAATATTCTTCCCTACAAGTCAGCCAGGTGACTGCTCTGCTCACTGCCTGCTGAGCAGCCCAGCACCAAGGAATAGATAAGAGTTACTCACAGTAAGTATGCTATTCACTCAGCTTTTATTGAATGCAGGTTCACTCAAAGTAGAACATCAACATACATTAATATCCTACTCATACTCTAGCAAACTAAGAGAAATATAACATACACACCCACAGCAACCAATGGGGGATAATGAACCCGAGTCCCAGAGTCTCAGTCTGCAGGTCTGGGAGACAGCACGGTGGGCAACAGTGGGCAACAGTGGGCAAGGGAGTTGTCAGCATCATGCAAAGAAGGATCTCCGGAGCGAGGCGGGCAGCAGGGCAGACGAAGTCCTCAGTCCAGCAGGGCAGGGCCTCAGCTGCCAATGCCCAGGGAGACCAGCATGACATGGAGCAGCACTCTGCTGTGAGAAGCTCAGCTGTCTCAGCAGTGCCCTGAAGCTTGCTTCAGTTATACCATCAAAGTGGTGCACTCCACCCTTCCCGGTCTTTTGATAAATGTCTTGGCACCCGGCTGGCAAATGTGGAATTTCCCCAGAAGCCTGTCTGTGGGTGGTCCTGCTCTGCAGACATGGTTATTCTGATCACCTGTGCAGATATCTTAGGTGTGTCTCTTTGCTAGATGTCTTTACCCTGATTTAGGTAGCTTCCCTCCTGAACGAAAGTGGCGTGGCCGACTGACTGTCATTTTGGTTGACATGAGTGGCCCCACTTTGTTTATATACTTTATGCTGTCTTGATCTGACCAGTGACATTTTTATTGGTTCTGCTCTCCACAGATATCTCAAATGTTGACCTGATCAAGGTCATCTCATTTCATTTTCCTTCAATCTGATACTGGAAAGCATTATGCTAAGCGAAATAAGTCAGGCAGTGAAAGACAAATACCATATGATCTCACCATTAACAGGAACCTAAACAACAAAACAAGTGAAATATAACAAAAGACACTGAAATAGAGGACAGGTAGTCAGGGACCAGAGGGGAGAGGGGAGGGAATTCTAGGGGAGAAGGGAAAGGTTTACAGGAACAAATATAGAGGACACATGGACTAAACTACGGGGGTTGGAAAGGGGAGGGAGGAGGGGAGGAATGGGTGGGTGGGCTGGAATGGGAATAAAGGATAGAAACTGTAATGAATAAACTAAAATAAAAAATTTTAAAAAAAGAATATGATAAAAAATAACTAACCTTTCTATACTTATTTAAAAAGTAAAGAGTATTGTCAAAAATATTATCTCGTTTACTCCTCAAAGTAATATTTGGGGCTTATATTATTATTTCTATGATGCCCATTTTATAGATGATACAAAATAGGCTTACAGAAATCCAAGGTCACTGTGCTCCCCCACCCTCCCAGGACATTCTGATTTCTATTTAACCACCGGGTTCTGCATCCCTGCATCACCTGTATGTGTTGGTGGTCTGTCCATCCATAACTTCCTATGGTCTCCTCACTGTGTAGCCATTTAGGCAAGAGAAGTAGTCAGATGGCACTTCATATACTGATGCAACTTTTATAGAAGGAATATTGTGAATATGTATTCAATGCTGTAAAAAAGCATTAATACTCTGATGCAGCAGTTCCACTCTTAGGGAATTATATTATATCCTTTATGTTAAATAAACTAGATGAACAAAGGTTTACATGAAAGAATGTTCATCACTTTTTATAACAGCTAAAAATTATAAGCAACTTATATGCAAAACAAAGTGCTATTAAGTAAAATATGGCACATTCATATGATGGAATACTATGTAGTCATTAAAATCACATTATAGGAGGCATTTAATAGCATGGAAAATTTTCATCATTTATTATTAAATGAAAAAGCTTACAAAACAATATGGGCAATGTGTTCCCAATTTTATTTTGTTTCTATGGGTATAGAAAATAGATTGAAAGAATAAAGACTAAAAGGATAACTCTCAGTGACCCTAAATGATGATATTATGAGTAATTTAAATTACTTATTTGTGCCTTTATATTTTATCATTTTTTACAATAAATGTTATTTTATAACCAGAAAAAGATGTGCATAAAAAGAAAAATTGAGTAAAGATGAAAAAAGGCTATTCATTTCATTTATACCCTAAGACAAATTTTAAATGAAACAGCCTTCCTTAAAGTTTGCCTAGAAATAATTCCTCCTGTACATGTTCAGAGAGAAAAACTTACTTTCATATTAGCCCATTGCTTTAGTAATGTTTCACTGGATGCATACAGTTATTGATAATGCAAGAAGGAAAGTAAAAAATCATAGTTCTCAAAATTCAATTTTATTTTATTTTTCATTTTAAGGCTGTCCAGTTTTGCTATAAAATGATGCCTTTTACATGAGTTTTTCAAAACATGAAAACTGTTAACTTGGCTGACCAGGTTTTTTGTCACTTGTTACTCTTTATCTCTGACTAATTGTTACTGATGCTCTGCATTACATAGACTGTAAGACTCCGAAGGGCTGTGTGGAAGAAAACTATTACTACACTGTTTTGGAAAAACACTGCTTTGTAATGTATTGACCTTAGTTTCCTTATGTCTTTAAGTAATACAATGCTTAACATAATGCCTATCCACACCCTATACCTTTTTGTCCTTGTAGCTTTTCATATGTTTCTCTCTAGCGGCTGAATATTTGTGTTTTTTAATTACTCATGAATATAATGATCTTCCAAATACCATTTCAATTTACCCCCTCCATCCATTTGTGTTATTCTTCTAATCTTTTTTTTGTATCATCTGCTAAATTCCTCTTTCAACTCATTAACAACTTGTTAAACATGGCTAGCCTTCACACCAACCACACCTTCAGACAACCTGCTGTATCTACAACATCGGCATGTATCATTGCTGACACTTACATGCCTGGGGCCAATTTTAAATACCTGGAACAGTAGTCTTACTCCAGCCAATTTGAATTAGCTTCATCAGTAATTCTATCAGACCGTATATACAAGACTTTACAGTAGCACAATTTTATATAATTTCCACTGTATCTCATTTTCCATTGACTTTGTAACTTTTCCCAGGATGGCTCACTTTAAACGAACCCTGCCATTGGCATGTCCAAAGCTAATGCATTCCCCTCCTCCCTAACCCTCTGAGGTCTCCTCAGTCCGAGTTCCTTTTCTTTGTCATTACCAGTCACCTAATTCTGCAAGAACTTTTTCTTTGTTGTTCTCTGTTTCAACTCCTGTCCTGTCAGTCACAGCATCTGCCACTGCTCCATACTGTGACTGCCAGTGGTGGTTTCTCTACAGTGCTCTTCCTCCCTTCCTTCACCAGCAATGTCCAAATCAGTCCTCAGAATCCCTTACTTACTTACTCTGTGAAAACTTCCAAAATCACCCACTGTTCTTGTTCTGCTGCTCTGCAACCATCCCCACCCCCTGCAGAATTAAACACTTCCTCCCTGTGTCCCCAAGCTCCAGATATTGTGATCTAAGCTCATAAAGCAAAATGAGATAAATGGGCAAAATTTAGAATAACAGATAATGCCAAAATATTCTATACTTGACTTCGTTCTCCATGAAATCACTTTAAGAAATACAAAAACAAAAAAAAATTATGCTGCGACACTGACTCAGGACCACATGACAACTGTCTCACTTCCCCATTCTGCTTCCTGCGTCTCACTTCATGCTGTGGATAAAAAGAGCTGCATCTTAGAGCGATAAACCTCACAGCCTTGGGAAGAATGGCTTTGGCCCCTGTAACTTTCCTATCCTCTGTATACACTTGGTAATGTAAGTTTTGAGTTCAAAGGCCTTTTCTCTTGTGTGGCTGAGAGTATCATTCTGATTAAACAGATCAATTAGCAAGTGGGTGTATTTTTAAATGGCCCCTAAATCTGTGCCCAGTATTGTACTATAAATGCTAGAGAAATATTTTTCAATTGTGGGCTGAGATTCAATTTAGGGTCATAAAACCCACTTGGTGGGATACAACTAGAACTTTTTTTAAAGAAAATGAAATAAGATGGAATCAGATAGAAAACAACAGAGCACATTGTGTATTGTGCACACTGGGCCCCAAAGCGAAGTATGCTGTTCTGTGGGCCGCAGTAAAAACAGTGACTATGTTTCTGGCCTCTAATTTGTTTGAAGTCTACTTGAAAAGACTAAAACCTGGGAAGATGAAACAATTCTATCACCATACCTAATTCGATTCTGTTTTTCACATTTTATAGATAGATATGGGTTTGAATAACTAGGGAGCTTTGATAGGTGAGTTGGTACCATGGCTGGTGCCATTGAAAGTGGGTAAAATTTGGATTTCTGTGTAGGTAGAGAGAATTTTCTAGTAAGAGTCATCAGATCAGCCACTGCTTTAGTGGAACAGATAAGACATTTATAGAAAAACTCCAAAGCAAAGTTTGCTAAAGTTGATCATATGAGTAAGTGACTTTTATACATGTACTATAATAAAACAGGGCCATCCTGCCCCCTCCCCAATTGGCCAAGTCGCCCCTCCTCTAAATCGAAGTTTGGATCTACTTTCCTTAGTCCGGTGGTCCCCGTGCAATCTCCTACAGTCTCCGTTGTCTGGCGCCACGCTTAGCACGCAGCACTGGCATCTCCCGTTTGCTTTTCTCCGCCTCCCACTTTATGGTTAACACCATGATGCCGGAAGTTGAATCCCCTGTGTCCACCTTTGTGTTGAGTCTATCTAGCAGAGGGCCACACACAGTCAGCACTCCATGAATAGTAGCTGAATAAATGATAAGAAAAGTTACTGTTATTATTTTAGAGTGTTACTAATGTTCTGCTCTTAACAGTAGTTACCATTGGGGAGCTGGGTGATGAACAAGGATTTTTCTCTCTTTGCAAGTCTGCATTATTTGAAAATTTTCTAGAAACAGGTAATAGTTGGTAATTTTAAAGCAGTAATGTTCGTTGTTGTTTGTTTCAAATAAACCAGGTTGGATTAGAGGTAAAAGAAAGCCTGACAGAAACCAGCCAATGGGGATTTCCTCTCTCTCCTGGGGAAAGGCCCTCGGTGGCACTCACTGCCTGAGGCACTGTCCCTGCTCCCGAGCACTTTTACCTCCATCCAGTGGATGTTTGGTACTGTGGGCTCTTAAAATTACATTTAAAAGTTTCTCAACCTGAGAAGTACGATAATCTTAAATCAAAAGCATCAATCCATCTCCTTGTGCACAAGAGGGGCACGTGTGTGTGAGGTGTGCTACATGTTATCAATGGTGGAATTAAACTCACTGTGCAACTCTGAAATCACAGATTAAAAATAATCAGAAAGAATCATTTAATTCAATAACAATGAAAACAAGATAACACATATATTCCCTATTTTACAGCAGTGGTTTTCTTTAAATCTGTATTGGAGTCCAAAATCCTTTTGAGAAGTTGATGTAAGCTCTCTAGAAAAATGTGCATAAGGGCATTCACACTCAGTTCTGATACAATTTCAGCGAAGATCCAACCAGCCATGGGTGCCAGAAGCCAGAAAAAGAACCTCTGCTTTTCGATTTTCATGGTGGTGTTTCCATATATAATCTCATTTGATCCATGTAAACTTCCTACAGTTAGGTCAGGCCAGTTATCACCATTGCAAATGGGGAAACTAGACATTGTAAGTGATTTAAAATGACTTCTTCTCTACCACACAGCTGGTAGCAGAACCCAAACTTGATTACAGATATATATAATTTCATACTTTCCCCCCTAAAGATATCTACTTCAAACTTACATAAACAAAACATCTACAAAATGCTTTTTATATCCACATTTTGCAGGACCTTCATATGTATATTTTCCTAGTGGGAGGACAATGAAGTTGTCAGAGTCCAGCATCATCACACACCCCCTTCTCTAGGGTGACTGTGCGCACAGTGCCTGCTCTCCCAGCCCCCGCCGGCTTGGCAAGCCGGAGCAGGAGAGAAGACTGCAGGTCCACCACATGGCAGGCCAGCATCCGCTCTCCGGGCCAGCAGGCCAGTCTGCTAATGGGCTTTTGTATTTTGTAATTAAATAAAGGAGCCATGTAATGCATGCTTATCTCTTCACTTGACAGTATTCTGCTTTCTTGAACTACTTACGGTATGTATGTCATCAATAAATTGCTAATATATTTAAAATGCTTGTAGATTTCTGTGGGAGAGGGAGAGTTTATTGCCCTTTGGGGAAAATTTAGAAAATTTGAGGAAAGTCCTTAAAGTAATATTTGCAATTTTTAAAAAAGGAATAGCACATGCTAATGCTTTGGTTCCCCTTGATTTCTGCTTTGACAGTTCCTGACACAAGTACCAATATCACTGCATCATTATGACTGATGATCATTTGTGGAGTAAACAAAAAACGGGTCCCAGGATGCACCACTTCCAGAAGATCTTCTGTCTCTAGAGCCAGTTGCCACATTGTAAACATGACAACAAATGAATTGATGATAGCATCTGCTTAATCTGGCTTTTGTCCACATGTCACAACTGTAACATCGCTAATTGAGACTTTTTTAATTTGCACTAGTCTAGTTTCTTTATTCCCCACTCTCCAAACTGAGTTTAATTTAATCAATGTTAACTGAAAAGCTGTCAGTTTTAATGGTGCTACATTTTTAAAAATCTTTGATGTTTAAGAAACATACAAACCAAATGTTGTCTTAATCTAAAAGAGTTGGGTTTTCTGACATTGTAGTAGTATACCAAGATAGTGTCTGATGCTTGTTAAAAACTAAGAACTTTCACTTGATGCGATTGTTCAGAGAATCTGGAAGGTGCTTAATAAATATTAATTGATATTCCTGGGGTAATTTTTTATGCTAATGGGTAAAGTCAATAAAGTAATAAATGACGAATTTATGCTGACTGACTTCAGCATTGATTTAATTTATGAAATAATGAATTAAGCTAATGATTCATTTAAATTAAAAGTAATTTTTAGGCCCTGACCAGGCAGCTCAGTTGGTTACAGCATCATCCTGATACACCATAGTTGTGGGTTCAATCCCCAGTCAGGGCACATGCAAGGAGCAACCAATGAGTGAATAAACAAGTGGAACAACAAATCAATGTCTCTCTCTCTTTGTCACTCACTCTCTAACTCCCTCATTCTCTCTCCCGCATCTCCCCTCTCTCTAAAATCAGTAAACTTAAATTTTTCTCAAGCAATTTTTAATCCTAGAGACAAATGATAAATAATTCAATAAGAAACCACTCTCATCTTTCACTAGTACATTTAGTGAAAATTATGAGTCCTACTAAGGGAAAATAGATAACCTACCTACACTAAAAGAAAAGCCATTAACTTATTAAAAATTTGCAAGGTATCTTTATTTAAGTCAGGTTATTTTATAGTCAAGATGAAATAAAGATAGCTTAGTCATTCCTCCAATACTCATTTATGCCAAACAGACTTCCAAACTAATTCCATTTATGCTTTGGATAGTTTTTATGTGGCAGTACCTGAATCTTTGTTTAATGCTATTAACATCAAATTGGTACATCATCTATCAACTGGCACATACATTCAATTTAAAATATAGAGTTTATGGTTTAATCACAATCGATACATGATTATAATATTTTAAATATATGCTCCTCCAGAGTAAGATTAAGATCTCATTTATGTCCATGGTTATCATGAAGCCCAGCCACACCAGCACGCATTGGATGTTCAACAAAAATTTGACTGTGTGTACAGCAATGCATTCCATAGCTACACTGCTCTCTACAGGAGAGTCATATCCCTTAAGTGTATGGCCAATGTTGCCCTCTAGTGGTTAGCGTGCCTAGGTGAATCTTGGTACATCTGTTCCACTTGAGGTTCCTACTAGAACATTCTTTCCTATTGTATATAATAGCCTGCTAATTTTTTGACAAAGCAGTATATTTCTAATATTGTAACAGAAACCTAAAAAAAGTATGCAGGACATGATTTGATGGGAGAACATTGGTTAAACATATCTTTGTAATGAGTATCATGTTTTAATATGCCATGTAACAGTAATCCCTTATTTTGTGTAGTCTCTAATCAGATTGAATTGATGTGGTTCAAAGGAGTTTTTGAGGCATGTGGCAAGGGTGCTTAAAAAATCTATTGGAGCTATCAAAATCTATCATATATTTTAACATTGACTTTTCTTATATAGCTTTCAAATTAATATTTTCACAGTATGAGAGCAATTCATCTAGAGCTATATTCATTTTCTTTTTTCTGTTCTTAATGTAGAAGGGAGAATGTTCTTTCTCTTTCCACTATATTCTCACTCATAACCAGTGACTAGCGTGGCTGTTGTGCAGTCACTTCTCTGCACAACCCCAGGACAGGGTGTTTCTGGATCAGAGGATGAAGGCTGAGCTGAATGGACAACCAGCCATATCCCCTAAATATGGAAATGTAATTCTTGCTCATGAGACCACTTTCCTCTCTTGCTGGGAGACTCAAGCACTTCCCTCCCTTTTTCACTTGTCTATTCCGCATGGCATACAAATCTAGGAGGGACAGCACAGCTGAGCTTTATCTGAGCTGATCCCACACACCGCTTGCATGGTGGAAGAATGGACTGAATGCATACCTTTCAGTTCAGCATTTGCTTTCTAAAGAGTCAGGATGAAACTGAAGTTATTCCCTACTCAAAAATTAAAAAGTGAAAGAAAGTGCAAAAGAATAGTATTGTCATTAATAAAACTGAGAGTGCTTGCTCATGTACAGGGCACAATACTATTAACAACATTGGCGAGAATCTGGCCCAGAAATATGTCCCTGGCAAGTACTTTGTGCCCTCCAGCTGCACTAGGCACAACTCCGGAGAATCTAATTTGCATTACTCAGCATTAGACCTGGAAAGACCTAGCTCATCCATCAATGGCCAGACACCAGCAGCATTTGAGGTGTAATTTGAAGTTGATGAACATTTGTTGTCTAGGACTATAAGGCTATTTTCTCTTTATGCAAAAGAATCTGCACCTGTCTACCGCAGGCAGGCAGGCCAACCGTGGGTAGAACTAATTTGTTTGTAGTGTAGACTTTGCTCTCCACCACGGCAAGCTCCTGCCCACCCCAGGCCTCTTGAAGGGCCTCGTGCGTTTATGTGGTACTTTATGCTCGACATGTTTTCATTTCCCCACCTCATTGCCCACTACTCCTTTTTCTACTTTCCTGTTCCATTCTCTAACACACTCCCACCAATTTATGTCTTGCAATTTTCAAGGACCCTTTACCATCAAGTGGTGATGAGTTAATCAAATAAGGGATATGAGTTAATCAAATTAAATATATTCATTTATTACTTAAATAATTTCTACAAGCTGCATAATTCTCTAGCTGAGACAATAACACCATAGATCCACAAGGCCCTTAAAAGGTAAATGTTAAAAGTGGAAATTTCAAGTAAAACTTCATGGAGTAATAATTTTCAGCAAATAAACAGTTTGGACCTCTCGAATAATGCCTGATGTTACTGTACTTAACCATGGCACTGAGAGCTGTGACCACTTATAACAGATTCAACACAAGATTCTTCTTGAACCTTGGTTAAAATATAAGTCATGTCAAAATTCAAACCAAAATCTAAATGTGACATCACTGTGCATGCAGAATGGCTAAAATGTTCATAAGTCAAATGAGAACTGCTGGAGAGAATGTGAAAAACTCGATCTTGTGCACTAGAATGCACATGAGCACACAACCTCTTTAGTTGGCAGAATCTGCTAAAGCAGAACATTATGACCCAGCAATTCCACTCTCAGGGAGATACCTAATACCTGTGTTCACCAAGGCATGTACTAGAATATGCAGAACAGCATTGTTGTAAGGTCCCAAATCGAGACTGCCACCGTGCCCATTGACAGTAGAAGGGATAAACTGGTCTATATTTACTGAGTGGGATTCTGTGCAGCAATCCCATGAATGATCTCAAACTACACACAGCGATTTGGGTGTATCTCAAAAACAATGTTGAAAGACAAAAGAGGATGCATTGCATGATTCTATTTATTTAAAAGTACAAAATAAAATGATAAAGAAGGAAAAAGCATAAAACCAGGTAAAAGAATTATGCTGTAAAAGGCAGGATAATAGTTAAAAGGAAGCACAAGCGGGCTTCCCTGGTGCTGGTTCTATTCTGTTTCCTGATGAATGTGTTACTGCTGTGAAAATGTACTAAGTGATATACTTAATATGCACCTTTCTCTATGTACATTATATTTCAATCAAAAGTCTTAAAATGTATATTGAGTCTTGTAAAAGGTCAGGAATTAACCCCAAAATAATGAATTTCATGTAATTCCACTATGTGCCTATCAATCACAATTTTCCTTAGAATCATCATCCTATTTGTGAGTAATAATTAACCCACTGTTCAGATTTCCCAGGATAATTCCAATTTTACATATTTTGTTCTTGATCATATATGTTCTAATTTGGGGTCCAGATAATGTAGTCCCTGTAATTGTTATCCCTATAGCCCAGTGGACAAGACTATGAATATTAATAATCATAAATTTATCAACTTTATTTTCTGGAATATTTCAAGTCAATTCCCACATGTAGTCTATGCTTGCTTTTACAAAACAGAATTATTCACATATTCTTTCTCTTACCTTATTCTAAAAGATGATGATCCAGACAAAGGAAGCCTACAAAAATAAAAAAATAAATGTTTTAAGAAGAAATGGGAAACATTCCTGGATCAATGCTATTAACAGTTAAAGTGGTAAAACCAAGCATCATGCCAAAACAATTAACAGCTAATCATGTCTGGTGTTCCATGGGTTGTCAATGGGAGTTAAGAAAATGATGAATAAAAGTGACAGTTAAAGACCAAAGCCAGTGGACCAGTGTGCTAAAGATAAGACTGCAAGTTATCCTCACACCTGGTCAGGTTGAACTTCCTCCAGTCAAATTAACCCCTTTCCTCATCATTTCACCCTCCTTAACACCTTTATTCATACTGTTCTGTCCAAAAATAAATGCAGTTCAGCCTAAGGATACAAGTTTTGGTACTTACTGACTTCTACAAGCACTGCTTCAGAAAAACGCTTTTATATTTCTATGAGCAAGACGAAGAAAGACTGATATTCTCTGTCTGGTTGCATCACTGCTGCATCACTGACTTGAATGTACACAGCAATTGCTCAGAGAGTCTTAAAAGACAGACTCTATTTCAGGAGGTCTGTCTGTGGTATGGCCCAAGATTCTGCATTTCTGATGCAAGGCCTTGGAAAACTTGAAAGAATCACTCCAATCGAGGTTATTACACATGATTCATAAGCAGGATTTCAGAAATGTAGACTAGTGCTACAAACAAGAAGTAAACAAAAGACTGTCATCCTCAATGGCTTTCAGGTCAGGTGTGTGGTGAACAGCGGAATGTTTTAATTGTTAGAAGGACTCCCTGCCAAATCAAACAAAATCATAATGCTAGGGAGACCCTTCTGAACAAACGTGTTCCTAGTGACACAAGAACATATTAAAATGGTTGTGCTTAATTTTGGATCCAGAGATTAAAGCACAGATAGAGAAGCTAAAAAGATATACAGGACTTGTATAATGAGGGAGATTTAAAGCTACTCTATCCCAGACTAAATCAATAACTGGCAACCTAACTGGGCTAGATATTGAGAGAACATGATTTGCTTTTCCCTTTCTCTGTTTTAATGGATTCTCTTGCCATTGGATAATTCTAGCCTTACAGATTTTACTTTAACAGTTCCCCAAGACAGAACTCCATTTAAGCAGATAATGTGTATGTGGAATAATTATGATACCCAAAATCTAAAACCCCTTCTTTTTGCAGGTAACTAAAATAGTTTTAAAAAATGTTTTTCTTATTGGTTACCTTAACAAAACATCCTGCTCTTGATATATAGTGTGTGAATCAGCTGGGCCTGACCAATATTAGTGCTAATGTGTTCAGGGTGGCTATTTGGAAAAGAAATTAGAAGACATTAGTTAAATGATCAAGCAAGGCAAGGGGGACCCCAAGGAACATTGCTGAAGTGGGAGTCATCGGCAACCTCCTCTAATCTGCTTAATACATACTTTTTAATCTTTTCTTGAAATCTTTTCTTTTGCTAAATTAAAAAAATTAATGAGGTGAAATGACATAGAAATCATTTCCAGGTCTGATCACTTTTGTTTTCTCCTGCAACTTTCACTCCACTTAATGTGTGTCTTCACCTCTCTGGGCTCACCTCTCCTTCTCCCTCTCCCCTTCCTCACTCTCTTTCAAATTACTGGGATGAGTTCATGTGCCCAGATTGTACCAGAAAATTGCTGAAACCAAGATGTCATCTTAGAAAACTGAGAGCTACAGAGTAATCAAAACAAGCCAATCACATATCGATCTATTTATGATTTTCTTTCCCTTTTACTCTCCAGGCACCAATGGAAATATTCAGACCAGACAAAAAGGGTTGTTGTAACTAAAACCACTGGTCCCACAGCCCTGGCCGGAAGATTGATTTTTGACCAACGTAACATGTACTTCCCTCCCATAAACACCATGCATGGAGTCATTGGCTACATGTCCTCCGTAGGCACATCGCGTGGTGGCTCAGAGCAGGTGGTAAACTGTCAGGACTCAAAGCTCAGCTCTGCCATTACCAACGGGAGGACACTGGACATGCTATTTTGTGTTCTTCTGCTCTGGGTCTCCTATTGGCAAAACTAATGATGACAGTGCCTACCTCACAGAGATGTCACTGGCATTAGATAAGTGGACAGACTTCCAGCACTTAGAGTGCAGACAAGCAAGAGGAGACAGTGACTGGATTCCAACTCAGTCTGAGATTGCTTAGGGAAAAATTTTGTGTTAGTTTGGCTAAATCAAGTATAGGCATATCGACACTCAATAAAATTATGCTACCCAAAGAAACTGTGTTAGTAATAGGTTTCATTGTTGGAGAAATGCTAGAGGGACTGTGAAGTGGGGGGTGGGGAACTAGAGAACTGCTCTAGACCTGAGAAGGGAACCAAAGTAGTGACACTGGGAGGGTTCTGGAAAGTTCTCTGATGGGAGGGGAGAGTATAGACAGAGATCGGATGCCTGGAGTCTCAAGTCTTTTCACTCCACTGCTTCCTCCCCACCTGCTTTCTCCCCAGTATCGCTGCCAAACATCTGGTCCCCAAAGAAGCACAGAACTCCTCCAGATTAGACGTGCCTGTCCATCTCCTCAGCCTTGCATCTAGGGATAACTTGGGACAGGAGTCTGGGGTGAGGTGTTTGCAGACACCATATAAGTAAGAAAGAGCAATGTCCTATGGCGCAGGAACAGTATAACTGACAGTGGCAGCCAGTTGTGGGCTTGTTGCACTGCTAAGGTTTTCAGTGGGGCTCTGCCAGGACAGGGAGCTTCCCTGCTCAGGAAACCCCTGCGCTACCATCTGTAACGAGAATGATAACAGTCACCCCATTGTTATGTATACTCCAAACGCTTTAGTTCATCTTTACTTCAACTCTATGAGGACTGTATTTTCTGTCTGCATCACAAAAAAAATTAAGACTTGGATATATTGTTAGTTGCCCAAAATCATATCAGATATAAAATTAAGATTTTTGAACAAGGTATTTCATCATGATTCTTTCATTCTACACAATTTCACAGGTTAAGCTGAAGTGTCATCTCTTCTGTGAAGGCTCGTATAACCTCCAGAGCTGTCATGTACTCCCCTGACTCCCACATACTTTGCATATTCCTCTTCTGGAACCCTAGAAGACTGAACCATAATTATTTGAGTACAAGACTGTAAACAACTCAGTGGTAGAGACCATGACTTCTTTCAGCCAATGCTTAGAACAAAATAAATGTTCAATAACTGTTGGTTGAATGAATTACTAGATGAACCATAAAAAAATTACAACCCTCCCTTCAACCCTTTCCCATGGGTTAATACTCTCTTATATTACTGTAGACCTCTACAGAGATACTTGGCAGGCAAATAAAAACTAGCTAATAAATTAAAACTAGTGTATCTAGGTAGGCTGTATTATGTAATAGGTAAAAATCCCAGTTCATTCTCTAACCAGTTCTATGATTGGGAAAAGTTACTTGATTTTTTTTAAGACTTCAGTTTCTTTGCTCTGGCCAGTGTGGATCGGTTGGTTGGGGAATCATCCTGCAAACTGAAAGGTCACCAGTTCAACTCCTGGTCAGGGCACGTGCCTAGGTTGGAGGTTCAGTCCCTAGTCAGGGCGTGTGAGACAAGCAACCAATCAATGTTTCTCTCCCCTCTTTTTCCCTCTCTCTAAAAATAAATAAATAATTTTTTTGAAAAAGACTTCAGTTTCCTCATCTGTAATGTACAAATAATAACAATAACTCCATTTTAGAGTTACTGTGTGGAATAAAGAAGCTAATGCATGTAGTATACTTTTAAACTTCTGGAAATTTACTGTTTTGAAATATTTTTTTAAAAGCATTACTTCTGAAAGCAGTGGGCTACTCGAGTGTCTGCATTTTTATGTGGTAAACACAGTGCTATTCATACTTATTCAAGCGGCAGGGCACCTGGAAGTGCAGGTGCTTACTATGAAAACTGTGATCGATTTAAAACAAATGTATAATTACAACTAAAGCAGGTACCATTTAATATTTGATTTTAATATAAGCAAGTGGTAACTGGTGGCCAAGTTTTAACAAACTTAAAATTGAAAATATCTCCATTCGCTTAATTTGCGGTAACCTCAAATGGTAAAAGATTTTCATTATTAGAGTGGCGGGAACAAGTAGGCGGAGCAAGTAGAATACAAAGGAGTGCTTGGTTTGGGGTCTTGGTTTGGAACCAAATCGGCAAGTCACCAACACAGGTTACTTTGTGACTCGGAATCATTCATTTATCTGTTTATGAAGAGTGCCAGCCACGTGCCATGCACGGTGCTGGTCCGGGGCTGCACTGTGAGCACAGTGGACAAACGGATTGCAGATCCCTGATCCTGAGGAGTCTATAGTCAAAGATAAAGGGAGACGCGTTTCAACGGTATGTGAGGGGGGCCTACGATACTTGTGGCCATTTTACACGACTAATGGTGGGAGGAAGGAAAGGTAGAAAAAGCTTCCTACAGAACATGATAATTAAGCTGATAACTTACAGAACACTGTGTATTTTTGTATTGGTCCATTGGTAAGGGAATGGATAAATAAAATGTAGTATGTTTACATAAAGAAAGACTCTATGAGTCTTGTATAATGAATGAACTAGTTGAAATAAACCAGATCTTTATGTGTAAATAAATCTCTAAAACATAATAGTGAATGAGAAAGCAAAGTTACAGAATGACATGTATTATAGTGTCATTTGAGCCATTTAAAAACATATAACAACACTAGTTTATGTGTGCACTCAGGCAGTGAAAGTATAGAGACGTGGATTGAACGTCAGATGCATATCCACTGTTGAGTACGCATGCCTCTGGGAAAGACGGAGATAAGACTGAGTAAAACGAGGCTACAGTTGCATCAGTAATATTCTAGTTTGGAAAATAAGTGGAAGAAATATAGAACGTTAACATTTATTCATTGTGGGTGGTGGGTACAACATTTGTTACATTATTTTTTTGAATTTTTAAGTATTGAAAAGCAATTTTCCTAATTTTAAAACATTATACCCCAACTCAAATTTAGAATTAACATTAGGAAAGAGTTCAGGTGCAAGGTAGAAAGTAAACTTCATATAAAAATTATCATCAAAAGTAATTTATAGTATTTTTTGCTGCTCAGACATAAACTTTTTTGTTTATTTATATAATCTAGTATCTCTTCATATCTTATATAACAAATATATGGTTACAATGCTGAAACTAATAAACTGAAGTTTTCTTCTTTTTTCCAGAAGTTATGGGGTAAAAGACAAGGGAAAGAATAAGCAGAGAGGAAGACACAGGCCTCAGAGACTTCAGGGAGGTCTTGGCCTGTGAGTAGCATCCCCCAAACCTACTGGTAAGTGCTCACTTTGCTAAGCAGAGGACCCTCACTCTACCTATCCCTCCATTCCAAATTATAGTAGGAAAAAAATTGACAATCGCCATCATACCACCTCTCAGGCTAACCCAGGTAGGAGTGTAAATGATTATATAAACATCTGTTTAAATAGTAAGGAATGAATGTTTGCTATTTGAGGCACAAACAGATGTATAATAATCTACTTTTACATGGGGAAATTATCAGGTACAATTTTGTTAATGAAAATACACATCATCTTTCACCATAGGGTTAACTGAACAAATCACAGTGAATTAAAACATGGATGAAGCAAAACTCACAGTTAAACTAAAAATTAATTAAAAAGCTAGAATATTGGCCGTTGAAAACCATGGAAAGCTCCAATCAACGCTGATGAAATGTGGATAACCATAGTAGGAGTTCCTAATACCTAACAGAGTACAAGCCAAATTAATGTGCCTCTGCCAGACTTATTAGTAAAATGCTGAACTAGCCTTCAGCAAGCACTAATAATTTGCTAATTTTAGTTTATAACTGCCAAATATGAAGTTATGAATCCATTCCATGCCACTCAGGTAGAGGAAAAGTTGTATCACTTTTAAATTCCAGCTCTGAGTCCCGACTTGCCAGGTTGTTGGAGGCCCAATATCATTATGGCAGGCGAAGGCCCCCACCGTTCCCAGGTGTGGTGGGCGGCTCTGGACTACTGCAGTGCAGAGCATCTGGGGAACGGCCTGCCTTCTGTCCATTACTGTCACTGCTGAGCTGTATGGTAAGGCAGACATTAGTCCATTTTGAACAAAAGCAGGTGTTTCCAGTCCTTCAGGCCAAAACTAGGCCCCAAATTGCATGCAGTTTCCGGGCAGCCGAGCCTGTTGTGCGACCTCACCAGGGTACCAGCCACCCACCCCACCAGAGAGCAAATCTCACCCGAGCTTCTGCTGGACTCACAAAACCCCACGTTTGTCCCTTTCTGAGCATCTGCTTTCTCCCTTTAGTCCAATCAGTTCAGCCTTCCCCAACTCCCAGAGTCTGTATCCATCCCTTTAATGGTCCTGAAGCACAAAATTGATTTACTTGTAGGAGTGAGGTAGTGAGTGTATAAGGTGCTAGAAACTTTAGAATAATGTTGGAAGTGTGTTTTTTCCTGGAGCAGAGAGTCTGGAAAACAGATGCTTTATTCTTCTTGGGTTAGTCTTCAGCAGAAAAACAAAAAAGTTAAGTCAACAGATAAAAAAGTGTATTTTTTCCTTAATAGCTTATTTTTCTTACCATATTTTAGTAACTTAATTAGCATTTGCTGATAAGCAGCACTTACACATATACATAAAAGTTTAAGGAAACATGGTACTGCACATAAAGATTTTAAGAAACCATTTTTTATTAGTTTGAGGTCCATGATTATACCACACTTGCGCTGAGGACAATACTTTGAGAAGAATGAGCTGGTAGGGGAGAAGGTCCTATGGGCTGCTTGCTTCCTTCCGTAATTCCCCCTCCACCAGCTGGAGGTGTTGGCTGGATGACAGGCACAGGGCAGCCAGGCTCCTGCTCCGCCCCCTTACTCAGACTGCTGCCTCCCTGGTTTGCAAAACCTCCATCCCATTCCCACTCCACATCCTCTTACAGGTTCCACTTGAACTTGTCTCTGATTAGGGGCGGGGGCAGGGCCTCAGGCCATTTCCAAACAGAGGTCTTTGAGGACTAGAGAAGATGGGTAGGATTCATTAGGAAGTGAATGTCTGTCTATAATAACCAAGAAAGTCTAACTATTGTAGACGGTGTTAAAATCTCAGTCAACAGTGTACAAAACAATGACTTAATATTTGTACACATTGTGAGATGGTCACCACAATACTTCTGGTTAACATCTGTCATTTGCACTTTTGTTCATTCATTTATTTAACAAATATTTGTTGAATCTCAAACTATGGCCAACTTCCAGGGATAGACAGAATGATACACAGAACGATATAGCCCCTGTTCTCATGAAATGCATAGCAGAGTATGATATTGTAATGTCAAACCTCATCTAAAATGAAATGAATCAGGGTCCCCTGACTCCCCCCTGTCTTCATGATGTACAACTGAGATCATGCTGTCTAGGAGCCTTGGAAAGTTTTAGGAAAGGTCACTGGAGGCAGGTGGGTATGCTCTGGACCTGTCCTCTTACCATCTAGTAGTGCCTCATGCTCCTGTGACCAGTGATTTCTGGACAAGGTAGTAAGGTAAGTAGCTGCTTACTTAGTATAAGGTAAATGGTATGTTAATACTTTTAGAACTGGAGATAGTTTTAATGCTTACCTAAACCAATACCCTAGTTTTACAAATGAGACAACTATAAGTCAAGGAAGGTAAATGGTCTAAGTTCGTATCATAAGTTAATGACAGATTCCAAACCAGAGCACAAAGCTGATCAAGTCCTCAGTGTTCACACCTCTTCAAGGTCCAGCCCCTTCTGCTTCTCCAGCTTCATCATCCATCGCCCTCCTTTTCTGCCCTATGCTCCAGCCAAACCACTCACAGCAGGCTGGGTTGCATCTTCCTCCAGGACACTCACTGCAACTTTCAGGAAGGCTCTTGCTTGCAGGAAACAGAAGTACATTCATGTTACCTTCAGAAATGAGGACTTTAGTATTTATTAACAAAGCCATGGAAATTCAGGGGGTATAAAGCCAATTCAGAAAGAGTGGAACTGAGAGGTAGGTTTTGCATCCGGCATAGGTCTGGAGACCTCAGTAGGAGCCTGTGAAATTTGAGTTAAATATTTTGCCATTAACATGACTCGGGTTCTCTCTGCATCCATCCCCTCCCTACTCACTAATAACAGACTTCCTCACCCTCTAGTCATGTGGCTTACTCATAATTTCTGCTCACCTGGTAGCCCAAATCATTGTTCTTCCAGCATTTTCCGATGGTATGACAATTCAGCCTCAGCTCTAATGCTAACTAAATGCATCATTCTCTCACTGGGTCCCAGTCTTTTAGGAAAAGTTTCCTGGTATGTTAGGCTAGTAACAGAGCTCAGAAAGCCCCCAGTGTCACTATTAGTACTTGGCTGCTAATAGTTTCAGCTACACCTGCAGAGCACAGCGTTTCTCATACCGACAAAAGTCTGGTTTCTGACACTGCTCCAGTCGTCCTACCTCTAGAGGCTCTGTGAAACAGAACGCCAGACTCAGTGTTTTTCTAATGATTTAATAAGTTTTTGTTTTCATAAAAGTGATAAATGTGTATACATTTAAGAATTGGATAAATCAAAGTACTATAAAGTAGAAAACAAATCACATGAATTCATATTTCCTCATCCAGCAATAAACCACCAGCAACAGACACACACAACACCCACACAGATATATAGTAGTTTTGAACAAAATTGGAATCGTATTATGTGTATTAATTTTACTCAGCATTGCATCAAGGGTCTGTTCCTATGACACTGCATGTCTCTAGCAATCTACTTTCTATGGTAGTATACTATTCCATCCTATGGATACAAATTTATGTTCACTATTGTCAAGCATTTGAGATCTTTACATTTTCCTCTGTTACAGATAATGCTTCATGAATCGACTTGTACATAAATCATTGTGCACATTTATGATTATTTCTTTAAAATAAATTGTTGAAAAAGAATTACTAGACAAACACTGTAAAAATCTTTAAAATGATTAACACACATTCTCAAATGACCACACAGGAGAGTTGTATGTTCCCTTTAGTATGGGATTCTTGTAAAAAATGGATATTATTCCCTTTTTTAAAGCCTTGTCATTTTGATAGGCAAATTTTAGTATCATATTAATTTTCATTCTTTTACTTCCTAATGAGCTTGAGCATATTTTGTTGGCCTGTGCAGTTTTTTTTGTGAATTGCCTATTTCCATTCATTGCCAGTTTTTAATTGGGGTTTTTGTTTTCTTTTTTATTGATTTGTAAGAACTTGCTAAAAGCTAAGAATATGAGAAGTAAAACTACCTCTGTTTGCAGGTGAGATGATTTTGTATACAGAAGTACTAAAGCATCCACTCAGAAACTATTCGAACCAGCGAATAAGTTCTGCAAGTTGTGTGCATAAGATAATTATTCAAAAATCGATTGAAAAATAAAATTAAGAATTAGTAATTCCATCCAATTAGTAATTCCATTAGCATCAAAAATGTAATATTTAGAAATAAATTTAACAAATAAAGTATAGGACTTGTACTCTGAAAACTATGAAAAAGGAAAAAGGAAAAAGGACTCATGGACATGGACAACAGTGTGGTGATTGCAGGGGGTAAGGTGGCTTAAAGGGCCTAATACTAATGGAAAAATACAATAAAAATAAAAAATATATACTTTCCACAAAAAATTTTGAAAGAAATTGAGGACTAACTAAATAAATGGGAAGACATCCCATATTCATGAACTGAAAGACTTAATGTTGTTAAGATGGTAATTTTCCCAAAATTGATCTACAGATTCAGCATAATGCTTATCAAAATCCCAGCTGCATACATTGACAAGTATATTCTAAAATTCATATGGAGAAACTCAAGGGACCTGGAATAGCCAAAACGATTTTGAAAAAGAAGAACATAAAATTCCAGATTTCAAAGTCGCTACAAAGCTGCAGTAATTAAGACAGTGTAGTGCTGGAATGAGGCTAGTCAAATAAATGAGTGGAATATAGTTAGGAGTCCAGAAATGAACCACTACATTTACTGTCAGTTGGCATTTGACAGGAATGCCCAGATAATTCAATGGTAAAAGAGTAATCACTTCAACAACTGGTGCTGGTACAAGTGAATATCTATCTACATGAAAAAGAATTAATACCATGTACAAGACTTAACTCAAAATGGATCAGAGAATTAGCTATCAGATCCAGCAATTCTGCTTCAGTGTACACCCAAAAGATATAAAAAACATATATCCACAAAAAAATTTCCATAATATTTTGAGATGAGTGAGCATATCAATACTATTCCTAAAAGCCAAATAGTAAAAAAAAAAAAGTCCAACTAGTTGACTGAATAAATAAAATGAGGTGTATCCACATAACAAAATATTATTCAGCCATACAAAGAAATGAGGTATTAATTCATGCTATAGCATAGATGAACCTTGAAAAGAGTATTTTAAGTGAAAGAAGGTAGATGTAAAAGCCCACTTATTGTATGATTTCATTGATATGAAGTATCCAGAATAGGCAAATCCACACAGATAAAAAGTAGATTTGTGACTCTGGCTAGTGTGACTCAATTGGTTGGGTGTCATCCCATAAACCAAAAGGTTGTGGGTTCAATTCACAATTGGGGCACATACCTAGGTTGCTTGTTTGGTCCCTGGTCTGGATACATATGGGAGGCAACCGATCAATGTTTCTCTTTCACTTTGATGTTTCTTTCCCTCTCTTTCTCCTTCCCTTCCCTTCTCTCTAAAATCAATAAGCATGTCATCGGGTGAGGATTAAAAAAAGAAGAACAAGAAAGAAAGTAGATTTGTGGTTACCAGGGGCTAGAGGAAGGGGTAATTGAGCAGTGACTGCCACAAGTATGGTGATTCTTTTGGGGGTGATGAAAATGTCTGGATTGAGAGAGTGCTGACAGGTGTATAACTTGGTGAATATACAAAAAAGTGAATTGTATACTTTAAAATGGTAAATTTTATGGTATACCAATTATATCTCAATTGAAAAAATAGAAACCAAGTATTGATAGATGGTACAACATGGATAAAATATTGGTAAAACATTTAAAAATATTATTCTAAGTGAAATAAGCCAGTAACAAAAGACCACTTTCTGTGTGATTTCATTTATCTGAAATGCCCTCAATAGGCAAATATATAGATTCAGAAAGTGGAAGTCCCCTAGAACTGAGAGGATCAGAGGGAGTGGGACTTTTAATGGGTACAAATGTTTCTTTTTGAGGTGATAAAAATATTCTAAAATTAATTGTAGTGATGACTGTAGAATCCTCTGAACATACAACAGAAACATTAATTATATACTTTAAGTGGGTGAATTCTATGGTGTGTGAATTATATCCCATATGTTAAAAGTAGTTAAAGATATAAACCATTTGAGTATCATACAGTTTGCAAATATATTTTTTCATTTATCTTAGGCCTTGCTTTTGTCCATGAGTTTTGATGAGTACAGAAAAATTAAATATTCATGTGGTGAAATTTCTCAGTCTTTTCCTTTATGTTTTTTTTCCTTTCCATGCTAAGAAAGACCATCCTACCATCATAATCAGGTAAAAATTTATTTTCCTAGGTCTGTTTGGATTGGATTTTTTTTACATTTAACTAATTCCTGTGGAAGTGGTTCACATATTTTTGCAACTATTTCAAGGGCCTTTACAGGATGGTATTCTTAACTTCAGCTTTTCTTTTCTTTCTTTTTTTTTTTTAATATTGGCAAACCAAGATGACCAGTAGTGACAGGGCCCCCAATCCAGCCTTATTTCTTATTCTGTCTGTTTTGTGTTCAGATTGGAATATGACTTTAGCTGCTGTGATAAATCAGGAACCGTCTCCCCTCCACCCTCCCTCCACCTCTGAATTAAACTTGGCAAATTATATTGTTGGATATGTTACTTGTTGAGTTGACTTCAGAGCTATAATCTGGAAGTTCGTCTAATTGGCCTGATTAGTTTTGGTCTTGTGGTCATGAAAGAACCAAGAAAGAAGTCTGAAATATCAGATACATTCATCAGCCAAGATAGGGAGGTGTTGATGGCTTCCCTTTCATGTAAATCCAAATGGCTGTGGCATGTTTGGCTCATATTCTTTTGATTTGTGATTTAATTTTTACAAACTGTAGGAAGAAAACTGTTGCCAATGTTATGGTTTGAAGAGCTGGCTTTTCCATCCAAAGGCACAGAAAATGTAGTATAATGACTCGGCTCAGATAATGAGGCAGGAGGAAAGGGAAAAAAAAAAGGTTGGCAAGAGAGTATGTCCCCTTTCTGCCATTTCGTGGGAAATCAAACATGGCAAAGAATGAGAATAAAAATCTGCTCATTGTTCTTCTCCCCAAAGGCTTCCCCAGTCTTTAATGGGCCTTGTGTTGCTTGTAATCCTTTCTTTGAGGACATTTAGCCGGAAGGACACTACCTGAGGGGCAATTGCTGTACCTGAGATAATTGTGCCAACTCAAACTTGGTAATATTTAGTCTTGTTAATCTCCTTTTCTTTCTTTCCCTAGATAGAGCACCCCTCTCATCTGTGAGGCCATTAGGACCTGGGGTACTACTAAAATAATACACTGACTCCCGCCTTAGCAAATGTCTCCAGAAATGAACCTGGGCTCCATGCCTTCTTCATCTCTTTCCAGACTGTGTTCTGGCTCACCATTCAGCTCAAACTGTCTTTTCATAAGTGACCAGTTATGTCTTGGTCAGAAATCAGATGGCCTTTCCTTAGTTTTCACTCTCCTCTCCCTCATAAGTAAAACTGACACTTGTTGTGGCCTTCTTTGTGGAATTCTCCTCTTCCCTGTCTCACGGATGCTTTGTACTCCTTGGGTCAGCACTATGCTGTGGTTAAGAGTACAGGCCCTCAAGTCAAATCTTGTTTCTACCAATTAGGAGTCGTGATCCTAACTTCTCAAAACTTTTGTCCCTCTGTATAAAATGGAGAGAATAACTGTGTCCATCTCATAGAATTATGAGTATTAAATGAGTTAATATCCTTAAAGAGCTATGGCTACCACCTGATTTATCTACGTTTATAGAGTACTATTATTTTCCTACCCTTTAAGGCCTTTTCACTGGGCTCTTCTCATTCCTTTCTATGGTTCCTTCAGACTCGTGAGTGTACTCATGTTCTTGGACCTCTTCTTTTTCCCCTGTTCTGTGGAGAAAAGTCTCACTGGGTCAGATCCTCTTAAGGTATTACTCAGATCCCCTCAACCCCACTTTCACCTCAGGCCAGTGCTGTGGTGACCAGTCCTTGCAGACTTCAACCAGCTTCTCACAGGTGCGACTCAGCACCTCACTGTGGGTCTCTGCTAGCTCTTGCTTCCTGCCATGGGCCATCTGCAGGAAACTTGCAATACAATCATGCGGGCAAATACACATTTTTGAGGCCATCCTTGGCCAACAGAGGACAAAAGGCAACGGATCAACACTTCCATCTCCCTTTCAGTCAGGTGAATGGTTCTGAACCTCATTTCACACAGCTGCTCACAAGTTCCCAGGACAGAGACACCAATCGCCCTCAGCTGTAAACAGTTTGACTGTGGGTCCTTGAGTTAGCTTTCCCTCCTTCCCTGTTTTCACTCCCTTCTATCTCCTGCTCCAGGGATCAAATTTACTGCTATAAACCTTTTTCGCAGGTTCTTTTGGGGAAAACCAGACTAAGACACTCATCTATTAAGTCAAGCAATACTTAACTTCGATGATTATTTCTGTGTGTAGTTTCATCTTTAAATGAGAGACTTCAATTAATTTTTGGCATAAGATTGCTCTTTTGGAGGGGAGGAGGGTCACTGAAATACATCCTGGTTACATAAATGAAAAGGAAGTAGCTGCTCTTGGTCCTGGGAGAAGCTGAAGCGTGTCCTTCTCTGAACACTGATATTTGGTGTCCTGAATTCCTGCATACATATTCCTATTCACGTCAGACAGTTTCTTGAGTTTCCTTTGCATTTGTTTTGTTTTGAGGAGATAGGTTTGTTATTTGTTGGGAAGTGGTTTTGTGTTTGCTTAAGATGGAGATGAGGAGTTGGGAAGAGAAAAGTTTGGATATATGGCATCATGAGAAGGATGATTTAAAGAAGATGAGAAATGAAAGGAAGAAATAAAAGAAGCAGCTTTTCTGTGAGACTTTATGGGACCAGTAAGGCTAAAGTGTTTTGAGGATGGAAGGCAAAAATTGACAAGAGGTTAGAGACTGGATTCTTGTCCCCTCCTTTGTTCCTAACCTCCACACTTACCCAGAACAATTCCGATGCCCCAGAAGTGCTGGCTTTGGCAGCACCAGAGAGCTAGACTTGACTCAGACACCACTGTTTCCTGAAGAACAGCAGAGGCGGTGCCTTTTGGGGGGCAACTCAGGGCCTCAGCATCAGTTGAAGGAGCCAAGCTGGAGTGAGGACAGTAGATGAAAGGGAAGACTGGTTTGTGGGCACATATTAGAGATTCTTTGAGGAGTCTCAGAATTTATTGGGGCATATTTAGGTTGTATATTTACCCTTCAAATCTTTTTGGCTTTCCCTATCTTCAGAGCCTTTGTTTTTTAAAATTAATAAATTAATTTGAGAGAGAGAGAGAGAAAGAGAGAGACAGACAGACAGACAGACGGGCCCTGACTGGGGATCAAACCCCAACCTTGGCATATTGGGACAGTGCTCTAACCAGCTAAGCTACCTGGCCAGGGCTTATCTTCCGAACCTTTAGAAATTTGTTCCCACCCAGTCACTGCTTTGATGACCAGCTATGAGTCCATGCAATGAAACCTATGAGTTTTCCACCTCATGCCATACCGCCAACTTTTTGCCCCTTGCTCCAGGGCATCCTTATTTACATTGTATCTTCAGAGGCCACGTAAGGGAGTTGTCATTCCATAGTGCACACCTTACCCTTTGTGAAACGGAGTCAGAGAATGAATTAATCTCACTTCTTCCCCCTGAGTGCTCCTGAGAACTAGTCATTGTTATGGATTCTTGGAAGACTGAGTAATCAATCACCCTTGATACCAAGGGGTAGCAATGTCATCAACCCACTCTTATGTCAGCTCCTCTCCTTTGCTGCCTCACTCTCCTGTTCTCTCACCCATGTTACCTGGTGTTGTAGTCACTGACAAAGAAGTAGGGCACAGGCATTTTCCTTAGGTTCTGCTTTCTGGGGAATGAAGAGTAAGATAGGGTGCAGCTGTCATTGGGCAATGAATCAGTGCAGCTGGGGCCAGTGTAACTTGGGATATTAAAATTTAAGATTACCTCATTGTATGCTTCTCTGTCTAGTGAGGCCAGGTAATTCAAGTTGCATCTTCTTCACTAAATCAAAATATGGAACCCTAAATGTTCCCACATGCAAGTCTCATCTTTTCTGCACACTAGATGTGTCTGCCTGGATGTCTCTCATGCACTTCTGACTCAATACAGGGTGGGTATAAGCATGTTTAGGGATGTGAGTATGTGAAACACAGAGACTTGTCTTGTATTATTACTTATTTGTATTATTTGTCTTATTATTATAGTTATTATTTTATATTCTTACTTATGATTTGTCTTTTAGGTAATGATGGATGGTAATGTAACCTACTTTGCTCACCCCTGTATGTTTACAACTGATGTCATACTTTGGGTTGCTTAACCTTCCCACAAACTGATGAAATGATTCATGTTGTATGTTTCCTGTTTCAATTGCCATTTGTATCCTAATCATTGTCCTAATCTACCAGACTAGAAAACTCAAAGTAAACTTTAATTCTCTTCCTCTAGAATACTCCACAACTTCTTGTTCTCGCTTGCTTCTGCCCCCTCCACCTCCTCCACTGGACCCTTATTCCTTGTCTTTGCTGGATGATGCTGTTATCATTTACTTTTCGTGTTGTGAGAGTCCCCTAACTGGTTCCCTGCTTTAGTCTTTCTCTTCCAAGGTCCCTCTAAACCCACTGCTGTACAGCAGGTCAAATAACGTTGGTTCATTCAAAGTTTTTGCATTATAATGTTGATTAAACATTGAGAGAACTTTACTCTTGTTTATATAAACTAGCTTATGGTAAAGTTGGTTTTGTTATACATTGTTTTGCCACAGTTCCAAGAACCACCAATGTTATTAAGTGTATTCATTCATGCACCAAAAGTTCCACAAAGTTACCCCTGAAAGTTCCTTAAACATTTTGCCTTGTGAAGCACTATAGGAAGTATTTTTTCCAAACATACTAGCAAGCAAATGTAAGTTCATTTATTTTATATCTCCCAGGAAGTCCAGCAAGTCCAGCAAGCTGGTTGTTCTTGCATTAGAACAGATTGATGTGCTCAGGTTAAACACACTCTAGAGTGGTTGATTTTTGTTTAAGGGCCATGCTGTATGAAATACGCATGTCTTTAAAAACAATGGCCACCCTCATTGAGGTGATATGCTTGCAACATGAGAATCACTTGAGATCTGAGACTGCTGAGGAAAAGAAACCTTCCCAATGCGCCCATGTCACACTCACTCTGGACACAGTGCCTCTAGCAGGGAAAGGTAGGCAGAGCCAGCTGCTCCCTTGAAGTTGTTCTCCCTTGCTCTCTCTCTCTCACATTTTGCAGAGACTCTGCTAATTGGAATAAGGTAAATGCATATGTAGCATGATGTCCATAGACCCACTGAGGTGAACTGCATGTAGTAGGCACTCAACAAAAGCATACACATGACAATACATTGAATCAAAAACTTGAGTCTAGTCCTGGTTCTAGCACAGAAAACAGTGTGGTTTTGGAAAGTCATTTCACCATCCTATGACTAAATTTATTAACTCATAAAAGTACATGACTAATTTATTTATCCCAAGTCACTTTGTCCTGCCTGCACACGCGCGCGTGCACACACACACACACACACACACACTCTGTATTACTAAGTATATATGTATAAACAATTTTGCACTAGGCTAGGTTAGAATCTTTTCATAAATTGTTTATTATTGAACACACATTAATTAACCTTAGGAATTGTTACACAGGTGTATTTCTCAGTCTTTTTTGACTATAAAACCAAAAGCATCATTCTGTAAGTGACCACTAACACCATTTCTTGGTGTTGGGCAGCATTAACAAGCTTTTGCTTTAACAGGTAGATGTGCATGGATGTACTGCAACTTGTTGAATCTAAGACAACCTGCCATCAAGACAAACAAATATTTTAAGAATTAGGAAAGCAAAATATGTGTTTCCAAATAATGAGTAATACTATATCTTCTTGTCATTTAAGATGTTCATTTTATACTTATTGAAAAAGCATTTTCTCTCTTAGACCACTTTTTAAAGTCCCACATGACTCTTCTGCACACATAGAGGGAAAATATAAGTGAAATAGATTGATTAAAGTTTTCCTAAATAGGCTGTACATTCAGTGGCTGAGTCTTTTGAATTACCTTCCTACTCAGAATTGTTATTTTCCACATTTTTCCATAAATTCTGTCCTTTGTACAGCAACAGCATTAGTGACGCAGCAGTTCTTAGCAGAATATATATCAAAGAATTAAACCTCTGGTCTTGTGTTGTTAAGTCTGCTTTGCAATTATGTAGCATTAGCTGATGTTTGACTTCCGCTTTGGAGATACTGCTCCACACATCTAGTGCATCCCCTCCTCAGCCGGTCCCTGTCACCATTTAGCTGCTAAGAGTTTCAAAATATTCCACTGTCTTCTATATTTGTAATTTTCCTCCAAACCTCCCATACCCACGTTGCAATTTTGATGCTGGCACTTTTTATGTTTACACATACACAATGGTAAGTAAACTGAGACAACAGTTCTTTTAAGTCACTATTGATTATAAAGCACATCTGATTTCAAAAATGTTAACATTTGGGGAAGGGAGGAAGGGAATTTTAGAACTGGTGAAATCCGTCAATTGCAAGGTCACAGACAGAGGAGTTTCTGCTTCAGAATTCTGGGTTTAAAGAGGAGGAAACTACTGTCTCAGAGAGAACAGGTAATTTGCCTAAGGTCACAGTCCCAAATGATTCCAAAGCAACCTCTAGTGTCACACTGCCTCTCCTCAGAATCCTAGCCCGTCTGCAGTTTAGTTTTTTACCCTGAAACAACTCTCCATCCCCTATTCTTGTACCTTAGTAGGGTCATCAGTCATCACCATATCAGTGACTGCTCATCACCTCCTCAGTGACCTCAGCGGGTGTTGTTGCTGTTTCTCTCAGTGTCTTTGCAGCCTCCTATATTTATTAGCATAGAGACCTTCAGTCTCCAAGAAACCAGATGAAACAAATAACATCACATAGCCAAAATTAAGACATTTTTACCAGAGAAGAATGAAACACAGCAGTTTCAATTGACCAAAGATTTGGCAACACGTTTTATGGATTTCATTGTGCACCACTCGACTGTTGGCAACCAATGAAACCAAGTGCAAAATTCCAATTATTGCCTCATTTTTACCTAAACTCTACATTTTTTTCTGGTTTCCCCCTAATTGTAATACTTTCATTATATATCTGAAAATCTGGTCTAGATTTAAGTATTTCCAAATAACATTGGGGGTTTCTGTTAACTTGCTATACTTTTGTATAACTTGATCATGGTTGGCAAACTTTATGTGTTAGCTCTGCCAGTGTTGGTTGAGTCCTCACCCACTGGCTGTCTGTAGTACATGAGAGGCCACCTTTCAGGAGGCATCTACTGCATGTTTCCTGTGTATACTCGGCAACACATGTGACAAGGATAAGACTCCCACCCTACTGCCTAGAAGGAAATATTCTTTGTTGTTTAACGCGCTATAGGCCTCGGGCCTGTGTTTTAACAATTGTAGTGATGGATAGAATGGTAGGACTGAAGGCACTAGGAGCACAGAGTAGATCAACATGTAGAGGAAAAACCTTCGAGCTGCTCTAGGAGGAAAAATCTGCAAAGGGAGAGAAAAAGGAAGAGATTATGCACTGCCTAGAATTTAGACGAAGTCCTAGAAAAGCGCTAACTAGCTACTGCTAGAACAGGGCACTTAAAGTAGAGAACCATGTATCAATAATGAGAATTTTTAGAACGTTCCCAGTACTGTGAGAAGTAATTCCTTTCCTTTGCGGAATCTTTAAAAACATTTTAGTAGAGACATTATTTGTCAAGACTTCAGAGGATTCAGATTTACATTTTCTTTGGAAGGAATGCTTTACTTAAAAAAAAAACAGACTTAGAACAAGAGATAGAAGGCCCTTGTTTATGTTGCAACACAGACCCTCATGATTCTTCTGCCTGTTTTCTGATGTCACATTCAATCGAGGACTTCAAATCCTCGCTAGCACTGTTACTCTCCATTCTGGAATTAATAAAGATGAATGACTACCCACACCCAGGTCTGTCTTCTTTTCTAAAGCCAGCCAACAAATCTCCCATGTTAAAAACAGGGGTAGTGAGAGGAAACAGATATGGAGTAAGAGCTAAACATTAAATAATCTCTGTGCACCATCCTCTGAACAGTGCAGGTTGGAGGCTGCAACCCTCCTCTGACTTCAGTGATCCCTCTCAATAAAATTCCAGCAGAGGTGAGAGTGCCTGCAGTTCTCTATGCTTTCCTTAAATTATAGGGAAAATAGGAGCTCAGATGGAACGTCTATTATAAATATTAGACAAGCCAAACATATTAACAATAAAGTTCTCAAATATTTTGCCAACCTCATTTTTTCAGAGGTTAGTTTAACACTCCTCTCTCTTACCCTGTGATATTATTGTAAGTGCTAAGTAACAGTTTATTACATAAATATGGCCTGCCAGGTCGAATTGCTATGTGCAAAATTTGCTAAATCACAAAGTAAGGGTACATATGAAGCTGCTTATAGAAAATTGCAAAGTATTTAAGTGATGGGAAGAGAATGTTATGATTGGCAAAAATATACATTTACTCTACCTAAAATTGAGAAGGCTATGTAAACAAAGTCAAGTTTCCATACACAAATGATCTTTTCCCCCAAATTTTGTAAGTAACACCAAAAATGAAAAGAATAGCCATGAAAAGTGATCCTTGTGAGACAATGTATGACATTGGCATAATATAACATGTAAATATCGTTTTTTGTTAGACCGCAGGAAAACACAGTCCTAAGAGAGTCTGATTTTAAATTTCATTCTTCATTTATCACTGCACAGTCTGTAGTGAAACTTTTAAACAGTGACTAAAGCATGGAAATAATTACGTCTGAAATGACAGTCATTACAGCTCTCAGAGGGCTAAGTTCTCCTTCCTAATACCTGGAAATCTCTATTTTCCTTACAAATTCAAAGATACTTAGGTTCCTAAATGGTGGCATTAGTTCAACAACATGCCAGGGGCAAATGAAAGAGCATTGCATTCACGGGACCTTCCTACAAGCATTTGTGTGCATTTTTAGAGAGAGCACTGAAGTGCTCTTTAGGAAAGACAGCAACATTCATGGTTATGCCATTCCAAAGATTAACCTGGTTTTCACCCCAGAGTTCCTATGTGTCTCTAAGATATATATCTTTGTATTTTAACCCACAAAACAATTTTACTTACAGTCACACTATCTTCAGATACCTAGGCTAGGGCCTATTATGCTGAGATTTGCACACACCCTTGCAAACCACAACTTCCAAGTTGGGTTTGTTGTTGGTTTTTTTCCTGCCAAATGTCTCCCAGACATTGAGAAACTGCCACTACTTGCTTGGTCTCTACTTGTTGGGAAAATAATCCATCCCTAGGAATTTCCTTGAAAGGGTTGCTCCTCATACGGGGTCAATTAAGTATGTGTTGCTTCCAAAAGAGACATCACTCCACTGGTGAGACAATGGTTTCTCTAGTGGTAGCCAAACGACTTGGGAAAGCATGTGAACACTAGTGTCCTGTCCTTGGGTTGGGTAGGTAAGGCTGTCAGCACTGGCTTGCCTCAAGTAAGGATAAGAGAAGTAGCATAGTTAACTCATGATTGAAGCAAAGGCCTGATGATGAGAATTTCTGAATAACAGTATGATTAAGTATGTCTCCTAACACTTATGATCACAAGATTAAGCGCAGGGGATTTTTATTGATGACATTACAATTGGCTTTTATCAGAATTGACTATTAAAATTTGATTTCCAGAAAAGTGAAGTAATTTGCATAAAGTTACATGACTAGTAAGTAATAGGCCCAGGGTTTAAACCCAGATTATTGTTTCTATAGGAGTGAAATTTTATATATGTATATACAAATTTATATAATGTTTTATATATATACCTATACATGTACATATATACATATTTTTTCATAAAACCAATTACTGAAGTATTTCCATTTTTAAGTACCAAATCAGTTATGAATTCTACTTAGCTGAGAATTTATATCATTCCATATGTTTCTGCTATAATTCTTTCCTTCCTTTTTAAAAAGCTAAAAGTCAAATGTAACATGAAAATCATCATTATTTATGATACTGCTGAGAGGCAGGGTTTCTTTTTTCTTTTTCCTGTAAAAGAAAAAGGAAATAGTACCTATAAAGCCTCTGATAATCTTATACTAACCTTTGGTGAATAGGCACTTCCTCACGCACAGGTATCAATTCAGTGTCATTTGTCTTCTCAGAACAGTCTGTTTTTGCTCTCTTCCAGGTACTGAAGTGAATACCAAGGAATTCAAAATACTGAGTGAATACTGAGGAATATTAAAATTACATGTTTCTAGGAATCTCAGCTTAGCCAGTAAAAAGATGGCATTTCAATGCCATGGGGAAAGAATGGATACTTTAAAAAATAATATTCGTACAATTGGCTATCCATCTAAAAGAAAATTTAAACACCTACTTCATTTTATATACACACCAAAACAAATGAAAAAATCCAAATGAATTATAGATGTAAATGCAAACAAAACTATAAGATATTAGAAGAAAATTTAGAATATTTTATATAATGTAGGATTGAGGAAACTTTTTTAAGCAACTCAAAGAACTAAGAAGCCATAACAGAAAAAATAGGTTTGTCTATGTCAAAAGTGAAATTATTGTGTGAAAAAGTACACCTTGTATAAAATCTAATGATAAATGTAAACTAGGGAGAAAATGTAAAATGTAAATGTAAATTAGGGAGAAAATATTTTTTATATATCATAAAATTACAGCTAATTATTTTATAGGCAAACAGAACACATGAATTAATAATAAAAAGACAATCTAATGAAAACCTGGAAGGCAATAATTAGGAAATTTGTAGAATAGTAAGTGCAAATAGACAATATCATATAACAAGATCCTCAGCCTGATCACGGATATTGTAAAATACTTGGAGGTCATGAAAAGATAAGATCCCCATCTGTGAGGAACATAACTACCTGAAAACCCTAGCTGACTCCGCACCCAGGAAGGCCGAGCGCCCCGTGCAGCCGCCAGCCATGGCTGACTGAGCACGCGGAGGTGCTGACAAGCTCCTGCCTGTGACACACACAACTCTGGCCAATCACTGGCTGCAGGATTTCCCATTGAAGGATGGGTAATAAACAAGTTGGGTGGTGGACACACAGGTGTTCAAACTGAGTCCTTTAACATCACATATGTATTATAGATTTTCTTTTGCACATGTGGTATATTTTAACAGTTGAGAAATAAAGAACAATGAGGCATTTTTCACCCTTTAATAAGTAGTAATAAAGATGAATATTACTAATTGCTGATGAGTATTGCTACAATTTTTTTACAAAGTAATGTAGCATCATCTATTAAATTCAAAGTACACATAATACTGACTCAGCAATGTCACACTAGAAATCCATCCTAAACAAGTGAAAGCATTAATGCATGAGGCTGGGTGTGTATGCTTGGGCACCTGTATCGGGTTATCCATAGTGGCTAGAACCTGGAATCAACTTGAATATGCCCTAATAGGAAAAGGGTTGAGTCAATTATGGTATATCCATACTATGTAGTATTATGTGGCTATTAAAATATTAAGTTACAGTGTTATCTGTTAATCTGGTAAGATTTCCATTATATATTAAGTGGGAAGAAATTACAGAGAATGATAAATAGGATCATCTCAATTCTTTAAAGAAATAGGAAAACTCCTATATATTTTTTAAATTTTTATTGTTTTAATTGTTGTTCAGTTACAGTTGTCCTCATTTTTCCTCCATTACTCTCCCCTACCCTACCCTCCTCCATCTTCCACATTCAATCTTCTCCATTGTCTTTATCCATGTGTCCTTAATATATATGTTCCTTGACTCTTCCCCTTCTTTCCCCCATTGCCCACCTCCCCCCAATCCCCTCTGGTCACTGTCAGTTTGTTCTTTATTTCTATGTCTCTGTTTCTATTTTGCTCACATATTTGTCTTGTTGATTAGGTTCCACTCATAGGTGAGATCACATGGTAGTTTTCTTTTATCACCTGGCTTATTTCATTTAGCATAATGCTGTCCAGTTCCATCCATGCTTCCAAGAATGGTAGAGTCTGTTCTTTCTTTCTCTTTCTTTCTTTTCTTCTTTCTTTCTTTCTTTCTTTCTTTCTTTCTTTCTTTCTTTCTTTCTTTCTTTCTTTCTTTCTTTCTTTCTCTTCCTTCCTTCCTTTCTTTCTTTCTGCTACATAGTATTCCATCATGTAATATTTTCCATGAGCACAGAGAAATGTGTTGAAGGATATATACATACATACTGACCTGTTAACTGTGTTTATTTCAGTAGGGGTTGGAGAAAAGTTATAAGAGAAATGATTAACATTTCTTTTTTAAAATTTTTATTTACTGACATTTTCAGAGAGAGAGAGACATTGGTTTGCTGTTCCACTTACACATTCATTGGTTGATTCTTGTATGTGCCCTGACAGGGGATCACATATGCAACCTTGATGTATGGGGATAACATTCTAACCAACTGAGCTATCTGGCCAGGGCAGACAAATGTTTCTTTATATACCTCTGTATTATTTGACTTAAACTAGTATGTGGTGTTTGTAATTTAGAAAATTGTAAGTAAATTTTTTAATTATTTGTTAGTTACACATTTTTTTCTTTTTCTTAAGCCCATTATCAGAAGAGGGTAAAGAGGGTCAAATAAATGAGGGCAGAGGAAACGAGGTTTCAAGAGGTGAAGACACAATAGAGAATTCAGCTGTATTATAAAGTTGTACACCTGAAATTTATGTAATGCTATTAACCAATATCACCTCAATACATTTAATTAAAAAATGTTAAACAAGAGGACTTCTGGCCAAGATGGAGGCATAGGTAGACGCACTGTGCCTCCTCGCACAACCAAGATAGGGACAACAACGATATAGAAACAAAATAACAACCAGAACTGACAGAAAATTGAAGTGTATGGAAGTCGGACAACCAAGGATTTAAAAATAGACACTTTCATCCAGAGCAGTAGGAGGGGTGGAGTCCGGCTGGGTGAGGGACGTGGAGCGGAGAGCTGAGTCCGCAGCAGGCAGACCCTGGGCGCACAAGCAACAGTGGCTGGTGGGCCCTGGCCAGGGGGTGGCGACCTGCAGACCCAGCGAGGCGGCCATTGTGAAACAGGGCACTGCATGCAACTCAGGGTCCCAGCACCGGGAATTAATTAGAGCTTTCAGTCACTGACTGAAAAGGAAGGTCCCACGGGGTGCACAGGCCCACCCACACCAGAATTGGTGCCAGAGGGGCCCAGTTGGCTTGCAGAAAGTGGCAGAAGGGTCTGGGGTCCTGCAGAGGGCGGAGTGGGCGCCATTGTTCCTTCTCAGACCCCGCCCCCACATACAGCATCACAACCCAGCC
>CM052540.1:57661276-57693312 GCA_028533065.1 Trachops cirrhosus | reverse complement strand
CCAAGGAGGAACACACCAAGGCACATCATAATTACATTAGCCAAGGTAAAAATGAAGGAGAGAATCCTAGAAGCAGCAAGAGATAAGGGGACAGTCACCTACAAAGGAGTTCCCATCAGACTGTCAGCTGATTTCTCAAAAGAGACCTTGCAGGCAAGAAGGGGCTGGAAAGAAGTATTTCAAGTCATGAAAGGCAAGGACCTACATCCCAGATTGCTCTATCCAGCAAAGCTTTCATTTAGAATGGAAGGGCAGATCAAGTGCTTCTTAGATAAGGTCTTTAAAGGAGTTCATCATCACCAAGACCTTATTTTATGAAATGTTAAAGGGATTATCTAAGAAAAAGAAGATAAAAAATATGAACAGTAAAATGACAGCAAACTCAGTTATTGACAACTACACCTAAAACAAAAACAAAAGCAAACTAAGCAAACAACTAGAACAGGAACCGAACCACAGAAATGGAGAGCACATGAAGGGTTATTAACAGGGGATTGGGATGGAGAGAGAGGGGGAAAAGGTACAGAGAAAAAGTAGCAATGAAGGTAAATAGAAAATAGACAGCAGGAGGGCATGAATAGCATGGGAAATGTAGAAGCCAAAGAACTTATATGTCCCATGGACATGACCCATGGGACATGGGCATGAACTATGGACATGAACTAAAGAGGGGGGAATGTGGGTGGGAGAAGGTGTGCAGGGCAGAGGGGAGTGAAGGGGAAAAATGGGACAACTGTATAGCATAATCAATAAAATATATTTTTAAAAAATTTAAATTACTTTTAAATGGGTTCCACCATTATTCGGGTGGGAATGTGAATAGATAACCAAACTGAGTATTTTTTTCAGATCAACCTTAGATGATATACAATTGATCTGGCTAATTATACTCTCTTGTTGTTTAGTTTCTGATATTTTTCCCATGGAAAGGGCTTAACTTTATTTTTTGCTTGGTGTTTAAGCAATGAGGCTTCTACATTGTTCATGTTTGTTTGGTTTTTATTTTTTTTTACTTTTACTCCTCTGGGGGTTTTTGTCTGCATCTTAAAACTTCTAAAAGAAGTAGGGTTTTCCATTGATTAATTTGACAGTATAGGTAGTGACACATATATAAATGTATTTCCAAAAACATGATTTGTTAAAGGAAGTAACATTTATTTGATATTGAAGATAAAAGCTTATTTGCAGACTTTAGTGTCTACCCTATGTTTTCAGTGTACCCCACCTTCTTAACTAAAATTGCTTTGTATAATGGAACCTTTTACTTATTAAAGCAATGTTCATTTTTTGCATGTACTTTATGAAGTAAATGCTTCCTCTCATAGTAGATAAATTCTGAAATCTCAATAGCTTAATACAGCAATTTTCAACCAGTATGCCACAAGACTTTTTAAAACATGCAATATCTGACTGTTTAGTCAGGGGCACAGTCTTTTCCCTTAGACTGTCAAGTAAAAAAAAATGACAACAGCCAACACAGCAATAGCTTTCCAGTGTGAATGAATCAAAATTATACCTATTTTTGTCAGATTGGCAAACAATATAACATTTTTTGGTGTGCTGCAGAATTTTAGTAATTAGTTTATGTGTGACATGAGATGAAAAAGGTTGAAAATCACTGGCTTAATATAATAGAAGTCTATGCTGATAGTTCTGTGTATAAAATGGGGAGGGAACACTTTCCGTTCCATAGGATCTATCAGAGACAGGCTGATAGAAGCTCTGCTGCCTTCAACACCTGTTAATGGCCCAAGTCTAGTCAGAACGTGGGGTAGTGAAAGAGTGGAGAACGCAGGGAGATTTTATCAGTCAGGTCCAGAAGTGATGTGAATCATTTTCCATCCACATTGGCCTGAACTCAATCTCATGTTTCCACCTACAAGCAAAGGGGGCTGGGAAATGAGGTTCCTGTAATAAATCTGTTTCATGGATGGGGAGCCTGAACCTTTAATGGGCAGCCAGCCATTTACAACTTCCATCATTACTAAGTTGGACACAGAGAGCTGCAACTCTAAGACAGGAAGGGGCATTTTTTGGAGCTGGATCTTTTGCCATTCAAAGAGGTTCAGATTGGCCAGTGAAATTATTTCTAATTTATTCTGTCCTAACCTTTCCATGGCCTGTTTTTCCTGTCAGTTTTTAACCTCAGAGGCCCTATGAATTTTATCTCCTGAATTTACTCAATCAGAGGTTCCTGCTTATCATTTTCCCCTAGAATAGTGCCTGCTCATCACCTTCTGGTCACTCCCGTTCCAGGGCAGGTCTCCACCTTCCTTCCAGCTTTCTGATTCCCCGCCTTTTCTGGTCCCCAAGCACTGGCAATCCCCAGCAGCCCGTCCTGCAGTTCAGAGCATTGAGCTTCACTGGGCCCATCACCTTTCTGTTTTGCTAGTGTGCTAGTTCATTTTCTTTCCTCAGACAGCAGATGAGGGAAGTAGAGGAACGTTTAAGCAGCTAATGAGTGCTTAGCACTTCAGATAGAAATTGTTCCCTTATAACAATGTCTCAGCCAGCTTTTAGTAGACATTTTTTGCCTTGGATAGTATTTTTCAAGGGCTGATTCCTAAACTAACATTATAGAAGAGTCTCTAAATTTATGTTACTTTTCATAGTACATTCTTACAGTAACTGCAATGGCCAAAGTCTAAGCTAAGCAGTATCTTATGCTTCATTAGTCAGACTTGCCCTTCTCTCTGCTCTCATGTCTGTTCATCTAAATACATGTCTCTACTGCTCTCACCTGGAGGCCTTGGATTTTTCACATCTAAACACTTAACTTCGGCCTCAGCAAGAACTGTATACAGTGTGTCTATAAAGCAGGAGTTTGCAACTTATAGCCCATGGCCAATGTTTGTAAATGAAGTTGGGTTGGAACACAGTCATGCCCGTTTATATACAGATGGTCTGTGGCTGCTTTCACATTACAATAGCAGAGTTGGGGGCTGTGACAAAGACCACTCAAAGCTTAAAATACTTACTATTTGGCCCTTTACAGAAAGTTTGTTGGCCCTTTCTCTACAGAGACAACTTCCTATGGACTTGACATATGATCAGAATTTTGAATGAGTAATATTTTACACACAGAGGTTAAGGGAGATACAGAGAGAATGTTTTTGTTAAAAAAGAATAGAGGAATGAAACAGTAATATGTGTGAGAACAATAATCTGCTTTGATTTGTCGGAGCATAAAACCCAGGGAAAACTGGGTCTCCTGTGATGGGAGAGGAGCAGCAGAGGCAGACAGGGAGGGGCCAGGCCAAAAAGACCCTTAACAACTTCAGGTGAAGCAAGATAGATTTTCCTTCCATAAGTTAGTATTTCTCAAAGTATTTTCAGTCAATGTTGATAGATTTTATGGAAGAATAAAAGAGAAGGTGCCTTATGGCTTACAGTATTTGGAAATCAACATTCAATAATTGCTGCAGGACTTCTCAGAGCCTTCAAACTTTTTTGGCTAATTTCCTCCCAGAACTAATACTCTCCAAAACACTTTGGAGAGTCTTGCTTAAACAACAGGCAGCCAATGGAAGGATTTAGGCTGCAGGCAGATGTGACCAGACTTGTGCTTTAGAATTGCTTCGGCACTTGTATGAGGAATGGGTTGTCAGGAAGGAAGACCAGATGCAGGGAGACAAGATAAGAAGCTAGTGCAGCAGCCCAGGGGAGAGGTGATGGGGAATAATGTATTATTCCCCATCACTTATTTGTGTGGCATGTCTGTTATTTAACAACAACAAAAAAGTAACAGTCTTAGCTTGTATAGAGGTTTCCTGACTGAAAGTTCCCTCAGGATTAAGATCCTCTGATTGCCAGGAACCACCGAAAGTCTGTGGTTTAGATTGCTTGCCTTAGGTCTCATCCCTAGCCATTCCATGCATCCAGACCTGATACCTGGTTCCGATTTTCAGTTCTTGCAGATCACCTGGGTTATCACTGCTTTGGGGTCTTCGGCCACTTTATTTTTGCCTACAGCATCTTAACTCCATGGTGTCTGCCTCGTTCCATGCCCTTGCCTTGCCTTCCAGGACCCAGGCTGCCTGCTCAAGAGCTGGCTCTGCCACCTCACTTGTGTATGCCTACCTGCCCTCCCAGTGTCACTGCCCTGTTTGCTGAGAACCCAGCATCATTGCCCCACAATGGGGCTCCACCCTACTTCCCTGGCCCATGTGCTTCCTGAGGTCAGCCTTTCCTGCCTTTTCCATCTTCCACACCATGTTCTGCCATATGCAGAAAATCCATTTCTTAATCACCTGCTGCTGCTTTCTGCCTTGAACAGCTAACGTTGCTTCAATACACTGAGCCAAAAATTTGACAGTCAAGACAAAATCAAATTCCACCTGATACTTTTTTCCCCTGGGGGTTTCCAAGACTTCTTTATACTTTCCTCAGGCTTCCCTTGGACTGAGTGGTTTTGCTTTTCCGAAAATTTCTGCTCAGAAACAGGTTTGGGGACAAACCCTCTTGAAAATGACTGTACCCACACTTTATTCTCCCCTCGTCCCTTACTGCATTTGAGGGATGCTATCCTGTACTTTTACCTTTATGAGGAGAGAAAGAAAGGATGAGTCAAGGCATCTCAGAAAACCAGACCAGGATTGGGACTCTTGAGGAGAATCTGATTCTACTCCAGTCTGGCCATTACGACTCCTCTTTTATTTCTGCCATGTGGCCTGAAGGCACTCCTGTCACAGGGCTATTCAACCTTGTCCAGTTAACCTTGTTATTCCATGCAGAGCACACACTGTCCCAGGAGTGGTCCAGTTGGGAGGGGCCAGAGAGGTGCTAAGCCAAGAGATTCCAGGGAGAGCAGAGGCTGCTCAGCAAGAAGGGGTGTTAAGAGCCTTGGTCAGAAGCCGGCTGGCTTGGAGGAGCACAGAGTGGTTTGGCTGGAAGGTAATGGACACCCTTTGTCCTGCAGAGACCACCAGATCCCGCCTCTGGGCTCAGCAGAAATCAAGCTTGGGTGTGTTTCAGCCACATGCCTTCCTCAGTACCCCTACAGTCCCTGGCTGTGGTCTGGTCCTTTGCTGGGCCAAACTATGTGATTTCTTTCGGTGAGCTGGCAGCCACACGCTATGAGCTGGACTGAACAGTGTATGTCCCTGTTCCCTTGCCTCGTTATTTTACAACTAAACAATCAGCATATTTCTGTGAAAGCCTGTCTCCTTTCCTGAGTTCTGAACCACTATTCATTCAGGAACACATTTTAAACTTTCTTGTCCTAATGAATGTCAGACACATGTTTGGGAGAAGTAAAAGGATGGCTCTGTAAAGGAACAGTTACCTCTAAGTGATAAAAGATGTGAATGGGCTCCCAAAGTACTTGCTCCTAATTATTCCACTTCTGAGAGACTTGACTGTTAAGACCCAAGCTAGCTCTAGAAACATTTGAGGCTTCGTGTTTCCATCTGGTCAGGAGGGTGCTGAGCTTACAGAATTCTTAGCCAACTCAGACTTTTCTTTAGAACTGAGACTAGAGGAGGGCATTTCTTTTTTTCTTTCTTTCTTTCCAGAAAAGCAACAACAGTCAGTGTCAGGTAATTCTCTTCAGGGAGTGTGATCTTCTGTTAATTTGATTTTTAAAACCTCAGGTAAGAAAAATAGACTGATCTCTAAAAAGTCAATCAAAGTTGATAGAAACCACACTGAAGGGAAAGGATACCCTGTTCCTCTGAGCTCTTCTGACTGATTTCACTTACCAGTCTCTTGTGTATATGTGGATGGAAACAAGAATTTCAAAGGTCAATCTTCCAAAAGTACTATAACAACGAACTATATTTAAGTTCTCTAAATTTCTTTCAAGATGGGAGAAGCAAGTAATATTTTAGTTGTATTTTGGCAGATCCCAGAATATTTGCATGATCTGCCCAAATTACTAATAATGATTTAAAGGAAAGGAAGAGAGAGAGAGACAGACATAGAAAGAGAGGAAAGGGGAAAAGGAAGGGAGGGAGGGAACAAGGCAGGGAGGAGGGGGAAGGAAAGGAGGGAGAAAAGAAAAAAAACAAGTAAAAGAGGAAAGAGAGAGACATCAACTTGTGTGGAAAGTAGGTGAGGCAGCTGAAAGGGATCACCCAATAACATGCACAGCTCTCCATACCTCAAGTCTTCTGAAAATGGAAAGTGAGAAAAGAAAGGAACAAGAGCATTTGGAGGGTGATCAATAGCCTCCCAGAAAGTAAAGAATCCAAATGTTATTTCTTTTTCTTTCCATGTTCTTTCCCAGGGCTTAGAGTTGGATGAAGAAAGGATTTCATATAGTTATCTCTGATCATTTCCTGGGAACATACAAAAGTTGGAATCCTGTACATTCCCACATTCAAATAAGTCATTATTACTACACTGGACATCTAGAAAAGACTGTCGCTTACCACTACCTCTCTTCAGCCTGAGCACCTGTCTTTCAAGCCATTGTCTCTTCCTTTCCCTTGTTCCCCATTCCACACCCATTTACTCAGGGGGTTTATAGTGGTAGATGTCTTCCAATCTTTTTAGTATTTATTTATAAACTCCAATTCCTTCTTAACTGCCTTGAAAAATGTCCTGAGTTGTAAAGTGTGTTCTAAGTACTTTTTCTATCTAGATTTCCTTATTTCTAGATTCAAGATATTGTGATCACTTGCTAATATCATTTGACATTTTATTGACAATTTTCATTCCAGTCACCACTGGGCAATTACAACAATGTTTATCACTTATAAAGTATGACCGACCCCTCCTTCCTTCCTGATTTAATTTGATGTGATCAGTAGATGGTACATGCTACATGGCATGCTTTGATATAGGAGACTAGAGAAGCAATAAATAATGGGATTAGAGAAAAGTTTGGGTCTATTTGTCATTTCAGTCTCTCTCCAGATACTGAAAAACCTCTGTGGAATAAGAACACTGATACTCCTGTACACTGCCCACTGAAATCTAGCAACATCTTCAAATAGAAGGTTGATAATCCAAATGTAAAACTTGTCTTAGAGTTTCATCCGTATTATTACTTTTAAATGAATACAGGTTGAACAGAATAGTTACCATGCCATTTTATCCTCAGTAAAAGACTTAAATGTATATATTTTCTTCCTATGTGTTCATATGCAAAAAAGAAGCAAAAATGTGTAGATTAGCAATCCCCTATTAAATTTTGTAATAATCTGGCACCACACATGGGAGGTGAATAATGAAAATTGTTAACCTACACAAAGGTACATTACACATTACAAATATTATCAGAAAATCATCCACCTGGATAATACGTGGATGATAGGTACATGAGTGTGTGTTTAAATAGCACCACAAAAAAATTCTTAAAAGGGGAATAATCATAGCAATATACAGGAATTTCCTGCATTCTTAATAGATCAAAAATTTTAATGTTGCCATTTATACTGCAAAAGCAATAAGTTTGTTGACCTGCAAGTCTCATTTGAAGGATCTCTCAAAGACTGGACATTCCATAAAAACTAAGTGTGGGCAGTATGTGTTCTAATAGTACACAGTAATAGACTTCCAATGGTTAGAAAACTTTTACAAATGTTAACTGTCTAATCTTCACAACAATTCTGTAGGAGGCAAATATTTTTAATGGTTTCATTTTACCAATGGAATCTGAGTCAGAAAGAGATTAAATGACATGCCAAAGACTGCAATTAGACAAAGTGTTAGAATGCGGATTAGGATACAAAAGATTCAGATTTTCAGTTCTCATTATAAATCACAGAAGCAAGATAAAATACAGGATAACAGTTATTTTTTTTGACAAATGAGATCTCAGGAACCTAAAACTTCTAATGCAAGCAATTTTGATATTGCCAATAATAAATGTCTATATTAAGTAAATCACATAATTTATCTCATATCTGTGTTGAAAATAAATCTTCTAGTAAAAAATGTAATTCAAAAGTCAGAAATTTATATATGACTAACACAATCAGTTCTCAGCATGGCGACTGTGGTGGTTGCCCTGAATAGACACAGTCTACTGTGCCCCATGCTATAAACTCATGGTATCCACACTTTTCAGGGTAAGAACCCACCAGGTTCTGTCCAGGTACCAATATCCTGAGTGACCTCAGGTTCCCATTATAAGCTTTCCTTTGTTTATTACTACCTCTAGTCTGAATCAGCTAAACTAATTTGAGCAAAGAAGGAAATGAAAAAATGGGGGAAAGAGAGAGAATGTTTTAAGAGGATCATGGATATGTAACATTTTGAAATTTTATTCTATGCATGTATATTAGTCTGGGTTCTCCAGAGAAATAGAACCAATAGTAATACAGTTTCAACAACATGGATTTGAACTGCATGGGTCCGTCCATGAAGGTTTTTTTTACAAGCATACAGTCAGCCTTCTGTATCACTGGGTTTTACATCCATGGAGGTCTAGCTGTATGCATTGATCTATGCCATTTTATAAAAGGGATTGAGTATCCATGATTTCGGCTTCCACAGGGGTCTTGGAAGCAATCTTCTGTAGATACTGAGGAACAACTGGAGTTAAGTTTTCAGGGAGTCAAAAGTTATATGTGGATTTTCAACTGTGAGGGGTTAGTTCCCTAACCCCTGCTTTGTTCAAGGGTCAGCTGTATAAATAATATAAAGCGATTTATTATAAGGAATTTGCTCACACAGTTATAGAGGCTGAGCAGTCCTATGATCTGCAGTCAGCAAGTTGTAGACCCAGGAGACCAATGATGTAGTTGTAGTCTCAGTTCCAAGGCCTAAAAACCAGGAGGGCTGATGACATAAACTCCAACTCAAGTCCAAATCCAAAGTTGGGAGAAAACCAATGTCTCAGGTCAAAGACAATCAGGAGAGAGAGTGAATTTTCCCTTCCTCCATGTTTTGTTCTGCTCCGGTCTCCAGTGGAGTGGATGGGGCCCACCCACACTGGGGAGGGCCATCTGCTTTTCTCAGTCTATAGATTCAAATGTTAATCTCATGCAGAAACACCCTCACAAACCTACCCTTAATAATGTTTAACCAAATACCAGGGCACAACATAGTGCAATCTAGTTGATACATAAAATGAATGATCATAGCATCTTTTTCCAACTCAGATAATATCAGGCAACAAAGGATAGAAGAGCTAATAACTTTTGCAGTTAATAAATTTATTTTTCAAATGTAACTAATAATGCATAATGTTTAGTATGTACAGGCACCATTCTAAGTACTTTATAAATATTAACTCCATCCCCATAACAACTCCATGAGACAAGTACTATTATCATCATCCCTATTTTCACAGCTGAGGAAACTGAGGCAGAGAGGGTTCCAGTTCCTTAAACAGTATGCAGTAAAGCCAGGATTCAATCCCAGCAAGTCTGGCTCCAAACTCTATGCTCCTAACCACTGCGCTATAATTTGAAATTCATGGCAGAGCATGGTTTGAGAGGAAACTTTTGGAGGCCCAAAAGGCACAACCCTGAATAACTCTGAGCACATAGTTGATGCTATAAGCAATAAATTTAGGAAAAAATGATGTGATGATGATCAAAGTGTGAAGTTTGTCATGCCTGCCCCCCCAAAAATTTTTGCGTTGCCCACGCAGAATGGAGATCCAAGCAAAGGAAGACTGTGCCTCACTTCCCAAGTGGAACCTGGATAGGCATGAAGCCTCTCGTTGCTTCACTCCCACACCCTTGACCAGCACAAATGCAGACAAAGTAAAAATGGGGCCCGGTGAGCACTTCAGAGCAGCATGGGCATGATAAAGCTCCTCCAAGTTTCCCAGGGCCCAGGAGCAACAGAGGTGGGAGATCTGACATTTCTATGCTTCCCTGACTCCCACTCTAAGTGGGGTGAAAAGGACAGACTCAGGGGAACTGCAAGCAGCCTTGCAGTCTTTCCAGGAGTGTGGGCTGGAAATGTGAGTCCAGAGGAGAACAAAGCTATCTTGAGGATGTCAGCAGGGATGCATACTATGCCCAGAGACCAGTGAGTGCCACTGTGAATAAAGAATCATTTCTGAAGACCACTAGTCTCCTCCTAGCTCATGAACACCATGGTATGACTTAAAGACTCAGAACTTGGAGGTAACCCAAGGAAAAAAGGGTGGGAAAAAATCCTGAACTGGCTGAATAAATGATTGACTGAATTAACCTGAGTTAAATAAGATTGAAATTAAGTTTAGTTAGAGGAAAGTTACTTTTATTTTTTTTTTTTGCACAACTGATTTTGCAGCCTCAGACTTGTACTTCCTCAGCTATAAAGAAATAAAAACTTGTTTACCTTTGCAACCATACTCTCTCTCTAAAGGCCAAAGGAAAATCTCCAAAATTGTTTTGAGAAATAACATCATTATTGGACTAAGTATATGGCTTCCCAAAGGGATTACTTTATAGAGCAATGCTCCTTTCTATAAGAGCTCATTCTGTTCTATTTCTTTAAAATGTTAGTCTCATTAGCTCCAACCAATACTCATACTACAGACCTGGTCCTGAAAATGATTGAAAGTAGTTTAGTGATGGTTGCTGTCCATTAATTCAAATAAAATTGCCAGATTCGAGGCTAGGATGGAAAAAATTTAAGATTTTGTGAAGTCAGGATCTAATTCAGCTTTGAGTTTGGCTACTACTCAAGCCAAAGCTTTGAAGCTTTTTGACATAGTGAAACAACATTATGATGAAGGATCAAAGGATGAAAAATCCAATGCAAATAAGAGTTGGTTCATGCATTTTAAAGGTAGTGATGCCTTACATAACATCAGGGAGCAAGATGAAGCAGGGAGTGCTGAGGTGGCAGTTTCAGAGAGCAGACTTTCTGTCTGGGAGACAGCAAAAGCACTTTGTACCCTAATACCCGTGCTAGCCACAGGTCATAAGTGATGGGAACAAGAGAGTAACAAAGCTGTTATTGCTGAATCCATTTATTTAAAATACATCAAATAATCCTGGTCCCTCAAAAATGTGCTTAATGTTGCTTGTGAAAGTTTTCATAAGAAAATATTATTTTCAAATTCTGATTAGGTGTTTTCTTAACTCCTGATTTGTTAAAAAGTAGTATCGTAAAGATACTGATTTGTTAAAAGCAGTACCATAAAGAAATGACCTAAGGTCGTTTCTACTGTGACATTGTTATAATGTGAAAAAAATAGATTTGTTTGGTTTAAATGATTTTTCCTTATAGGAACTTCTGGCAGAAATGTAACTCATTATAAGTGTAAGGAATATTTCTAAGAGCTGGCACACTAAAACACAATTAAAGGATCAGTCTTTTAGAAATACATGTTTTCAGGGAAATTAGTCATTAAAACAGATGATGTAAACCAAATATTATAATTGTTGATGTTCAAAACTCTGCAAATTTAATAGATTTACTTTTGAAAAATTCAGGCTACTCCCTATGACTTTAAACAGATGTATTAGAGAAAATTCTAGGACTACATCTTTAATACTATCCTATTATACCTTTCCCAAGCAATCTACATGAGTTACAGAATGTCTATGAGCCTTCAATTTGGTTTTTATTAGCATTTGTTGCTTTAAATCAGACCTTTCAAATTATTTAAATAAGGTTTTTTTATTTAATATTCAAAATGATAGAACATATACATTGAACCACAGATAGGAACGTAATTTATCCTAGTATGAAGCATGCCTTATAACACTTAAGTGGTTTATTAAACTTGTCTGATCTTATATTGGATAAATTCTACCCTTGACATCAAGACATGTGTATGATACATTTATCATGTTTAGGATTCCTCTAAATTACATAAACCATTTCTTCTGGGAATTGCTAAGAATTCTATCCTAAAGTTAAAATACACCAAGTATCCAAATATTTCTCTTAAATATGAGTTAGACTACCACACAGAATTATTTTAGTGGTGTCAGTTCCATCCCTGGTGGACAGTAGTACATAGAAAGAGAAACCACCTCACATAATTTGGCACTGTTTAGAACCAGCAGCTCTGATCAGGAGGAGCTCGTAATGAGCCCAGGGAGACAGAATGGCCTCTTATTAGAAGGAGCACTGTCTCTCTTAGGCAAGGCTGAGGTTGGAAACTCTGGGAGGATCAAGCTGCAGCTGCTGGCTTCCTTTTTGACTTGGGGAAGGTAGAGGTCTTACTGGGACTGAGCTACCCACTTACTTCACAAATGGGGAGCTGGTTATTAAAGGAGAATGAAATGAAAGAGCTTTTTGTCGGTATAACCTAATGAAGTTTATCATTTGGGGGGACGGTAAGTGACAACCTTCATTTCTATTTAGATGAGAGGTACTAGAACTAGTGAATAGGGAAATAAAATGTGGTAGCCCAAGAAGGAACTCGAACTCAGTTTAGTTACAACATTGATAAATGCAGGGCTAGTTTATCATTTAACTCTACTCCCACTGAGGTTTTATACTTATTTAAAATAAACACACACATGCTTTATTTTAATAAAAGAGCAAGCCAGGTAATTGCTATGGAGGAGAAAAGCTTCTTGTCTAAGATTATTAATCAGGAACAGATTTTCTACTGGGAGAAAGGGTATTAAAGCAAAAAGATCAAGGGATCAGTCAGCTTTGGGATCAGTCACACCTGGGTTTGAGCCCCAACCCCTGAGTAGGAAGCCCCCTGCACCGCAAAGTTTTCCTTTGTAACATGGAGTCAATATTACCCACCTCACAGAACTGTTCTGAGATGAAGTGAATGAATGCATGAGACGCTGCACATGCCTGACGCAGAGAAAGTAACTGAAGTACAAGGGCCATTTTCTACACTAGGGCTAGAATTCAGGACATCGGTGAATTTGCACAGAAAGGCTATTACATTACTACTTTCACTAACCTTTAACTGAAAAGTAGCATTTCTTAAATAATGCATGTAAACAATATTAGCACATACAGTATCTGTGATGTTGACACTAATAGAAATCATAGGTATTTTTATAACACGGTACAGCTACTTCAGATATTTCAAAATTATTATTTACATTCACCCCTATTTTGAAATTATGGTAATTACTAGACCTGCTGCTAGGTCTTGTTCTTTAGTGCATTAATGAAGAAGCACAGGCACCACACTATCTCATACAATCATTCTTAATGTTTGACAGCTCTATTTCAGTAACTGATTTTTTTGTAACATTATCTATGTTACTTTATTCTCTTAAAAATGCTTTAGGTGAGAATTTAAAACATTCTGAAAAGAATTCCAGAGGTTACCAAACTACCGATGGGTTTGCTCTGCCACCTGCTAGTGGTGTTAAAGTCAGCCACCAGAAGTGGACAAAGGTTCTGTGGATTGGGGCGGTGAGTAGATGTGACCATTTCTCAGATGGACCTAATTTGGGCTGTTTTCTGCAAAAGTGATCAGTTTGGACTTGCAGTTGATATTGGTTGATACTCAGCTGTTACTCATTTGATGAGACTTTTCCTTGAAATGCAGAATGAAAAGCACCCCCGAGATGTCATCTTTTCTTGATCGCAAGCAAACTGGAAACAAAGATGTGTCCAGGTCCTTGACAGTTACTGTCACATTCACATGTCCCGAGGATCTTAGAGATTCATTAGGATTTTATGACACCAATTTGTTGGCTTTATTTGTGACAAAGGTACTGTGAAATAGATAAGAATCAGTGGCTTGTGAATCTTGTCTCCCAGCCATTAAAAATAAAAAATGAATTCAACCATTAGCTGGTTAATATTTTCTTACATTTCACTGGTTCTGAAACATGCCAAAATATGCCTACTTGCAACAGCTGGAAAGTTATACAGCAACTAAAATTATATTTCTTGGCTTCCTATGGAATGCTTTTTCTCTGACAGCTCAGGAATAGTCTAACCAGTGATTTTTTAAAAAATCTATGCCAATAATCCAACTAGAAATGCCACCAGTTTTTATGATAGGAAAAAATAGGTTTTACAATGCTACTTTTCTTTAGTATACATTTATGGCATATGTCTTATTCTAATATGTGGGTAAAGTACATGAAAAATAAATATCAGCATTATAATTCATGATGAGGCATATGTAAATCTGAATCTATTTTTCTTGGTTTAGTACATATAAAGACAGGTGTCACTCCTTTTCATACATAGAGCCTTACAAATAAATAAGACAATGTAATATGTATTAATATTCTACTTATAGCAGCATTTATTTCAAAAGGAGATAGTATTTGACTAATGTTCAGTGCAAACTGGTTTTAAATGGCACCAACAATGTCCTTTAAAGTACTGTTGAAACAAATGTGCCATTGACTATATGCATCTGTCTGCACTTTGCAAAGTATCTCTGAGGCAGATAGTTTTTTAATCCAAAAGACCTTCTCTCATCTTCTTTTAATTGTTCCCTTCAATATTTACTCTGAGCTGTAGGAAAGTAGATTCCCACAAAATGCATTTCCTAGTCTGGCTTTCAATGTAACCTTTATTTTTGCCACAACTTGGTCTACTTTATACACTGAAGTAGAGAAAAGACTTCATTGAGTACTTTATTCTAAAAGAAGGCACTTTATGTCAGTAATATAGTTCAGATGGAGTCCTCCCTTTGTGGGATTGGCATAATAGAGGTTGGGCAAAATTTTCCTTTCTGCCTTATTCAAGTATTCTGTCTACTACAGAATAGAAATTCTAGATATTCAACTTCTGCAACAATTTGATCCTTTTCTTGCCAATACAAATCACCACATGGTGTTCGATGTCTCCTGTGCTCTGTTTATTCACCAATTTACTCATTAACTGAACATCAGAAAGAATTGCTGCACCTAGATGAATAAATGAATTGATTGCAGCTCCACCCTTGGGAAGATTTTCCCTCTTCACTGTCTTTCAAGAAAACCACTGAATGTGGCTATAATATAGCTACCACTCATTTTTGGCTTGCACCCATATACCAAGTTAGCTCATCTGTAAATCAAACTCAGATTTGTTATTCCTCCTTAAGGTGTACAGAACACACCTTTACATACTCCCTGTACAAATATAGATGTGATTATCAGAGAGGTTGTGGCGTGACTGTGGTGGGTGACAAGGGGATCTGAGCTCCCTGCCCAAGCAGTTTGTCTGACCTGTGCCATTTCCAGCTTAAAATACACTGTTGCTGCTGCTGAGTCAATCGGACTTTATGACTTGGTAGTTCTGGTAGAACACAGCCAATACTGAACAGCTGTAGGTACACAGTCGATTGGTATCCTATGGTCAAGTGTTTGGTCTCTACCAGGGTCTGTTAATCAAAAGGCATATAATTCTCTGCTGTAGAAGACATGGCCTTGTTCCAAAAATCCCAGGGACCCCTCACACAGGGGTTTGTCATCTCTCACCAGCTTATTTCTAGTGGCCTTGGCGAGTGGTGTGTCCTCTGGGCTCTCTCATTGACAATAATCCTCTAGTAAGCCTTTTATGACATAATACATCTGTTGTAGCTTGACTCTTTCCACTAGACTCTGTATTCCTTCCTGTGTCATGTGCTGAGACAATTCAGGCATTTTCATTTCACTCAGCACTGACTAGCACTTCCTCTACACTTCTATAAGCCATGCTAGCAGTGAATTTGTCCTATTCCCTGGGGTCCTTGCCAGCATGTTAAACCCCATATCTCAAATCCAATTAATTCTTGGTTATTAGGTCATATGTTCTGGCTCCTTGGTCAAACACCTTCAATATCCAATCCATTGGTGCTTTCCTTGCTAATACTAGTATAAGCTATCTGGTTCTTGCCACTTTTTCAGTGTATAATCTCCTTCCTCTCTTATCGAGCCTAACATATCCCTGACTGGTGATGCTGGAACTTAACTCTAGTTTTTGACTTGACAACCAGACCTGGTGGAAGCAACTCCTGAAGGGAAGACCTATTGCATTTCAGAAACAAGTTTTTAACATGTCAGTAAATAAGGGAATCAAAAAACCACGGCACATTTACACAATGGAATACTACATACCAGAAAAAAATAGGGAACTCTTACCCTTCACGACAGCATGGATGGAACTAGAGGGTATTATGCTAATTGAAATAAGCCTGGAGGTGAAAGATACATACCATATGATCTTGCCTGTTAGTGGAACCTAATCAACAAAACAAATGAGCAAAATAGAACCAAAGACATAGAAATAAAGAACAAACTGACAGTAACCAGAGGAGAGAGAGGAGGGGGTAATGAAACAGGTGAAAGAAGTGGAAGGGGCAAATCTAGGAACATGAATAAAGGACTCATGGGTATGGACAATGGAAGGGATTGACAGTGGGGGGCAGGGCAGGGGAGAGCCATGGGAAAAAGATGCAACACCTATAACTGAATAACAATAAAAAATGATAAAAATAGAGTAAGCCTTTGTATTTGCTAACAAAAAAGAAAAAAGTTTTTGTCATGTCTTCTAATGTGTTGTCTGGGAAGATGGAGCACCTATTCAATCTCTGAAGGTCCAAGTTGGTCTGCAGAGCCAACATCCTCAGGGTCATTCGTCCAGAAGTCCCTATCCGATGTTTGAGGCCCAAGTTTTCCCGATCAGGGCCCTGACTTTAGCAGAACAGACCTGGTTTTGCTGAACATTCAAACATTAAATATGTCTCAGAGCCCTGGGACTCTAACTATCAGATCCCACATCTGCCACTCAGCTATGTAAGCTATTCCATTGAAGGAGATAAAGCCCTCTCTGTAAGCTACTAAAGAGGACTTCTGGCTCTCCCACTTAGCCTTTAACCTTGTTAACAGCCCTCATTCTCTCATTACCCCTCTGCAGGGTGTCAAAACAATTTAGCAGTATCTAGTCAACTCCACTGTCATTGTGGGCATTGCTCATCCCTCTTCCCACTTTTTGTCAAATGCAGAAAGCTTTGTACATTCATTGGTGTTCCTCTTTACCAGGACACTTTTTTCAGCTCACCATCAGTGAAATCTTTACCAATGGGCCAACACTTTGTGTTAGGGATTATCTGCCCCCCACATGTCACTCAGAATTTTTTGGCTAGGTGGTGAGTGAACAGTCTTCAATCCCCATCTTGCTGCCTGTTTTGTCAGATTACTCAGGATACCACTTGTTAATTGAGTTCCTCTGAAAAGCAAGCACAGAGCATTACTGTACAAAAGATGCCTGTAAGGGATAAAGGGGAGGGAACTAGACATGAAGAGCCTGGGACCAAGGTACACAGTCTGACTCCTGTGAATGAGAGAGGTGGGGATGGTTGGGCAGGCAGAGCTACAAGTTCTAAGATAGTTTCAGTCAAGTTGCTGGGGCTCCTCTAGCTTTTTTTAGAATTGACTTATTCTGTAAGGTTAAGGTCTTCAATGTGGTGATTAAATACATGTACATATTGTGAAGGATTTACCACAATAAATTAGTTAGGACACCCTCACCCCACCCAGTTACCACTTAGCCATTGTTGTTGTTATAGTTAGAACAATAAAGCTCTGTTCTAGAGCAACTGTCAAGTATACAATACAGTATGGTTAACTAGAACCGTCAACCTCCTTGGAACTCCTTCATCATATAACTGGTAGTTTATATACTTTGACTAAACATCTCCCCATTTCTCCCACCCATTAGCCGCCAGAAACCACCATTCTACTACTATCTGCCTCTATGAGTTTGGAGAGTAAGCTTTGTATTTGTTGCAGGAATGAGCTTGCTGTGCTTATTCGCTGAGGGGAGCAGTTCTTGGGAAGTGTACTCTTAGTGCTAATATGGGAATGGATGCAGAAGTGCAGCAATGGACCATCAGTCAAAAATGCACCCCACAACCAGAGTTTGGCATGATGCATTTTCCTGGCTGCTATGTCATGGAATTGTGTTCCTTTCCTTCTGAGCACTTGGTTACTATCCTCTTCACCAAATTATAAACATCATGAGAGCACATGATATTTTATTCACCATTGTATTTCCAGGTCCTAGCACAATGCCTGGCCCATACTGATTCTCAAATCTTTTTAAATAGCTGTCGAAAGATATGCTACTCCAAAACACACCTTTGTCACTTTGCTTTCAAAACAAGGAGATGTTCTACTACCTGAAACAGAGGGTATTGCCACCAAACAGAGGGTATTGCCACCAACATCACAGTGTGTCTTGGGCCTAGAAACCTGAGGAGGGTGAAAGTCCACCCACAAGCCACCTTCGAGCCAACGGTAGAGATAGGACTTGTTTCCAGAACTGCAGTCTTGTGTCCCTGAACAGGCTCCCTTTAGAGAATCACCCCCTTCTCCTGTCTTCCTTCTTACATCCTCTTGCTTTTATTCCCAGTCAAAATTTTCTCTGCAGAAATGTAAATGATTTATAGCTAAACAGAAATGAAAAATGGACTGAAACCTCTAAAACAGAATTTTCTAACATGGTGGGGTTATGGAGGTAGAAACAGATATGTATTTAGAGAGAAAGCAAAATCGTGATAGTATACCTGATTACTGCCTGTGTTACTGTATGAGGCCTTGCAATCCCAAAGTAGGCTGTCTAATTTAACTCAGCAGTCTAATCACATTTTCTGGTCTAAGACACAAACTTTCAATATAGGAAAGGGTTCCTATGCAGTACTTGCACTAGCAGTAAAAAGAGATCCACATTTTTTAAAAGCTTATGGAAATGAAACAAGACCAAGAGCTATAGGATATCACTCTGAATCTGCTGACAAAGCTCAGTTTTAACAAGTTCCTTACCTAGGTTGTTACAGTCGCTGACTGGACCCCAGCAGCAACAAACCCATAGTATACATTATCTATTGCAGTGTTGACAATGGAAATGCATGTCAAGACAAAAATTATATTCACATCTCTATTAGTGCACATAACATGTTGCTTTGAAATTATTTGTTTATGGCTTTGTTTCTCTCAAAAGGAGGAATTTCTGAAAGGTGAGGTGCCAACTTACACATATTTATGGCTCCAGGGGCCAGGCTAGTGCCTAGCATGTAAGAGGCTCTTAGTAATTATTAATGAGTGAATAATTGAGTGAATAATTATTATAGAGAAAAATCTCAGACAAGGCCCTCACAGCCCAAAATATAGTTGTCCAGAGTGTCAGAAGTGTGTAAATAATTCATTCAGATTCCTCCTTGACCCTCCCAAACTACATAATTCATTACCATCTCCCCCCATCCATTTTCTATTTGGTAGGACCGGCTTTGGTGTTAGGTAATACATATGTAATAGAAATTCTAATTACCAGTTAGGCTCATCTGCTTATTATGATACTAGTCTTTTATTAAAACTAGATTTTACTTTACCATGCTCTTGGCTATAAAATAGAGCTCTTTTACTTTCTACCAATTCTATTGGCACTCCTTTTTAATTCAAATACTGCTCTGGGATCAACAATGCAATAAGACATAATTATGTTTTAAGATCCATGAATTGGTTGTGAAAATGCAGGTATTTTCTCTCTAGGTAGTTTGCTCCAGGAAATACACTGAGAAGTATATTTTTATCTTGATGTATGGGGATTTACATAGAAACATACCCCCTTAGACTTAGAGGCAGTATGTTGTAGAAATGCCGGAACAAATACCACCCATCACCACTTTATTATGTTCACAATGTACTCCATTATCATCAGTATGTGGGTATAAATCCTCATAAGAAACCTCCCAGTATTAAAAACCATAATTATAACATGTATTTATTCCAAACATATGTACCACCATTTCAAACTACCCACCAGCTGAATATATTTTGCAGTTTTCAAACTTTGACTGGTGCGAAGATGGCTTTTATGAATGTGATTTATGACAATTTAGGTGCCGAAAACCATCGTAATTACAAGTATTGTAAATGTTTTCTCTCTGCTTAAGTAGCCTCGCTGAGGAGGACAGCCTTCATTTCCTGTGGGCTGGGCCTTTTGGCTCCAGCCTTCCCCGCAGCCAGCAAGCTGCTCTGTTCCCAGTTCTGTTTCACCAGTAAAAGATTAACAAAAACTTTTCAGCGCTCGGTTTTCTTTTCCCTCTGGAGCTATCCATTTTCCCATCTCCAAAGAGGGCAGCCTCTCCTAACATATGTTGGAAATTGTTGTTCAACTTCACAGAGTATACAAACACAAGACTGTTCCCCGTTCGCGGTGCCAGAGCAGACGTTTCAATGGAATATTTCATTATAATCAGAGCCTTTGTGCCAGAAAATAGGCTTTTCAAATGAAATTCATGATTTTTTTTTCACCATGTGGTATCTGGGGTTTCTACAAAGCACAAGAGACTTGACTTTTGGTATAAAAAGTTTAAACTTTTAACCTACCTGGATTTGAACAGGATAATAAATTGTTAAGTAACGATTTTTTGCCAAATGTTAATAATCTTCATAAAAAGTAAAACCAGAGAGTTCTGGAAAGGCTACGATACTCCGCACCTTCACGGCACCTTCCCAGTCATTAATTGAAAGCCGCACTCTGTCTTCCGGAGGGCTCTGATGCAGCGCCAAGTCACAAAAAAACATCAAGCGACTCACCCTGGGTTACAAAGGGAGTCTACAGGAAGGCCGATGAGAGAACCCAGGATTCCTGATTTCCAGTTCCCTGTTGTAATCTAAAAAACCCCCAAACACCGCTCTTGTAAATTATACTGTCATCAGTACTTTCCTTATTACTCTTTGTTTTCAGTAGCTATAAACTCAGTAGTTTAAAAATGGCTTTGAGACAAAATTTAGCCAAAAATATCTCTAGCTTAGAGTCAGTTATTTCCAAAAGACAATTTAAAAATCTATAATTCAGCCACTTTGAGGCTATAGACATGCCAAAACCCAAAGTTCATTTTCTTCTTGGTATGTCTTCGAATTTATAGGGAAATTAGCCATAGGACTTATTAATGTGTTAATTACTCATTTTTGGTTTCATTACCAAACCAACACTAAAGGAGAAGCTTAATCTAAAAATACACAGTAATTGCTATCAGATAATAACTTTAGCTTGACATAGCAGCTTTACCCTTAAGTTACTGCATAAGTGAATATAGAGAGATTTGCATATGGACTTTCCGTGGAGACTTCCTGTACATCTGAAATACAGAGAAGCACGACTGGAAAGACTTGGAATCTGCAGCAGTGCTAGGCTTTTCTCTCCCCTCAACTCTCAGAGCTCTGCCTGTAGGTCCGATAGCTTTGTGAATCAAATCTTAGCCACCAAGTAAGGCAACTCATAAATGTTTCTGGCAGTATAGAATGTTATACTACAGCATATTACTTTACAAACATTTCTTTGCATTTGTTTAAATAGCTAAAGGGCCATTCATCTAAAGTCAATAGAGGGACATGAATAACATGGAAAATGACAGCCACTGAAGAGCATCCACAACCTGTTGTCAAATAGAAATGAACGCGGAATGTAGTCTGATCTAGTATACAATTTGCAGTTCCTTGAAGGAGTGTTTCTTGCAATAAATGATTCACTGATTATGCAAATTAGAAACCCCTTTGGCTTTTGCTGCTGTCTTTATGAAATTTCAGTTGTGACAAGTTGGCTAGGTTGAACCTAAATGTTAAAAAGCCCATGGAATTTCCCCCCCTCTCCTTTTTATTTTTCTATACACTCAAAAATTTATTATGTACATGTATTATTTTTTATTGTGGAATTCCTCTACTTAAAAATGAAAAATTAGAGTGGTATTAAAATCAACATTATATATCAAAGAACAATTATAATTTTAGAGTGGAAGAGATTGCTAGACTAAGGATATTTCAAACTAACAAATGTGCACTTCGTTAATACCCTCTCCATAGAGAAAACAAATGCTAACCATAATTTTTTAGTTTAGTCAGCCACAATGAATATTGAGAGGGGCTTCTGGTAGAATATAAACCCCAGTGACAATTCCAATTGAGAATTCAATCATTTCACCATATTTTCTACATATTATGCACTTGAATTCCAGTTCCTCCACTGATTTATCACCATCACTTGAAACATTCTGAACATCTTAAAAATTATATTTTTTCTCTATTTAAACCTGAGACACTTAATTCTCACAGGCTAAGTATAAGGTAATGCTTTCTGAAAAATTCCACACTGTTTAGGAAAGGGGTCTGGTGTAAAGATAAGGAAAAATTTGGAGACACTTGGAGGCCAGCAAGATGGCAGAGGAGTGAATGGAAGCCAAACTAACCTCTTCCCAGAAACAATCTGGAATTACAACTGAATTGTGGAGAAATCACCCAGAAAAAACAACTGAACAATAGCATGGGAGAAGCCTTGTAATGCCCAACAGACAAAAGAATCACTTTCAGCACAACCTCTCTGGTAAGGAGTGTGGTGTAGACTCAAGAAGGCCGACTGGGCATCCACAGGCAGCAGCGCCAGAGGGATAATTAAGCAGCAGGTTGGATCCCCCTGAGAAGAATGGGGTCTACACTGTAGACCCCATCTACATTGTTCTAGGCGGGATCCCCCGCCTAGAACACCAGAGTTCAAAAAGTACATAAATAAGAACAGGCGGCAAAAAGCAGAAGGGTTGCTCTCTGCCAGAGACAGACAGCCGAAGGTGGAAAGAGCCATTTAAAGAGCCAGTGCACAAATTTTCATTTGTAGCTATTTACCCACAGCTCTGGCAAAGGCGGGGGCAGAGTAGGCTAGAGACACTTGAGGAGAGACTGGGGATGGAAGCTTTGGGGAAACAGCTGAAAGAGTAGTTGCTGGGATCAAAAAGTGCTGAGTCATCCCCCATATGGCAGCAGCCATCCCATTCAGGCAGACCACTCTCCTCCAAGCTGCAGCTGCCTGAGGAGGAAACAATAGCCCGGACTCCAGGAGGGATTCTGCCCCACCCTGTGCGGCTTAAGCCTCATGGCTGCCTGCAGAATGACTAGATTAACAACTGAAGGAAACAGCCACAGTGGATCCCTGGCAGTCTCAGAGCAGGCTGCCTAAGGTCAGACAGGGTCAACATCTGACATCACCAGAGACAAATCCAGAAAGAAAAAACAGTGGTAAATACTAAAGGCTATTGAGATGAAATCCACTGTGGTCTTCTCCATGATTTGTGATATTTTCTATTCTGCATAGCTTTCTAACATTTTTTTCTGGCCCATCAAGTTTGTGCATATTAAGTCACTAGAATGTATAATCTAGTTTATTTCCTTTCTCTCTTATAATAGTCTTAATCTCTTTACATCCTTAATAATACTGGTTCATTTGCAGTTGACAGTGGGATTGTAGGCAGGAGATATATTTACGGATGTGGGTTTTTTCCCTGGGCTTTGTGGTTTTGTTCTGGCAGCACCTATACAACAGCATACAAGATGTGGTGGGCAGAGTGACCCTTAGTCAACAATCTGGAGGGAAGGACTCACCAAAGAATGACCCAACAATAATCAAAACCCAATAACATACAAAGAGTCAACATAAACAGTATAAAGGGAATCCCAGGAGCATCAAGTTCTGGAGATCAAGGAGACTGCAGCACTGAATCTCGCAGGTCTCCTACCATAGAAGTCCACACCACAAATTCAGGAAGTGAAATGACATCAATTTAAAAAGCAGAGGCAAACAAGAAGAGTCTCACAAACAATGAGAAGACAAAGAAACAATCCCCAAATGAAAGGAAAGGAGGAAGCCTCAGAAAGAATGCTAAGTGAAATACAGGCAAGTCAACTATCAGACATTGAGTTCAAAAAAATGGTTATAAGGAATCTCAATGAGCTCACTGATAATTACAAAAAACAACAGGGAAACTATGAGGAACTCATTGCAAAATATATCAACGTGAAAAAGGAAAAGGAAACTATCAACAACAACCAAGAGGAAATGAAGACTACAATTTCTGAATTGAAGAACACAATAGAAAGAATGAAAAGCAGGCTAGACGAAGCAGAAGATTGAATTAGCCAGCTGGAGGACAACAAAAAAAGACTCCCAGAAAGAGTAAAAAAGGAAAAAAACTCAAAAGCAAGGAAGAGGGGTTACGGGAACTGCAGGAAAACATGAAATGTAATAATATCCATATCATAGGGATAACAGAAGGAGAAGAAGAGCAAGGGATAGAAAACCTGTTTGAAAAAGTAATGATGGAAAACTTCCCTAATTTGGTGAGAGAAAAAGTCACACAAATCCAAGAAGCACAGAGGATCCCAATCAAGAGCAACCCAAAGAGGCCTACTTCAAGACACATCATAATTAAAATGGCAAAATTCCAAGACAAAGAGAGAATCTTAAAGGCAGCAAGGGAGAAACAGCAAGTAACATACAAGGAAGCCCTGGTAAGACTAGCAGCTGACTTCTCAATGGAAACACTCCAAGCCAGAAAAGAATAGCAAGGAATATTCCAAGTAATGAAAAACAAAGGACTGCAACCAAGACTACTCTATCCAGCAAGGCTGTCATTTAAAATGGAAGGCAAAATAAGGAGCTTCCCAGACAAAAGAAGACTCAAAGAATATACCTCCACCAAACTAGCACTGCAAGATATGCTAAAGGGACTACTTTAAGAAAAGGAAGAAAAAGAGTGAGACAGAGAGAAACACGGTACAAAGGGAGCAAAATGGCAATGAATAAGTACCTATCAATAATAACCTTAAATGTTAATGCATTAAATGCCCCAATCAAAAGACATAGACTATCTGAATGGATAAGAAAACATGACCCACACATATGCTGCCTACAAGAGACCCACATCAGGACAAAGACCCACACAGACTGAAAGTGAATGGTTGAAAAAAATATTCCAAGCAAATGGACAGGAAAAAAGAGCAGGGGTAGCAATACTCATATCAGACTAAATAGACTCCAAAACAAAAGCCATGAAAGAGACACAGAAGGATATTTCATAATACTCTAAAGAAGAATCCATCAAGAACATAAACATTATAAACATGTATGTACCCAATGTAGGAGCACCCAAATATATAAGGACAGTCTTTGAGGACTTCAAGAAAGATATAGACAGCAACACACTTATACTACAGAATTTTAAAACCCCACTGTCAGGAATGGATAGATCTTCCAAACAAAACATCAACAAAGATTTTTTTGCCCTAATCAAATGGACTTAACTGATATATATAAAACCTTTCATACAAAAGAAGCAAAATACACATTGTTTTCAAATGCACATGTAACACTTTTAAAGATAGACCACATGATAGGACACAAAACAATTCTCAACAAAGTCAATAAAATTGAAATCATATCAAGCATTTTCTCATACTACAAGGTCCTGAAATTAGAAACCAACCCCAAGGAAAAAACTCAAAAATACTCAAATTAATGGAGATTGAATAGCATGCTATTAAACAATGAATGGGTTAAGAATGAGATCAAGAAAGAAATCCAAAAGTTTCTGTAAATAAATGAAAATGAACTCACAAAAGTCCAAAACTTAAGGGACACAATGAAGGCAGTCCTGAGAAGAAAGTTTATAGCAATACAGGCCTACCTAAAAAAGATAGAAACATTTCAAAGAAACAACCTAACCATACATCTACAAGAACTGGAGAACAACAACACAAAAACCCCAGAGCAAGTAGAAGGAAGGCAATAATGAAGATCAGAGCAGAATTATTTGACATAGACACTAAAAGAACAATTCTGAGGATCAATAAATTCAGGAGCTGGTTCTTTGAAAATAAACAAAATTCACAAGCCTTTAAGCAGACTCATCAAGAAAAAAAGAGAGAGAGGACCCAAATAAACATAATCAGAAATGAAAGATGAGAGATTACAATAGGTATCACAGAAATACAAAGGATTGTAAGAAATTACTATGAAGAGCTATATGCCAAGCAATTTGAAAACCTATGTGAAATGCACAAATTTCTAGAAAAATATAATCTTCCAAAACTAAATGAAGAAGAAGCAGAAAGACTGAACAGACCAATAACAACAGATGAAATTGAAGCAGTAATCAAAAAACTCCTGACACACAAATGTCCTGAACCAGATGATTTCACAGGAGAATTTTACAAAACATTGAAAGAAGAGCTATACCTTGTCCTTCATAGACTATTCCAAAAAACCCAAGAAGAGGGGAAAGAGTCTCAAACTTTTTATGAAGCCAGCATCCTCCTAATCCCAAAACCACATAAAGACACAACAAAGAAAGAAAACTACAGGCCACTATTGCTGATGAACATAGATACTAATATCCTCAACAAAATATTTGCAAACCACATCCAGCAATACATTAAAGATCATACACCATGATCAAGTGGGATTCATTCCAGGGATGCAAGGATGGTACAATATTCTTAAATCAATAAACATAATACATCGCATAAACAAAAAAAAAAAGACAAATATCACATGATCATATCAATAGATGCAGAAAAGCATTGGGTAAGGTACAGAACCCATTTATGATAAAAACACTCAGCAAAGGGAGAGTAGAGGGAGCATACCTCAACATAATAAAGGCCATATATGAGAAACCTACAGCAAACATCACACTCTATGGGCAAAAACTAAAACTTTCCCACTAAGATCAGGAACAACACAAGAATGTTCTCTTTCACCACTTCTATTCAACATAGTATTGGAAGTGCTAGCCACATCAATAAGACAAGAAAAAGAAATAAAAGGCATCCAAATTGGAAAGGAGAAAGCAAAACTGTCATTGTTTGCAGATGACATGATAGTGTACATAGAAAACCCTATAGACTCCACCAAAAAACTATTCTACCTAAAAGTGAATTTGGCAAAACAGCAGGATACAAATTTAATACTCAGAATTGAAGGCATTTTTGTACACTAACAATCAAATATAAGAAACAGAAATCAGTAAAAAAATCCCATTTGATATAACAACAAGAAAAATAAAGTACCTAGGAATGAACCTAACCAAAAAGGTAAAGGCCTATACTCAGAAAACTACACAACACTGAAGAAAGAAATTAAGAAAGACACAAATAAATGGAAGCATGCACCATGTTCATGGACTTGAAGAATTAACATCATAAAATGTCCATACTACCCAATGCAATTCATAGATTGAATGCAATCCCTATTGAAGTACCAATGACATATTTTACATATATAGAACAAACATTTCAAAAATTTATATGGAACCATAAGCAACTCTGAATAGCCTCAGAATTTTGAGAAAGAAGAAAAAAGTACCAGAGATCACAATACCTGATATCAAATTATTACAAGACCACCGTAATCAGAACAGTCTGATTCTGTTACTGGTACTGGCATAAGAACAGTCCCATAGATCAATGGAATAGAATACAGAGCCCAGAAATAAACCCAAGTCTCTACGGTCAATTAATATTCAAAAAAGGGGGAAGAAGCATAAAATGGAGAAAGATAGCCTCTTCAACAAATGGTGTTGGGAGATCTGGAAAGCTGCATGTAAAATGAATGAAACTAACCACCAACTTACATCATACACAAAAATAAATTCAAGATTTAAATAAATTCAAAGACTTAAATAAATCATGACACCATGAAAGTCCTAGAGGAGAACATAGGTAGGAAAATCTCAGATATTCCATGCAGCAATATTTTTACCAATATGTCCCCTAGAGCAAGGGACATAAAGGAAAGAATAAACAAATGGGACTTCATCAAAATAGAAAGCTTCTGCACAGCTAAAGAAAACATAAACAAAGTTAAAAGATAACCAACCCTATTGCCATATGAAAAATATATTTGTGAAATGATACCTCATACAAGGGTTTGATCTCCAAAATATATAAAGAATTCACACAACTCCACTCCAGGAAGACAAACAATCCAGTTAAAAAATGGGCAAAGGACCTGAACAGACACTTCTCCAAGGAAGATATACAAAGGGCCCAGAGACACATGAAAGGATGCTCAGCATCACTAGCCATTAGAGATATGCAAATTAAAACCACAATAAGATGCTACTTCACACCAGTTAGAATGACCATCATAACCAAATCAACAAACAACAAGTGCTGGTGAGGTTGTAGAGAAAAGGGAGTGCTAGTACACTATTGGTGTGCATGGAGACTGGTGCAGCCACTGTGGAAAATAGTATGGAATTTCCTCAGAAAACTAAAAATGGAACTGCCTTTTGACCCAACAATTCCACTGCTAGGATTATATCCTAAAAATCCTGAAATACCAGTTCAAAAGAAGCCATGCACCCCAATGTTCATAGCAGCACAATTTGCAATAGCTAAGTTCTGGAAGCAACCTAAGTGCCCATCAGTAAATGAATGGATCCAAGAACTATGGTACATTTACACAGTGAAATACTACACAGCAGAAAGAAAGAAGGAGCTCCTTACCCTTTGCAACAGCTTAGATGGATCTGGAGAGCGTTATGCTAAATGAAATAAGCCAGGTGGTAAAATACAAATACCATATGATCACACCTGTAAGTGGAAGTGAATCAACAAAACAAGCAAGCAAGCAAAATAAGCCAGAGACATTGAAATTGAGAAGAAACTCTTAGTAACCATAGAGGAGGTGGGAGGAGATATGGGGGAAAAGGAGGAAGGGTTATCAAGGAACATGTATAAAGGACACATGGACAAAGCCAAAGGGGTGTAGGATCAAGGATGGGAGGTGGGGATGGCTGGGGTCGGGGGGAGTGGTGGTGGGGAAACAAAGACAACTCTACTTGAACAACAATAAAAAAAGAAAAAATGAAAAATGTGAAATATAAAAAATAGATTCAGTAAGCTTCACATGTTTATACTTATATGTATAACAATGAGTAGATATTCACTTAACTAATCTTTTCTCTAAAATCAGTAGAGGAATAGGAAAAAGACAGAAATAACCACCACTGAATTAAGAGCAAGCACAAGCAAGTTGGCACATAGAAAATGAAAACAGCATGCAGTCTGATCACAGTCTGTAATTCCTTCAAGTATATACTCTCTTTTATACTTGTATTCAAACACACATACACACACACACCAAAACATTCTTCCCAATAACTATTTAGTATGGAAATGCTCAAATGTAGGGGCACTATTTATTTAGGGTAAAAGAAAGGAGAAACACTAAAGAGTTTATATAGAGTGTCCTTTTTTCCCATTCCCACCTTTAATATCCACATCAGACTCATTCCTTCCAGTCAGCCAAATCCCTCCCTGCATTAGGGCTCTGAACATGCTTTCTCTTTCCTCTTTTACTTCTCCAGTCATTCTGATGTACTATATCAGGATTATGACAGCACAAGTTGTGGGTGATGTTTGCACATTAAGCAAGGTGTGTATTGCTAACAGAAGCCACTTTCTGACCTTCTTCCCCACTACATGGAATTTGTGGGTTTCTTTCTCAGGATCCCTGAAGTCCACATTGTAAACATTACAAGTTGGGCTAATGCTAGAAATACAATATTTATAGATGTATGCATTTCTCAATAACTGTTGGACATTAGCTCCCACAATTTGTGGGAGACAGCAACAAGTCTCAGAATACCCTTCACAAAAAGGGTCGATATGACGAAGTGAAGTTCCTTCCGATGTGCTTGTATCTTTTCTTGCTTGGCAAAAAGTGGAACCTCAATAAATGTCTGTCAGATACATGGCTGAGTAAATAGATTTTACTATTGTGTCAAGATTACCAAATACTTTTGAGCCAAAGAGACTAGAAAAATGTTTGTTATGGAAAAATTTTGAAAATTACTTTGGTTTAAAAGTATTATGTGGTAAGGTAATTTGAGACTGGTAAATGGACCAGCTGGATCAAGCTTAAGGAATTGAAAATTCTGTAAGCATGAATGTTATGTAGAAAATATTATTGCATATTTTTATTGTTTCTCATTTTATTCTGCATACTTAGTATTTATTAATATTTTAGTATTACCATTAATATTATTTGAGATAGTGTTTCCAGTGAGTCATATCTACAATTGACCAGTAGATATCAAGGAAAAGCAGACTAATTTAATTCAAACTTGGTTTAATGCCAGCATTACTAGAACTCATCAATTCCTTACTATTAAATAAGGTATGTCAATAAAAATTATTAGTCCTATAGACTTTTTAAATCATATACAACTTACTTCCAGGGAATAAGGACTTTGGTATAGTATTGCCAAATTAAGTAGTCATAGGTGTATGACTTTTGAAAATGAGATTATAAAATGAACTTCAGGTACATATAGTCTCAAACTCTAATTTGATAAATAGACCTTAAGGGGTTAATAATAGTTTCTGACCAGTGAAAGTAAAAGTCAAGTTTTCCTAGTTTTTAGCCTGGTATATATTTTTATCCTTTTAAAAGTATCCCCTTCATGGTCACAATTCATACTTTTTTTCTAAATGTTTTAAAAGCTAAGCTATTCTGTTTGTAAACAACTGAATGGTTGAAATAAAGTGAACACGATTCAGATAACTCATGCAGTAATCTAGTAAGTTTTGTTATTATTTTCATGACTTGCAGGCACCTTTTTTGAAAAATTTTTGAATTGGCAGAAAAACAATTCGAAGCCAAGACTGAATGCACAGATGAATCCATACTTGGCTCTATGACAAAACTGTTAACAGTACATAGTGTGTGTGTGGCAGGGAGGATTGCATAGTTCTCACTCAGTTCACTCATTCATTAATTAAAATGGTTTATCAAAGGCCAGCTATGGTTGGCACTGAGCTAAGCACTGAGTATGCTATGGTGAACACATGTACTTGGTGCCTGCCTTCAACAAACTTAAAGTTTAATTAAATAAGACCTATGATAAAGAGGAAAACAAATGACTGAAAATAAAAATAAAAGTTGAGAAATTTGTTTTGATGGTTGTGAACAGGATGCTGTTATTGGGAACACAAAGAAGACCAACTGAGACATTTATCTAAATAAATCACACTAGTATATTTTCAAATGGTGCAAAAGCTAAGAAAGCAAAATAGAAGGTCTTATGGGAGCAGTGGTCCTATCTGAGGCATCAGAGAGATCGTCCCCAGGGGAGGTGATGTTTTAATTCCATTCTGAAGGATGAATAGGAGATGCCTAACAGGAGGGAGTATGCTGGTAGGAGAACTTGCAGTCAGGGAAAAGCACAGACACTGGGCCTCCATAAAGAAGGAATGAAGTATATAAACAACTGGAAAAGGCCAGTGCAATTGGAAACCAAGAGCCAGAAGGAGTGCAAAGGAGAGTGAACAGGATGAAGTGAAGGGCACTTCATATGTGGTCTTCTGGAAGGAGGAAATGTCAGGGTTCGTAACACTGGCCCTGTCAGTTTTATATGGTGCAAAGCAAATTACCCCAACCTTGGTGTCTTAAACAATACCCCATTTATTAGCCCACAGTTCTGTAGGTCAGAAGTCCAGCATGGCTCAGCTGGGTTCTCTGCTCAGAATCTCACAAGGCTAGAATCAAGGTGGCTAGGAGACTCTGGGGAGAATTCCCCTCCAAGTTTATTCAGATTGTTGGCAGAATCTACCTACTTGTGGTTGTAGGTCCGAGATTCCCCATTTCCTTGCTGTCAGCCAGATGTCACTGTCAGCTCCTCCAGGCCAGCAGATTGCTTCTCATGTGGGTCCCTCCATCATTAAAGCAACAACGGTTTAAAAGTCCTTCTTATACTCTGAATCTCTGAAACTTCTGCTACCAGACAGAACACTTTGGTCTTTAAAGGATTTATGTGATTAAATCAGTCACACTCAGATAATCTTCCTTTTTAAAGTATATTTTATTGATTATGCCATTACATTTTGCCAAATTTTCCCCCCTTTAGCCCCCCTCCACCCCTCACCCCACAACCCTCCATCATCCCCCCTCCTTAGTTCATGTCCATGGGTTGTACATGTAAGTTCTTTGAGTTCTGTTTCCTGTGCCATTTTTTATCTTTCCCCATCTATTTTATGCCTACTAATTATGCTTCTTCTTCCTTGTACCTTTTCCCCTCTATTCCTCCCTTCTCCTTCACCACTGAAATCCCTCCTTGTGATGTCCATTTCTCTGATTCTGCTCCTGTTCTAGTTGTTTTCTTAGTTCTTGTTTTTGTTACTTTTCTTTTCATTTAGTTTCTTTTTAATGTATTTTATTGATTATGCTATTGCAGTTGTCCCATTACCCCCTTCATTCCCCTCCACCCTGCACACCCTCTCCCACCCACATTCCCCCCCTTTAGTTCATGTCCATGTGTCATAAGTTCTTTAGCTTCTACATTTCCCCTATTATTCTTGCCCTCCCCCTGTCTATTTTCTATCTACCTTCATTGCTACTTATTCTCTGTACCTTTCCCCCCTCTCTCCTCCTCCCACTCCCCTGTTGCTAACCCTCCA
>CM052540.1:57641588-57660776 GCA_028533065.1 Trachops cirrhosus | reverse complement strand
CTGAAATGGAGGACGGGATGTCAGTGACCAGAGGGGAGAGGGGAGGGAATTTCAGGGGAGAAGGGTAGGGTTTACAGGAACAAATATAGAGGACACATGGACAAAACTACGGGGCTTGGAAATGGAAGGGAGGTGGGAGGGATGGGCAGGTGGGCTGGAATGGGAATAAAAGATTGAAACTGTACTGAATAATCTAAAAAATAAAAAATAAAAAAAATAAATAGCTCTAATGTATTAATAAAGTTTCTTCTATTAATTCTTATGTTGTGTGTTAGTGATTAGTGGATTTTTAAGCGACCTTTTCTACTGTTCACAGATTTGTCAACATTATTGAGGGGCAATAATTTCAGTTGACAGCTTGTGTTCTTATTAGAAGACTCTTTTTAAAAATCTTCTAAAAGCATATACTTTATTAGAGAATATATATTAAAATTTGCTCATTTTTATCTTTTCCTTTTTATATTCCACACATGCAACAGTGACTCAAAAATATATAATTTTATTATAAATACTTTCAGAAGTATAACTTGTCATGAGATATTAGTTATATAAGCAAAAGACACCCTTTGCAGAAGAGATGTTTCAGCTGAATGTGGAAGGACAAGCTTGATCATCAGGAGGACAGGTTGAGGGAGGATATTCCTGATGAAGGAAGAGTATTTGTAAAGGAAGCACGAAACTACTGTACTAGTCATGTTTGGGGAACTACCAGGAATAGAAAGCATGTGTGCATGGTGGTGGAGAGAGGGGAGGGCAAGAAACCAGGTCTTTGTGAGTAAAGTGTACTAGAGTGAGAAGAGGAAACTGAGAGTAGAATCTACACACAGAGTTATCTACACTCAGAGTTATCTACATACAGTAGTTATCTAACATACAGAGACCAGAGGAAGAACAGGACCTGGTGAAACAGACCCAGGGAAGGGCAGCAGTCAGTTGTAGGGCTCAGGGTTTGTTTTGTGTTTTTTAAAATCTCTTAGTTCTTCTTTATTGACATTTGAACATTATTATTTTATGTTACTTTTTAGAATACTCTATAATGTCTTGCTGATTGACATTTTTCTTTTTCTTCCCTTAATTTTCTTGGTAGAGCCTCACCCTCTTGGGTGTGTACATTGCATCCAGCAACCTGAAGTCAACACCTAACATTTCAACCCAAATGCCATCAATTGATATCAGTGATCAAGTCCTTGGCTCCAATGACACTTTGTTTTCCTCTTATTGTTATGCCTACCTGCTTTCTGCAATTTAAAAATTTTTTCTTTTATATTATTTTAGTTATTTGTTTATATTTTATTGTTATAAAACACTATACATAGCATAAATTTATCATCATCACCATTTTTAAGGGTACAGTTCAACAGTGTTAGTGCATTGCCATTGTTGTGTAACCATCACCACCATCCATATCCAGAACTCCTTTCATCCTGCAAAACTGAAACTCTGCACCCATGAAACAACTCATTCCTCCCACCTCCCAGAATCTGGCTAACACCATGCCACTTTCTGTCTCCATGGATTTGACTACTCTAGTACCTCATATACATGGGATCATTCAGTATTTGTGTTTTTGTGATTGGCTTATTTCACTTAGTATAATGTGTTCAATATTCATCCATATTGTAGCACGTGTCAGAATTACTTTCGGTTCTAAGGCTAAAAAATCCATTTTGTACACACCACACCTTTTTTTCATCTATTTGATTGTCACTGGACATTTGGGCTGCTTCTGCCTTTTGGCTATTGCCAATAATTCTACTATGAACATGGGTGTGCAAATAATTTTTGAGTTCCTCTTTCTAATTGTTTTGGATGCATACCCAAAAGTGGAATTGTTGGATCATATGGTAATTCTATTTTTAATTTTTGAGAAACTACCATTGTGGAAGAACTGGAATTCTAATACTCCACTATGGGAAGTGGGAAATGGTACAGCCACTTTGGAAAATGGTTTGCCAATTTCCTGGAATGTTAATGTGTACCTACATATGATCCAGCCATTTTGCTCACACAAGATATGTGAAAGCATGTTTCTGTGAAGATTCAGAGTAACCTCATTCAAAACCGTCAAAACTTGTAAAAAAAACAAAAACCAATGTACAGCATCTGGATTGAAAGACAAATGGTCACACAAGCTGTGGTATATTTATAGAATGGAACAGTACTCAGCATTTTGAAGGAATAAAACCAACACAGGCTAAAATATAGATAATTCATAAAGCAATTTTGCTGAGTGAAAGAAACCAAAATTCTAAAAGAGTACATATAACTCTGTATAAAAATCTAGTGTGCACTGATAGAAAGCTTATCAATGGATGGTGAAGGGGGGAGGGAAGAATCACAATGACTCATAAGGAAAATTTTAGGGGCAAAAAATACATTTATTATTTTCATGGTGTCATGGGTGTCACATATGTTAAAACTTAAATTCTATACTTTATGTACAGTTTATTACATGTCAATTGTATCTCAATAAAGCTGCTAAAATTTGTAGTTATAATAACAAATATGAAATAATTAAGAATTAAAATGAAATAGAAATACACATTATTGAGTTAAAACATTTCGGTAAGTAAGGTACATGTAAATGTTGTTTGAAGACTTCCTGTTCAAGAAAAATCACAACATTAAGAATCTCCCTTTTTCTGGTGTTAGAGTGGATACTGGGGCTGTGGGACAGAAATGATATATAAGTGACTCCCTCAGCAGGAGGGCTAAGGGAAAATAAATAACCTGCCCAAGGTAAACAGCTAATCGAGAGACATGGATTTGTTGTTGTTGTTGTTGTTTAAATTTTATTGTTGTTCAAGTACAGATTTCTGCCTTTTACCCCTACCCCTCCCAACCACCCCAACCCCCTCACCTCTCTCCCCTGATTCCAACCCCTCTTGGTTTTGTCCATGTGTCCTTTATAGTTGTTTCTGAAAACACTTCACCCTTTCCCCCTCATTATCCCCTCCCATCTCCTCTCTGGTTACTGTCCATTTGTTCTTTATTTCAATGTCTCTGGTTATATTTCGCTTGCTTGTTCTGTTGATTAGATTCCAGTTAAAGGTGAGATCATATGGTATTTGTCTTTTACTGCCTGGCTTATTTCACTTAGCATAATGCTCTCCAGTTCCATTCATGCTGTTGCAAAGGGTAGGAGCTCCTTTTTTCTTTCTGCTGCATAGGATTCCACTGTGTAAATGTACCATAGTTTTTTGATTCATTCATTTACTGATGGGCACTTAGGTTGCTTCCAGAACTTAGCTATTGCAAATTGTGCTACTATGAACATTGGGGTGCATGGCTTCTTTTGAATTGGTATTTCAGGGTTCTTAGGATATAACATAGCAATGGAATTGCTGGGTCAAAAGGCAGTTTCATTTTTAGTTTTCTAAGGAAATTCCATACTGTTTTCCATAGTGGCTGCACCAGTCTGCATTCCCACCAACAGTGCACTAGGGTTCCATTTTCTCCACAACCTCTCCAACACTTGTTGTTTGTTGCTTTGTTTATGATGGCCATTCTAACCAGTGTGAAGTGGTATCTCTTTGTGATTTTAATTTGCATCTCTCTGATGTCTAGCAATGGAGAGACATGGATTTGAATTCAGGTCCAACCATGCTGGAGTGCACTCATTTGCCACAGGTTCACTTTTCATCCTTTCTAACCTACCCCAAGTCTTGGGAGATTAACCTGTAAGGAACACACCATTGGTCTAGGCTCACCACTGGCTTCCCACTGGGCTTGGCCATTGTGGAGCTCCAGCAGGAGGTGAAAAGGAGGAAGGATAGTGAGGTCCACATATTCATTCTCATCACTTTCTTTCTCGAGGACTCTCTTGGAGTCATCCAAGGGCTCTCTGTGTCCATCCACTGAAGTTTTGTGTATCCTGTCAGGTGATTGTTTTCACACAATTATTTCTCTTCAGGTTCCAGGAGCTACTCCTTCCCCTCACCTGTTCAGGCTAGAGGTGTTCACCCAGTTTCTACCAGCCTGGTGATTCTACACCATTTCTTGCAGTCTCATTACAACCTGCAAACACCTTCAAAGGCAGTTCCTTTATTAAACTTTCCTCACATTACCCAGATTGAGTATGCCACCTGTTTCCTGTCTTGAACAATACTAACAAATTACTTGTATATTTGTACAAGTAATGTACAAATATAACTCACTTGTACAATAATAACAAAAATCCATCTCTTTTCCACTGCAGTTTGATGAGGAAGCATCATTTTTGCCCAATAAGAACAAGATCAGTTTTGGTGCTAGAATATCCATATAGGAAGGAGCAGAAAGCTGGTTGGTGAGAAAAACTTTGAGGAGTTATTACGAAGCAGCATCTGCAGAGGAAGCACTGCATTTTTCCTTGGATTGAGTGTTGATTTGATGGGTGCTTGTGGGGGCTTAGTGCCACTAGTGCCTACAATTATCTGATCAAACTGGCCCACCAATTTTCTCCACTTGATTCCATATCTGCTTCTCCATAGTCATAGGAAAGGCCTTGGTGTTTAAGTTCAGCATTATAACACTACCATACTACTCACAAAGAAAATATACAATTTCTTCTGGTGATGAGTTTGCCTTTGAATCTGGGACAACTCACCTTTCCCTACTTATGTCACCTGAAGCCCATATACCTCGAGGGAAGTATGATATATGGCATAACAACTGATGGTGAATAGTCTATAAATTCCCCTTGTTCTCTTGAGATAGGTGCTAGATCGATGAAACATTTTATTCATGTTCCATTCTGTTCTCTCAGAGGTAACCAGTGAAGTGAATTTCCCCCTTTAATGCCACATTCCTTCCACTCATAGACTGTGCCCCAAAGGCACAGGAATTACTGAGGGAGTTTTGGTATAATATAGTTTTCATCAGCTCATGTGCAAAGGGTCCCAGCACAGTTCAAGAGCTAGGGGGTTTTATGTCCAGTACTTAGGACTTCGCCAAAATATATTTGCTGGTGCCAGAAAGTATGTATTGACAATGTACTGTTCTTCTATCTCTGGTCACCTTGAATAGCTCTGTGAGTAAACATGTTTTGTTTCTTTTCCCACTGTTCATGGGTTAACACACTCAGCAAGGAAATGCAGAAAAAGAACAAGCCACCAGTTTTAAAAATTTTTTAAATCCTCTCCTGGGGATATTTTTCATTGACTTTAGAGAGACAGAAAGTGTGGAGGAGAGGGGAGACAGACAGACAGACAGACAGACAGACAGATGTCATTTGCCTCTGGTACATGCCCCATCTGGGGATCAAACCTGCAAACTAGCTATATGCACTGACCAGGAATCAATCAGTGTGTGGGACAATGCTCCAACCAACTGAGCCACCTGGCCAGGGCCAAGCCATGAGTTTTTATGATACAGGCCTGCCCTACATATCCTTTCCCCCACCTTACACCTTCAGGAAACTCATTCAAAGGGAACATGCATCTGGAAATGTAGGCTCATTCTTGTCTGTACAATTTTTACCAGAGGCAAAGTGTAGTCACAGACAATGAACTGGCACCCATATATTTTAACCACCACTGAGGTTCCCGCCTGTTCAGCATGTTTCTCATCACAAAGCTAAGCCGAAGTTACATTTAGGTAGCTTGGACTTCAGGAGAGGAGAGTAGATCAAAATACCTTTTGTTCCCAATAGACTAACTTCTCTAAACAGCAACACCCTAGATTGGCATGCTGAGGCACAGTCACAAGCCACAACTCTGGTTCTTAAACTGATGCCAGGAATGGGAAGGAAACACACATGCACACACACACACACACACACACACACAAAGCTCTACTGTGTTGTAGCAGCAGCAGCAGGAGTGGTTGGCTATTCATGTTTTCTTTTATTCATAGGCTGGTGTATCACTTTGCTTCTAATATTTTCCTTTGTAGAGAGTGCACTCTACATGCCTCTGTGTGTGTGTGTGTCCCCACTCAAATCTCCATGACTGTAATGATCTGGTTTCCAATGTTTGTCTAGCGTCTGTCTCTTTTCTGGGTTTTGTAGAAATGACTCCATTGTTTCATTCCCTGGAAAATCTGGATCTGATCTTTGGAAAAAGGATTTGGAACATAATGACTGTGCCTTTTAATGAAGAGATTAACAATGCTCCAGAGCTGAATAGCCCTGCATTTGTTTAGAATGGACCCAGCATTTTGCTCTTTTGAGGACTAACATACAATACTGAGTCATGTCCCAGATTTATATACCATTCCAATCCCCTTGCCTGTGTTCTAAATAAAGGTGGTATGACTATATGTTTGAAATAGACATAACTCCAGTGTGCTATGGCTTTGTTTATACAAATGAATGCTAGACGTTTTCTTGGATCTTTCTGAGAAATGACATCCTATACTGATGCCCTTTCTATAATCATAACACTAACCACTTCCAGTCCCTGGTATTGTATTGCAGCATTTTGATGATGTTTAGTTTTACACTTATTAAAGAACCATGTCCCTCTTGATTATCCTTTTTCCTGCATTGCTGGCAGAGCACATATTATCTTCGTCTATACAGGATTACACACACTTCCACTGATTTTGCTGGCTGAGCGTCGGTGATGCAGTTTGGCCAGGAATCTTCAGTCAGTCCTTTTCCTAATTTGGTACTACTGTCAGCCTGTCCCTGGCAACACCATGATACCCCACTCACTCCTCTGGTTGCTCACCGGGGAGAGGACACGGGGGGTTGAATGTTGTTGGGGAGGAAATAAGTGCATTCATTTACTCTGCTGCTGTACACAGACAAGAAAGACCCAAACCGGCAGTGACACAGACGCCGAAAAGCGTTGACATGTGAGACATTCTTCCAGCCAGGACTCCTGCTCTGTGAGACCCAAATTCACAAAGGTGGTTTTCTCCCTCCCTTTCTCCTCCCAACTATGCAGGTTGCCAATACAAACCCTTCAGAAGGAAGACATTATAAATCATGAGACAGGAAAATTTGAAAGTTATCTTAGAGATCATTTGGTTCATTGGCTTTTAAATTGTTCTGAAGAGCTCCTGGATCTCCCAAATGCCCCTGGGGCTATGCCCCCACCCCCACCAGGAGAGAAAGGGCTCCAGGGCTCTGTGTTACTCAGCCCCTTCCTTCAACTGGGGTAGCTCTGCTTTGATCTGTTTTATATATTAAAGTTTCTTATAGCACTTCCTCTGCAAAAAAAGGATTCTGTGCTTCAAAAATAGGGAAACCGCTGGGGATGGAGAAGGGAGTGGTCCCAAAATCCCAGCAGTTGGATTAGTACCAAGCAGTTCCAGCTTCTGGGCCCTACAGTTTTCCTACCACACCTCCACTCCTCTGGAGAAACTGGATTAATCAAATACCACATGGATGTACAGCTATAGCACAGAAAGCCATTTTCCTCCTGTGTTTTATAGCAATTCTGTCCTTGCCAAGTAAAAGGGTGTGGTGGAGAGGTTGTCCTCACCATGCTGGGGAGCCTCAGGTTATGGCAGCCAGTTTCCTACCTCTAGATTTTTGGCCCTGGATTACAAGAGAAGATATATTTAAAGCTAAGCGAGTTCCAAGTTGGGCGGCATTAATAGCCAAAGGACAGTGAGTGTGCTCTTAGATCCCCTGACTCAACTTCCCTAACACCAACAGAGGACTTTGGTGACAGAGGACACTCTTCTGGCTCCAACTTCCTATAAGGCAGAGCCTGAGGGAGTGGATGTCACTGTCACTTCTCCTGAGAGAGCCAGGCTGGCTGTAATGTGCTCCCCGCCCGTCTGTTCCTCCCTGTCCACCCCAGCCTTTCCTTCCTCCCGAGCTGCAGTGACTCAGTTACCGAGGTGCAGCTTTCAGCGATCCTTTCCCCCACACACGGGAGCGAGGTTCCTCAGCTCCCTTATAAATATTCATGGTGTGCTACGCTGCTTCCTCAAGTCCCTTCCCAGGTGAAAAACGACACCTTTGAAAATGATTACAGCCCTTGTTTGTCAGAAGCAGCCCACGTTCCCCTACTTGGGGTCTAGAAGATCTCTCTGTTCAGCAGAAAGAGCTGGCCTGGCTGAGACTTGGGAACACCGGGCTTCCGGACGGGGGCAAAGACACAGAGAGTCCATTGGGCTCCCTCTGGGCCTGGGAGGGTATTAATTCCGGAGTGGAGCCTGGAAACTCAAAGTAATCCCATCTAGAGTCACCTGTTACCCCCTTCCTGTCGGAAACAGGAAGAAAAGAAAAGAGAAAACTTTTTCCTTACTCCACTCTCTACTTCAAATCTAAGGGGAGCAAAATAAAATAGAGGGTGGGGGGAATTGGTCTGTAAAGTGAATCTCAAATTCCAGGCAGGCAGGCGGAAAATCAAATCCTTACCTTCTGAAGCCCGGCAGAAAGCATCCTGGTCCCAAGTTGTGGAGAGAAGGCTGGGGGCTGCCTGGTGACCAGGGGCCAAGGGCAGGGTGAGCTGAATGGAAGCGGGTAGCCTTCAGACATTCCTAGAGAAAATGTCCTGCAGACACATCCTTGCAGACAAAGTTACGGGGAATTCTGAGGTAATCATATTTTGTTGAAGGGTGGAAATATACACTACCTGAATTATCTGGGTGACTGAGTTAGAAGGGAAGGTTTTGCCTTTGAATATTTACAGCACCTGATTCCTGATTAAAATTGTTTCCTTTCACGTTTGAATGGCACAGGGGATGATGCAAGTTGGCCTCCGATCCTCCTTTTGTCCTTTCACTTCTCGCTTTAGAATTCTTCTCTCTCCCTTCTTCTGCCATAAATAAACTTCTTATCTTAATGCCTGTGTTAGAGCGGCCAAACTAGAGTTTAAGAGGTTTACTGCTCCCCTTGCTTTCCATTTGGGGATCTTAAGGCAATTCTGCAGATGAAAAATTATTTTCTTTGTACTTTCATTTGGACAAAGATAGAGTTCGAGGCTCTGTTAATGGCCCAACAAAGTGGTTGGGTGATGATTGCTTTCCCTGCATCCAGGTGCACGGAGATCCAGAAACTTGCCCTTAATTCTTCCACAATCAAGTGGTGGGTCAGGTAATGGGGCTGTGGGGCGGCCGTTTTCAGTTGCGATCCTGCCATTCCAGACATCCATTCCTTTGTTACATGGCCTGTCACTATGAGTCATCAAAGCATCACACTTTTAGAGAAAAGTGAATTTACTAAAGACGTTAAATTTATTACAGCACGTTTGTCTGGTCATTCGTTTCAGGGCTTTATGCGTAGTTTCCATTCTAAATGCTCTTTAGCCTGTCATGCTGTCAGATGGTAGGTATGGGTAAAGACATGTGTTTGCATTTGTGTGTCAGCTCCTGACATTTGTATTTATTTGTACATATGTATTTTGTTTGTTCAAATAAATGTTTCATCAGATGTACTGTACAGTAGGGAGACTCAGAAGGAGCTGGTACAATTCAAAAGTAAGTGAAATATTTTTTCAATAAGACTTGGAATTCCAACTCCTGGTTAATTGTAAATATGAGCTGCAGGAAGAAGCAGCATGTCAGGGAGCTAAGGTCTGTATTTATTTTTATGTTATTGTAATGTTATTCAGTTTACTGAATAAATAATTAAAATGATAGTAATAACAATTTAGGAACCATTCAACTATTGCACATGCTCTATTTCACTGATACTCACTTTCAGAACTATACAGATCCTCAACCATTCCCCATTTAAAGAACACACAGTGGTAAATTAAAAATAAAAGATTTTTCAAATGGATAAAATTTCATTTTAGTTCATCGCACTTAAAAACATCCTTCATTACTGTTCAGTAAATATAATTCAAAGTCCTAAAAAAACTATTTTAACTACTGTCTTTATAATACATGTTTTAACACTGTGAATTTAGTATGATATTACTGGGGAGTAAAATGAAACCTTGGAAATTTCATGATAATTATTGAACTTCAGGGGATATAGATTGTTGTGTTTACCTGAATCTTTGGCTATCTGTATGTTGAAAAATATAAAAGCTAAGAATATTAAAGTAACAAATTTCACAGGTACAAAGGAGAACAGTGGTCAGTGTAGGATTAATATTTTCATACTCTATGAGGAGAACTTTTCCTTTCTGCAGGTCTTATTATTCTTGGTTTAATAAATGAACCATTATGCTAAAATGATTCCTAGACATTATGCATAATAACTCATTTATCTTTGTATCTCCAGTATCTAGAACATAGTAGATGCTTGAGAAACATTTATTGAATAATTTCAGTGAATATAAGTTAGCCCTTTCTCCCTACCTCCTCCCTTGATGGGAAATTGGCAGAAGAGAGAAGGGACTAGAAATAGACAAAGTGAATTGAAACTCGACTTTATATTAGGCATTTTCACACTGGGAAGTTTTTGATAACTGATTTGTGAGATGGAGAGAATAAAAGAATATAGAAAAAAATTACAGGGGTATATATTCCCTAATAAATTTAACTGCGATTATGGGACACTTTTGTGCAAATGGTTGGCCCCACCCTCACAATTAGAGGAGTTTTTATCAAAGCTACAAGATTATTTTTGTGAAATAGTTGCTTTTTTATTCACCCTGTGCGAATTCTTATTCAATAATAACTTCAACAGTGAATAAAGACTGTCGATAGAATTGGTCTTTTCATTATGATTGTTTTAATTAATTCTTACTAGCTAGATTTTAAATATTATAAAATTGATATATGCTCACACTAAAAGGTTAACAAATTATACCAAGAAATAATAGTAAAATGTAAATGTCTTTTTCTCTATTCTTCAATTCCACATGTTCCTTGTCCCAAAGGAACCTACTATCACTAGTTTGCTATCTTACCAGGGCCAGGAATGTTCTTTGTATGTATATATATGCATACACACAAAGGTGGGCAAAAGTAGGTTTACAGTTGTAAGTAGACAAAACAGTTTATTTCTGTATTATTTATTACTTATTGTATTATTTATTTGTATTACAACTCTAAACCTACTTTTTCCCAGTACTGTATATATGTATATAATTTTAAAATTTTATTCAAGCAAGAGGAAACACTATGGCAATCTATTTACTTAACCATATATAGGAGGTAGTATTAGCGTAACTGCAGTTGAAAAAAGACCTCTTAAAATAGAAGTTTACATATAATAATTAAAAGTTAGAAAAAGATTTTATTTGGACTTAATCTTTAAAAAACCTAAAAATCACAAGTATATATTTCTCATTTTAAACAAAATTTAGATTATAATTGCAACATTGTGGTATTTCCTGGAGAAAAGAAATCAAATGTTGCTGGGTATGAAAGGTTGGGTCCTTCACCCCTCCAAAATTGTATGATAGCTCAGTATAATAACTTTCTACTCACATTTAAATTTCACAGCATTGTCTTAAGGACTGCAATTTGTACAAAACTGTTTCTGGCTTTATCTATCTGTTTTCTTGAGCATCTCAGTTAAAAATCCTTTGACATTCAAGTTGTTTTCATTTGAAGTGTCTATCCTGTCATCCTTGTTACTTGTTATTGTCTTCTCTAATTGTTAGTCTCAGACTATCAGACCAGTGTTTGGAATGGATATGGTTTGAGCTGTTTTCATTATCTGAGGGGCAGAGATCACAAGGGGAAATGTTTGAATGGCCAGTTATTTAGCAAATATTTTCAGGTTATGATGACTTTTACTTCACTTCAGAATTTTGTTACTACAAGGACCCAAATGACAGACATGCAGTAATTAATTTAAAAGAATTCCCTCTAGTCCTGGACATATAGAGCTAACCTTTTTTTATTCTCACCCAAGGATGCTTCCTCATTGCTTTTAGAGAGAGAGGAAGGGGGAGAGAGAGAGAGAAACATCCACGTGACAGAGAAATATTGATTGGTTGCCTCCTACACACACCTGGACCGAGAATCAAACCTGCAACCTAAGCATGTACCCTAACAGAGAATCGAACCTACAGCCTTTCCCTGTACAGGACAATGCTCCAGCCAACTGAACCATCTAGCCAGGGTGAGCTAACAACCTTTTTAATGTACTACATAAATTTCCTACTTTGCACTATGGGGGTGTTCCATCATTTATTTAACCAATTGCCTCATTGAAAGTACCAACAATGTTGACATGAGCATTCATACACTATATATATGTATACACACATATAGTGTATGAATGCTATATATATAGTATATAGCATATATATAGTGTATGTATATATATATAGTGTATGTATATATAGAGAGAATAGTGTGTGTGTGTGTATAAAGCATATATATATATATATATATATATATATATATATATATATATATAAAATGGGTTTTTTTAAAGTGGAGTTGCCAAGCCAAAGCATACTGGTGTATATTACATTTTGATAGATTCTACCAAATTGCCACTTAAATGGCTTCATTAATTTATCCTCCCTCCAACAACACCTGAATGGTCCTGTAGCTCATACCCTTGACAGCACTGGGTATTATCACATTTTAATTTTTGCCAATCTAATGTTGAAAAAATTTTATTGTCTTTATTATTTCTTGAATTATAAATGATATTAAACCTGGATTTTTACTTTTTCTCTTTCATCATTTATATTTTTCTGTAAACTTTCCATTCATGTTCTTTATCTGCTTTTACAATTTAGTTATTCATCTTTTTCATATTCATTTATATGATATTTTTGCATATTGAAAAAATAGTCCTTTGCTCTATTGATATTTTTCCTCAGTATGTCATTTGTCTTTGACTTTGTTCTGTCACAAAAGCATTAAATTTTTATGTAGTCAATTTTAGCAGCCTTTCATTTATGGCTTCTGGATTCTGTGTTATGTTTAGTAAAACTTTCTCCACTATAAAATTATTTGTTAAGTCTAATGTGTTTTCTTCTAGAACTTTTACATTTCATTTTTGAGCACATTAAATATGCTTAAAATAAGAGATCTTAAAAATAATAGCTTTTCATATCACTTACAAGTTTTATCATAACCTTAAAACTAGAGTGGTCACCACTATATTCCTATTTTAAAGGATAAGTATAATAAATGGCATAAACACCATTGATTCCCTTTCATCTGCTAGCATGGAGAACATATGTGCCTCCTAAACGTGTCTGATTACAAATTATGACTGAAGGAATCTGGGACGGGTTTTTGTATATACAAGTCACCAGATGTTTTATAATGATTCTGTTAATATGAGCCTCAGGATTAGACTAGAACCAGTGTTACAGGTCAAGACTAAAGCTCTTTGACCATGCTACGCAGGGAAGTTTGTGCAGTGCCTGCTGGCACAATACATAAATATACAGATTTATTACTCTCTGTTTCCAGCACTGAATTTGCCCACAGATTTATGAAAAGGAAAACATGAAATTGAGATTTGTAAATATTTGAAGTTTACTTCTGAGATCTAAAAAGGCAGTAAGAAGGCTAGTAATAAATTGAAAATACAGGTTAGGGAGTGCAGTAAGTTTGCAATTATAGGAATATAACTTAAGGAAGGAATCACAAACAATAAAACTTAATAATTTCACCCTTGGTTCATAAAACACTGAGCTCCAACTGACATGTATTATTACCTGAGGGAAAAATGAAGGTAAGTGAATATGGATTGTCGCAGAGGAAATCATCGGTAGATTTGGCAACTAGAGTTAGAATCTCCAATTCTTCTGACAGGATGATTCTCCCTGCAAGTCAGTAAAAACCCAAAGCCTTTAAGAATTTTTACCAATATGCATATGCTTAGTGTCCTTTACCCTATGTACAACTAACAACATCTTGGAAGTCCCTAAAAGTAATTATTTCAGCAGTTTGATCATCTTTTTCATTTTTTATTAATCAGGAGTCTAGTTCCTTCAGGAATCAATTTCATGTAACTTGTAGGATTGTGAGCCTGTGTCAATTTGCAGGGCTAATATTATGCTTTATTTAAGAAAAGTGCTATAATTACACCTGTGATGGGAATCTGGGCTTCAGAATCAGAAAATGTAATTTTCAAATTCACTTTGTAATTTAGTAGCTGTGTAACCTATGCAAATAATGCCTCCATGTCTTGGTTTCCTCATCTTTAAAATGAGGTTATTCATGATTTTCAGTAGCCAATTCCACCACATGCCTGCTAAATGTCAAAGTCCATTATTATCTTCTTCATTAACATGTCAGAGCCACTCCTAACTGGTACTGGACCTTTCTATGATTTATGAAAAGGCAACCCAATAGGCAGATCAATTGAAAAGTGGTATACTTCCTCTGGACTGACATAAAAGGGTCACACAACTTAAAGTGTAGGCTGTGCAGAATATGGGCTGATTCCAGCCTCTGCTGGACACCTTTGTGCAGGAAGGCCCTGAATGAAGCCCAGGATTTTTTGTTTGTTTGTTTGGTTGGTTGGTTTGGTTTGGTTTCTGAGCAGAGATTTCTTGATCTCAAGGAAAGTAGTTAGGCCCAGTGTCTGGCCTAGGCACAATCATGGTGGACAAATGAGATAAAAAAGAATGTCAGTTGGAGATCTTCCTTGATAATGGAAGGCCCAGGAGAAGAAAAGTTTTGTTTTGCTTCCTGCTTTTGAATGCAATCCTGTGATGGTACAATGTTCTAGGCTCTTTTGGGCATTCTATGATCATGAATGGAAAACCAAGATTAGTTCTATGCTAGGGAACGTGAAAGCTTTCCTCATCGTTGGAGGACTGAGCAAGCTCTTAAAAGGATTAAATGAAATGATATTATTAACTCTCTTAGGAACACAGAATCAAAACAAAGACTCAGTAATCAATGGCTGCCATGACAGGGGTGGTCATGATTGTTATAATTATGATCATCTTAGGCAAGATAACTAAAGGCAAGAAACTGGGACTGAGATAAAACCACCCCCGTTTGAGTTTCCAGCTTTGTCCCTTGGGCAAATTTCCTAACAGAAGGCTCAATTTATAAATCTGTAAAAAAGAGTTAACAGCAGTACTTGTCTTCCAGGGTAGTAGTGAGAATCCAAAAGGAAGGTGTGTGAAAAGCATTTTACAATCTGTGCAGTGAGACACAGAAGTTAGTTGTTCTTGTAGTATCTTAGCTACTAGCTCCAAAGACAGGATAAAAATTACCCTCAAATTAGAGATAAAAGCAATTAGAAATGACTGAGTCTGATTTTAGACAATGGTATTGAGAAATAAGAATTTAAAATAACTTTCAGCTCTGGCCATTTGCTCAGTTGGTGGGAGCATCACCCTGTACACGAAAAGGCTGGGGGTTCGATCCCTAGTAAGGACACATACCTAGTTCAGGACGCAAGTGATTGATGTTTCTCTTTCATATCAATGTCGTATTCTTTCTCTCTCTCTCTCCCCCCCTCATTCAAATCAATAAAGAACATATCCTCAGGTGAGGATTAAAAACTGTTTTTATTAACTTTCAATCTGTTTTAACTATAAAAGATCTTATCTTTATACCTGGGAACCTAAAAAAAGCAATAAAATCACCTTACCTAGAGTGGAAAAGATAAGTTATTTTCCCTCCATAGCTTCAATGCACTATTAAAGAAACCATGACAATGAAAAAGAATGAGAAATTTTAAATTGGAAGGTGACACAATGGAGAACAGATTACAGAAAATGAAGGCCAGATGTTTTCTGGGGGGCGAGGTGTTTCATGAGGTATTCAGTGGAGAATTTGGGCTCAGAAAGGATCCAAGAAAGTGGGTAAATTACGTTATCATGTATGTTTTTGTGTTCTTGGACTCCAGCTTTGGTGGGCATTTCCAGCAGAGACAAGTGAGTTATGTGCCACAAGCAAAAAGGGCTGATGCGACTTGCTTAGGCCTATTCAGTAAGGGTCATTATTTAACAGGTCTGCTTATTCTCCACAGTGTCTTAAATATGAACATACAAACACTACAAAGTACAATCAAGATGTATAATAATTAGAATTGGTATCTGCTATTTTACCTCTTACACTTCTACACTAAGGCATTATAAAATTCTTAGCCAAGAATGACTAAGAAAATGTCTCCATGCCTGGTTTGGTATGAGTTTTTATTTTGTCATCCTGATTCCAAGTAATTCAGTAATTCTATGTCTCCAAAAACTCCAAATCCCACATGGATTTGTTTATTTCCTTGTAACACAGTAGAGTCATGAATTACTAAGAAATCTCTGAGTAACAAACATTAGTAAAAGTCCATATTTTTTAAAATGAACTTCATCAATAGACACTGTTGGTTTTATTTCTTGCTGATTTGCAATGCTGAGAACTTATATAAATCCAGGAGGTGAGCTTTTTCTGTGTTGTGTATTCTATAAAATCAAGCTCCACAATGGCCTGAAAACTCAACTATTTGCAGCTGGGTGGAGGTTTGTTGATGATACAGACTTTTTGTAAGAAAGAAACAACCTCTGGGTAAGTACTAATATCAGATAATCTTTGTCCATTAATCAAAAAACAATGTTTATAAGGTTAATTTCCAAGCTACATTTCTACCCCCACTAGGGGTTTCCTTTTCTAATTATTTCATGCCCATTTCAATGTAGGCAAGCAAGCAGACAGATTGAAGTGCTATTCCTAGCACTATTAATGTGTTAAACATTTAATTCTGAAGAGACTGTCCACTTGCTCATTTAGTTCTATTAATACTAACCTATATTAGTCAGTGCACATGAGCAGCTGCTGAGCTAAAGATACTCCCATTTACAATGACTGGAAAAAGAAAGATGTTTCTTTCTCAAGTGACAGTCCAGAAGTCAGTGGGCAGCTCTGTGCTGGTAGGTGGCTCTGACATGCTCAACTTGTGACACCCACTTATGGGTCCAAAGTGATTCCCACAGTTCTTCCCATTGCACAGCCAGAGGGAAGACCTAGATGTTTTAAAGGCAAGACTTGGAAATGGCTCCCATCACTCTTCTGGTCATCCCATTGGCCAGAATATAGTCTCACCCAGTTGGAAGGGAGGTAAGTAAAATGGGGCTAAGAACTCACCAAAGTGACCAGCTAAGATTCTATTATTATGGAAGAGGGAAAGAATGGATGATGAGGTATAACAGAAGTCTGCTACACTAGTTAAACTAGAATGAAGCTTCTCAAAATTTAATATGCATGCAGGTTCTGATTCAGTGGGTCTGGGGTGGAGCCTGAGACACGACATTTTCTAACAAACTTCCAATGCTTGATGCCCATGCTACTGGTCTATAGAACACACTAAGTAGCAAGGAACTAGATGACTCTTGATTGCAAGAAATAGGGGCTTCTTTAGACCACTTTAGAGAATTATTTACTGTCAGGAAGGTTGTGAGAAATCAAGCAAATTCTAAGTATCTCAACTCTCTTTTGACCACTGTGCCCTTCTCTCATTTGAAACTGAATTATTCTCTACATATTCTCTAGTCCAAAGTCTGACAGAAACATTATTGCTTCCGTTAGACAGGGGACCTCTCCTAACCACGTGTCATGATTTCATGGGCCACCTGGTAGCCTGTAAGTGGGACAAACTTTGATTTAATCAGTAGCCACATCAGTACGAACATCCTGACTTGTCTTCCCTAAGCAAGGAGCAGTGGGCATCGCAGCTTAAGCTTTATGGAAAGCCATACAGAAAACCATATATAGTTTCTTTTTTTAACATAATTGCAGAGAATAGGGACTTAACACTTTGTGGATTTTTCATCCACAATGAGAAATATAAAGGCAATATAGATTAATACTTTGATATGATGGCATATAATTACTGTAATTAGTATATTCACTGTTTTCTACTTATAGAAATAATTGATGTGCATTGTTTACTTTCTCCAGAAGAGTATAAGGAAAACATGATTTAATTTCAGTTAATTCATAATTTTTCAGATTAACATTAAAATGTAGGAAAGATAAAGAGTACCAAGTTATAGAAAAAACAAAAGAAGAATATTTTAAGTGGAAAAGGCACACTGTTCATGCTTTTTACAACTAATAATGCTTTGCTCTTTGATTGCAGTATATTGTTATTTAATGACACATTAGGATGAGTTTTACACTTAACTACAACCCACTTTAATTAGTAGATCTGATTCTCAGAGCTTTCAGACTCTCCACACTCATCTTGGCTTCTGGTTAACTCCTCTCTCCATGAGAGGCCTCCTTTTTGTTTTCTGCCTCCTGCCTTTCCTATGCCCTCTGAGGAGAAAGTATACATTAGCACGATTAAATGCAGCTGCTTTTAATTAACCCCTTCAGCTGTCTTCCAGATGAATGATTCAACATGACTTGGCAAACTGGTGGCTTCTAAGGAGTCATACATATTTACAACATACAAATAATGTTTAATCAAGTTAACCCATCTTACACCAGCAGCACAAGATTAAACCAATGTCTCCACCCTGTTCATAAAATCCAATTCAGGTAATTTACCAGGTCAGAATGTTACTTCTGGAGAACTTCTGGCCAAGATGGAGGTGTAGGTAGACACACTGTGCCTCCTCGCAGAACCAAAACTAAGAACAACAAAAATTTAGAAACAAAAAACAACCAGAACAGAGAGAAATGAACTGTACAGAAGTCTGACACCCATTCATCCAGACCAGTAGGAGGGGCAGAGTCAGAGGCCAGTGGAGAGGGGTTGAGGGGTCCCGGCAGGAAAAAGCGGTGGCTGGCTGACGCAGGCGTGCAGGGTGCAGGCCGCAGTTGGCAGACCCCAGACGCACAGGGGCAGCTGACTGACTGGTGGCAGACCTCAGGCGCAGGAGGCAATGAGCAGACTCAGTGAGGCGTGCAAGGCAGCCGGCCATCCGCAGTCACACATTCCCGCACAAATAAACCAGGCAAAAACAGGCAGTGACACAGACTGTGCAGCCCAGGGACCCAGTGCCAGGAAATAAAGCCTAAGAGCACTGATTGAAAACACCTGTGGGGTTTGAGGTGCCAGGAGAGTCTCTCAGACTCACAGGAGAGTCCCTTGGGGAGACCCACGGGGTCCTAGACCATACACAAGCCCACCCACCCAGGAGCCAGCACCAGAAGAGCCCAATCTGCTTCTGGGAAATTGCAGAGGGGACTGAAGTCCTAGAGAGAGTGGAGCAAGCACCATTGTTCCCTCTGGGACCCCGCTCCCACATAGAGTCACAACGCAGCAAATGGGGTGCCCCGCTCTGGTGAACACCTAAGGCTCCACCCCTCAATACGTAACAGGTGCAACCAGACCAAAAAAAAAAAAGATAGCTCAAACAGAAGAACAAATGAAAGCTCCAGAACCAATCCTCTTGAGTGACCGAGAGTAGCCATCCTATCAGATGCACAGTTCAAAGCACTGGTGATCAGGATGCTCACAGGATTGGTTGA
>CM052540.1:57565177-57641088 GCA_028533065.1 Trachops cirrhosus | reverse complement strand
AACTTTTCCACTTGTTGCTCTTCCTCTTCTCCTTCTGGTACCCCTAGAATTCGGATGTTGGAACGTTTAAAGATGTCCTGGAGGTTCCTAAGCCTCTCCTCATTTTTTTGAATTCTTATTTCTTCATTCTTTTCTGATTGTATGTTTTTTTCTTCCTTCTGGTCCACTCCATTGATGTGAGACCCAGCTTTCTTTCCATCACTGTTGGTTCCCTGTGCATTTTTCTTCATTTCACTTATTGTAGCCCTCATTTTTTTCATCTGATTTGCAACCAAAATCAACCAATCCTGTGAGCATCCTGATCACCAGTGCTTTGAACTGTGCATCTGATAGGATGGCTACTCTCGGTCACTTAAGAGGATTGGTTCTGGGGCTTTCATTTGTTCTTCTGTTTGAGCCATCTTTTTTTTTTTTTTGGTCTGGTTGCACCTGTTATGTATTGCGGGGTTGAGCCTTAGGTGTTTGCTGTTTGCCAGGGCTTGGCAACCTTCACCACTGGGTTGTGACTCTGTATGTGGGGGCGGGGTCCCAGAGGGAACAATGGCACCTGCTCTGCTCTCCATCGGACTTCAGTCCCTTTCACCGTTTTCCCCAAGCAAACTGGACCTTTCTGGTGCTGATTCCCATGTGGATGGGCTTGTGCACCCCATGGGTCTTTCCAACAACCTCTCCTGTGAGGCTGGGAGACTCTCCTGGCACCTCAAACCCCACAGGTGTTTTCAATCAGTGCCCCAAGGCTCTATTTCCCAGCGCTGGGATCCTGGGTTGCTCACAGTGCCTTGCTGCACTCAGAGGCTTGCCGCCTCACTGAGTCTACTGGTTGCCACCCCTCGGCCGGGGTCTGCCAGCCACCGCTTATGCACCCAGGGTTCGCCCACTTTGTTCTTATGTGCCTGGTCCCAGCACTCTTTGTGCCTCGACCCCTCCCTGCTTGGCTGCCCAACTCCGCCCCTCCTACCAGTCTGGATGAACATGTCTATTTTAACTCCTTGGTTGTCCGACTTCCATACAGTTCAATTTTCTGTCAGTTCTCGTTGTTATTCTGTTTCTAAATTGTTGTTGTCCCTATCTTGGTTGTGCGAGGAAGCACATTGTGTCTACCTGTGCCTCCATCTTGGCCAGAAGTCCTAGACACATTTCTGAAGGAGACCAGATATGGCTTATTGTCTGTTAAATAATTACTTTCTGTGATTCACGAATAAACCCCTAAAAAGTACACTAAACAAACTCCAAAGGTGTGTGTCTAGCTTATGTGACACCTTTCTATTGAGAACTACTCCAGGTATCCCTACCACAGGCTGCTAGGGGCTACTGGTCACAGATGGCTGGACCAGAAATGAACTTGATGTAAACTAGGCCAATCTATTTATTTTCAGACTGGAAATAGGAGTGAGATGGAGTAAATTCGGGAGCTTTTTGGTGAGGTTTTCCATCATGTGCCCTGAAAGGCAGAGACAACTGACCTGGAGATGCACAGAGGGAAACAGAGCTAGCAATGTAGAGCAGTCTCATCCATATGACTGCCAGGTGGCTCACCAGGTTCTGCGTTTAGTCTCTGGGCAGGCCAGCTGTCTTTGGATTCTTTGACATACTCCCACATCCTTCTAATTAATTCCCTTTACTGCAATATTTAGGTACGTAGTTTCTCTTACTTTCAACCAAAACAGCTTAGCTAAGAAATAGGAAGTACACACACTCTAAGCACATCTATACTGTGCTTGGAAACCTCATGTGATGTAAAGGTTCAGGCCCCTGCCCCTGTAGAACTCTTCAGGGAATCTGACAGGAAATAGTTAAGTATGAAAATAAACATGAAATCTTTTATCTTCAGTATCTAAAACTGAAAAACAATAAAGTTTAGGGGAGAAAATTATAAACGTTTAGTAAATTCTTATAAAACCTAGGAAACTTTAAAATTCATGCACAGACACAGAAATGAAATGAGAGATTGAGGAATGAGGAAAAAATCCAGAATTTAAACTTTTCTGCCACTTAGACTAGCAATGTTTGGTATATAATTCGTGCAGTATTTTCCTCTAAGTTAGATATGAATTTGCTCACAAGGAAGTTGGAGATAATGTCACTATGAATATTAAATCAACTAGCAAGAGGTGGGAAGGTGATGACACTACAGATAAGATCAGCTACAAACCCAGTGAACTCTTAAAGAAACAAGTGAGCCCAGCAGGGCTATAAACAACCACCAAAGTGAAAGGCAATAAAAGAGAAGAAGGAAAATAAGATACTCAAATGTAATGAAGCACGACTTATAATGACTAGTGCCTGAAATGCCATTTTCAGTAATATAAGCTTCTGCAACCAGAGTGATTAAAGAATGTATTTAACTGGTTGCCTAAACCTTTGCTGGGATCAACCTGTATGAATATGGCTTACATTATTATGAGGTGTTTTTCCTTGTTCCATAAGAAACAAGGACCAGAGTAAGAAAACACTGACCTGGATCTGGCCAGTTTAAAATGGACCTTGTGCTTAAGTGGACAATGGGTGACAAGCTCCAGGACCTTTTATGAAGAGAAGGAGCTTCCCTCAGTCAACGGAGTACATCAAAGGGAAAATGAGCTCTAAGGTTAATGAACAAGACACAAAACTCACATTTGCTACATTCCACAATTTATATTTATTCAAAGTGTCTCAGTTAATCAGAAAATTCTTAGTATACAATCAAATATAAATAAGTATGAAATCAGCACAGTGCACACCTTATACTTTCACAATGTTATGCATTAATTATATCTCAATAAAGATCAAAAAAATGTAAAAAGTCATAGGTGCATAAGTTAATTCATATGGGAAATGAATAGAAGAGCCATGAAGGTTGTGATGGAGATATAAAATCTCTTACATATGCCAAGCGTGACACAAGAATCTGCCAAGTATTTTTATTAATATTCATAATTATTAAATCCATTTAGCTTTTATATCATTTTGTTAACAATAATAGCAAAACAAACTGAACTAGCTTGTGGTCACATTCGTTTTTAGCATATCTTATAGATGCACTGCACTTTAAGAAAGCTACACTATGGCCCTGGCTGGTGTAGCTCAATGGATTTAGTGCTGGCCTGCAAACCAGAGAGTTGCTGTTTCAATTTCCAGTCAGGGCACATGCCTGGGTCACTGGCCAGGTCCCTAGTAGGAGGTGCACAAGAGGCAACCACACATTGATGTTTCTCTCCCCCTCTCCCTTACTTCCTCTCTCTAAAAATAACTAAATAAATTTAAAAAGAAAGAAAGAAAGCTACACTATAGGTGAAAAGTCTCTCCACATTAAAAGTTTATTAGTCTTTATTAATCATTGAACTCTAAAATATGCTGGATGTAGAGACTATAAGTTCATTTTGGTTGTGATTAGCCTGAAATCAATATAACAAACCCATAACATTTTAATTACTATAAATAAGAGATATAATCTATTTTTAAAACTACTAGCTGAGGAAAATTATTTGATTGCTATACTAGTGAATGTTGTTTTTCAGGGTTAGGAAGAAGCAGTTATCAATAAAGTTCAATTCAACATAAATTTAGTGATACCCTACTGACAGAAAAATTATGTCCTACTTGTATACTGCTAGTGGTGGTATGAACTGGCACTCCCCACCCAGGAAACTAATTTAGCAATATGTACAATATAAAGAGTTTCCCAAATGTTTATATATTTGACACAGTCTGTGTTCTTGGGCTATGCATATATGTATATATATATTCTTTGGCTAATCTCTTCCACAAATTCTTTATAAACTCTTCCAAAAATTAGAAGAGGAGGGAATACTTCCCAATTCATTCTATGAGGCTCTGATACCAGAATCAAAGAAAGGCATTGCATTAAAATAAAAAAAGACTAAACACCAATATCTTTTATTAATATAAACACAAAATTCCTCAAAAAATACTAGCAAAGCAAATTCAGCAATATATATGAGGTCTGTGCAGAAGGTATCCAGCCATGTAATACAAAAAAGAGGCATTTATTGAAGAAGACATGAGATACAAGAAACATTGTACATGAGACAAAGATGCTTCATTCCCCTGCAAAGTAGGCACCTTGGGACCTCACACAGTTCTCCCCATCGCCAACAGCTGTCCTGTCATATCTCATTGTCAGTCTGAATTCTCTTCCTTTTAAAAGATGATTTTAGCTTTGGGAAAATCCAGAAGTTGCAGGGCACCAAATCTGGGCTGTAGGGTGGGAACTGAGTCAACTGGGTGATTTATTGTTTTGCCAAATAACTAAACGAGACCTGATGCACGAGAGGGCGCCATTGCTGTGGTGAAGCTGCCAATCATCAGTTGCCCATAGCTGCACCCTTCTGAATCATCTAAATAATTTCTGTGGAGGAATGCTCGAGCTTAATGCAAAATTTGATACAGATTCATTGCCCTACTTTCTCAGTCATTTTGAATGTGATGGACACACAGTACACATGCTCACTCAAGGGCAACTACCGCCCCCCACTGACTAGTACAGTAAAGTCATCATTATTCACATATGCACCTTCCAGGCCACTCTTGTTGGCTGCCAGGTTACATTGATGTTGTGCAAACCGTTCTTGTTATGTTAACATTGGCTTGACTTTTTCCAGACAAACTTCATAAAAAGAATTATACACCCAAATCAAGATTGGTTTAACATTCGAAAATCAATTAATGCAATACACCATATAATTAGAATAAATAACAAACCCACACAATCATCTCATTAAATACAGAAAAAATATTTGACAAACCCCAACACACTTTCATGAGAAAAAGCATTGGACAAACTAGGAAGAGAAGGAAACTTACTTAATATGAAAAGAGCATCTATAAAAAATCCACAACTAATTTCTGTCATACTTAGTGGAGAAAGACTAGATACTTTCACCTTAACATCTGGAGCAAGACAAGGATGCTTATATTTACCACTTTTATTTAACATTGTCCTGGATGTTCTAGGTAGGCCAATGGTGCAATAAAATACATGCAGATTGGAAAGGAAGAAGTAAAAGTATCTCTATTTATAGATGGCATGATCTTATATAGAGAGAATCCTAAAGAATCCATAACAAACTGCTAAAACTAACACAAAGTTTCAGCAAGTTTAAAGGCTGTGAGATCAATATGCAAAAATAGATTATATTTCTGTACACTTACAATGAAGAATCCAAAAATATGATTATGAAAATAATTCCTTCCTGACCCATGTGTCTCAATTAGTTGGGCATCATCCTGCAAAACGAAAGGTCACTGGTTAGATTCCCAGCCAGGGCGCAATGCCAAAGCTGTGGGTTCTGTCCCTGGTCAGGACACAAATGAGAGGCAACTTATCGATGTTTCTCACTTAGATGTTTCTCTCTCTTTCTACCTTCCTTCCCCTCTCTCTAATAACTAACTAACTAAATAAATAAATAAATAAACTTTTAAAAGAAAACAATGCTATCTACATTCAAGTATCAAAAAGAATAAAATACTTAGGAATAAATTTAACCAAGGAATTGTAAAATTTATACTCTGAAAATGGAACAAATTAAAGGTGAACTAACAAATAGAAAAACAGTACATGTTTATGGATTAGAAAACTTGATTATTGTTAAGATGGCAATATTTCCCAAATTGATTTAAAGATTCAACACAATATTTACCAGAATAACAGCTGACTTTTTTATATAAATTGATACGCTAGTCCTGAAATTCATATGGATCCAGAATAGCCAAAACATTCTTGAAAAAGCAAAACGTTGAAGAATTCATACTTTCCAATTTTTAGAAATGACTACAAAGCAAAAATAATCAAGTCAGTGTGGTACTGGCATAAGAATACACATCCAGATCAATGGAACAAAATGGAGAGTCCAGAAATAAATTCATTTTTCTAGGGTCAACTGATGTTAGACAGTATGCCAAGACCATTTAATGTGGAAAGAAGTCTTTTCAACAAATGGTACTTGAACAACTAGGTATATACATGTTAAAAGATGAAGGTGGACCCCTACTTCACACCATCTACAAAAATTAACTCAAAATGCATCAAAGACCTAAAAGTAAGACCCAAAATTCTTAGAAGTACTTCAAAAGACACTTTCAAGAAAGTGAAAAGACAATCTATAGAATGGGAGGAAGTATTTGCAAAACATGTATCTGATAGGAATCTCCATCTAAAATACATAAATAACTTTTAAGACTCAATGATAAAAAGACAAAAAATCCAATTTAAAAACAGGCAAAGCATCTAAGTCAAAAATTTCTCAAGGGAGATATACAATGTCAAAGAAACAATCATAGAAGTGAATAAATTGATAAAATGTATACTCACCCTAGTAATTTTTATTTAATATCAAAAGAAAATAGGAAGCAACCTAGATGTCCAAATTGGGATTTAATGCCATGCATCATATCCCATCAAAACACTGAAATATGATATAGCCATTAGAAAGACTTATGGAAAAGCAGTGTAGGGAAATAATTAAGCACCAGAGCGCTGGAGACAGATTGCTTGTGTTTGAATCTCAACTCTGAATAAAACTTACCAGATTCGTGTTCTTGGTCAAATTATTTAACATATCTAAGCTTCAGTTTCTTCATCTGTAACTTTTTTTAGGATTAAAGGTGTTTATACATGTAAAGTGCTTAGCACAAAACATGGCACATAATGAATGCTAAATAAATATTTGAAAAACTATGGTGTGCTTTTATTAATATGTTGACATTCTAAATATATAGTATCAAGTAAAGAAGTAGGATATAAAAGTATACAAAAATATTCAAACTTTGAACAAATGGCTAGATAGATGGGTGTAGATGAATGTGTAGGATGGATAAAAGAATAAGTACAGAAATAGATAATGAAATATTATATTACTTCATGTCATTCCCTTAGTAAGTCATCCTAGTTTATAATTATTTCACAGTTCATATGTCCTTTTGGAGGACACTTCTTAACTTTACATGATCTTCTGTTGTGTCTTATCTGGTTTTCCTATTGGTGTTTGCTAAGGGGAGGTGAAACCACCAGACACATTCATGGATCACAGAGAGAATAGACTGTTTTATTTCTACTGAGAAAACATAGTTAGCCCATCATTGTTTCCTTGCTGGAGGCAGCCTGCTGTTTGTATGTGCTACAAGTATATTCCTTATTCAACTTACTCATTTTTTTAATCCCCCCTTGTTGGCAATTAGCAATCAAATTCTTAATTAGCTTAAATCCACCTGGCTATTTTATGACTAATAAATCAATTAATTCAATTCACATAGAGGGGATTGTATTTAGTGCCATATTTCAGACATTCCTGACCATCATTGTGTGTGGCTGCTGTATCTACAGTGAAGACATGATAGCCAAGCAGAATTTTTATTCTCCACTGTTTTACAGTCTATCAGATACATGGAGAGTGTGGTTAGTGTTTTTAATGTAGAAAGGGATTTGGTAACAGACCTCAGAAGACTGAAACAGAATTTAGGAGTCTAGTGTGTGTTATAAATAGGTTCACCAGTTGGGTTTCAACCTTTCAAATATGCCTAGTAATGTGCAGTGTCATTCATTTCAGTCTCAAATTGTATTTGTTCAGTAGAAATATTGCGATATTACATTCTCTGTCATTGAAATAAAGTTTAGTGAATAGTGGGATAGAGGTTATAGGAGCATGTCAAGAATGAATTTCACATAATTACACTTTGCCCCCAAGTCTTTTTAGTAGGTGCAGAGTTTGGAGAAAGAGGGTAAATTTAAGATTTCATTTTAAAAATCAACTTGAACTTTCAAAAAGAAACAAGTTTCTTTTCACCATTTAATATTGTTTATATCTTGAAGAAGAAACTTTGGGGAAATGGTAGTAAAGTAGCAATAGACAGACAATTTTAATGACCAAAATAAAATCTTTAAAAACAGGTGATGATTTTATGCACTTTTACATGTCAGTTTCTTAATTATTCTAAATTCAGATACTTGACTTAGTGACCTTGATTGTTTTTGTTTAAATCCCAAAGTAATCAATATATCAAAATATTTAGATACATTTGAAATATACTGCTGCAGCTTAGTGGTGTGTATTTCATTCAAGAGTCTCAAAATATTATTGCTGACTAACAAAATAATATTTCATTAACCTAGTCTGATTCAGGATTGTCAAAAGAACTATGTAGGAACCTCAGAATTCAATCTGGGGAGGTAGGGGAGTAGGAAGATGAGGCAAAGTCTAGTGAACCAATACCCCTTCAGAGCTAGTTCTTATGCAAGTACAAATTTGAGTGTCTCAAGGAATGAAAGGAAATCTCACTTAATATTTTTATTTTACTACAGCTTAATTGAGATGTAATTTGCATGTAATAAAATCCAGCCTTTTAAAGTGCACGATTCAGTGGTATTTAGTCTATTATAGAATTTTGTAAACATCACCAATATCTGACTCTGAAGCATTTTCAACACCTCAAAAACAAGCCTCATATCCATTAGCAGTCACATCCCATTTCCCCTCCCCCAGCCCTGGGCAACCACTCGTTTGTGCCTCTACATGCAGAATGGGACAAATATAGGTTTAGTTGTGTATATATGAAACACAGTGTTTATTCTTGTATTGCTATTTATTAATTATTGTATTATGTTCTATATGAACAACTGTAAACCTAATTTTGCCCCACCCAATATTTCCCTCTCTGGAAAACTCACATAAATGGGAACATACAATATGTGGCCTTTGGTCACTGGCTTCTTTTGCTTACCATAATATTTTCAAGGCTCATTTGTGTTGTAACATGTTTCAGTACTTCATTCCTTTTTACTGCTGAATAATATCTCATTTCATGGACTTACACTTTGTTTATCCATTCATTATCCATCCATCAGTTGATGGACACTTGAGTTGTTTCCATTTTTGTGCTATTATGAATAAGACTGCCATGAACATCAATGTACAATTTTTTATTATATGGACTTAGTTTTCTATTCTCTTGGATATATACCTAGGAGTACAATGGAACATTTTTATGTAACATTTTGAGGAATGGCCAAAACGTTTTCCAAAGTGCCTACCTATTTTACAAATGTACCAGTAATGAATGCAGTTCCAATTTCTCCACATCCTCACCAACATTTGTTATTATCTGTCTTTTTTATTACAGTAATCCTACTGTGTGTAAAATGCCATCTTACTGTGTTTTTATTTGCACTTCTCTAATGGCTAATAATGTTGAGTATCATTTTATATACTTATTGGCCATTTGTATATTTTCTTTGAATTAGTGTCTATTCACATCCTTTATCCATTTATGACTGGTTGTTTGTATTTTAATTGTTGAGTCATAAGAGTATTTATATATTCTGGATAAAAGCCCTGTATCAGATATGTAATTTATAAATATTTTCTCCCATTTTCACCTTTTGGATGGTGTCCTTTGAAGCACAAGAAGTTTTTATTTAGGCAAAGTGTAATTTTTAATTTTTTTCTTGTCACTTGTGGTTTTGGTGTTATAGCTAAAACCATTGCCTAAATCTAAAGTTACAAAATCTTATGTCTATGTTTTCTTCCAAGAATTTTATTGTCTGAACTCTTACATTTATGTCTTTGATTCACTTTGACATAATTTTTGTGTATGTGTGAGGTGGGGGTTCAACTTCATTCTTTCATACAATGATATCCAGCTGTACTGGCACCATTTGTTGAAAAAAACTATTTTTTCTCACATTGAATTGTCTTGCTACCCTTATTAAAAATCAATTCAACATAAATGTAAGAGTTTTTCTGGGCTTTCAATTCTATTTAATTAATCTATATCTTTATCCTCATGTCAATTCCACATTGTTTTCATTACTGCAGTTTTGTTATTGAGAAGTGTGAGCCTTTCAATTTTGTTTCCAAAGTTGTTTTGGCTACTCTGGGTTCCTTGCAACTCCATGTGAATTTGAGGATCAGCTTGTCAATTTCTGCTAAAAAGTCTTGACTTAATCTTGGTTTACTTCAACAGCCAACAGTTTCAAGGCCTGTGGAAAGGACATAACTGAAAATATCCACAAGCAGAAGTGATCATTGGATCAGTTGCAGTTTCCTGTTGCTGGTGATCAGGTCAGTCCTGATGCCCTCAGCAGCATCTGGAAGAACAAAAAGCAGGCTTCAGTCCCTCCAGGGAGAAGAGAGCTTATAAAATCTGGGCAGAATAGAAAGATCAGAGCCAAGAAATACAAAACTTGAGGCCTGGAGATCTGCTATAAGAAAGAGCCATTGACCCCAGCCAGTATGGCTCAGTTGGTTCCTGATTGGGACATATGCTTGGGTTGAGGGTTTGATTCTCGGTTGATAACCTATTGGTGTTTCTCTCGCACATCGATGTTTCTCTCTCTCTCTCTCTCTCCCTCCCTTCGTCTCTCTCTAAAGTCAATAAACATATTCTCGGGTGAAAACTGAAAAAAAGAAAAAAGAAAGAATGATTGTACACATCAGGTAAATATGGCCAAAAGCACTGTGTGCTGGCCATTGTGCTATGTAAGCATTCAAAGCACAACAGTGATCACTACTATAATTACTTTGTCAAAAAATCATTGATATAAATGGAAGTCATGTTAATTGGCCCTTCCACAATTTAGCACATAATAATTATAACCAATATTTGAGAAGCACTTTTTAGTTTATGCCACCACTTACATACACAATCTCACATGATCCTCGTAACAACTTGCATGGTAGTTATTTACAGATCAGTTTTAAAACATTCACTGAATTTCTTGATGACTGCTTTAGACACCAGGGCTAAAAAAATAAATAAGGGAAGTCCCTTTCCTTCAGAAATCAACTTAATAATAGAGATTCAAACAGAGTCTGATAATTATATGTGTCAACTAGTATTAAAAGTGACACTAATGGACATTTGAGTCAGGTGCTCAAAGGGAATATAAAGAAGCTCCTAGTCTGAATGGGAATGTGCACTCAAGGTCATAATGAGTAAATAAGGCATTAAAATTAAACCTAGATGTGATAATAATATAACCTATTGTATTAGGGTTCTCCAGAGAAACAGAAGAAATAGGATTCTCTCTCTCTCTCTCTCAAGATTTATCATAAGAAACTGGATCATGCAACTCTGGGGTTGAGAAGTCCCACAACTTGCTATCTACAAACTGGAGATCCAGGAAAGGAAGTGCTGCCGTTCCAAGGCTTGGGAGCCAGAGAGTCTGAGATACAGATTCCAGTCAAAGTCTGGAGGCCTGGAAACTGGGAGTTGCAAGAGCAGAAGATGACTGATATTTGAGCTCAATAGGGAGACAGAGAGAGCTAATTCTCTCTTCCTCCAACTTTTTGTTCTATTCAGAGCAAATTTTAATTAATAGAAGTCCAAGTTCTGTTCTAATTATCTATTGGTGTTTAACAAAGGATCCCAAACTCAGCAGCATAAGGTAATAACCATTTTATTATGTTCATTGACCTGTGAAATAGGAATTCTGAGAAGGTAGAGCAGGGACACCTTTTCTCTGCTCCATAATATCTTGGGCCCCATCCTAAAAGACTGTAGAATGCTAGAAATTGCTGTGAGTGACTCAAGTGCTAGACGATTGGAATCATCTGAAGGTTTCTTTACTTACATTCTCAGTCTGGATGACTCTAAGGCTGGGCTCAACTTAGATTGTTGATTGAGATTCCCGCAGTATGATGGCTGGGTGCCCAAAGGGAATGCCCAATGAGGATGCATCTAGAGAGTGAGTATTCCAGGAAAACATAGTAAGGCATGCAATTCTTAGGATCTACTTTTGAAAGCCACCTTGGCACCATTTCTGCTATAATCTCCTGGCCAATATAGTTGTAACTCCACCCAGATTCAAGGAGAGGAGACATATATATCACACCACAATTGGAGTAGCTTCCAATAATTTGTGGCCATGTTTTAAAATCTCCAGAACATGTTTGGAGAATTACAAATAGTACCAGAGGGTAAAATGCCTCAGAGGGAGGCAGCTGGACATATAGTCAAAGCTATACTAAGGAGGGTGTTGCTTTACTTGAAACTCCTTAAAAAGGAGCTGAGATTTTGTTCTGTATGTGATTATACTAATTATCAACATGACTATAGGCAAGGAAAATCATTTAAGTTTTAAGTAGTAGAATGACCTCAACATTCTAGCAAAATTACTGGCACATGGCAAGCTTTGAAGTAGATATTTTTGTTTGCAAATAATAGAAAATGTAATTCAATCTGGTTGAAAAAATAAAGGTAACTTATTGGTTCACAGAACAAAATTCCTCAAGAGAGACCGTAGGTGAACTCTGAACTAGTTTCTTGCTAAGGCTCTCGCTTCATTTCTCTGTGATTCTTTTGGCTCTGCTCTCCTCTCTCTGTCTACTTTATCTTCTGACCACATCTCCTTGTAGAGAAAATACAGCTATTACAATTCTAGGCCTCATGTCTGCATACCACCCCATCTAGAGGGAAAGAGAACACCCTTATCCTAACATTCAAAGCAGAACTTAAGATTCACTCTAATTGACAGGCTTAAATCAAATGTCACATAGGAACCAACCCAAGTGTAAAAGGAGATGGAGTAATCTAGGCCACATACCTCTACTGTAGAATCACATGGATTTCAAAGTGGAAACAAGAGGCTTACAGAACAAAAAGAAAAAAATAAATGTCAACAAGTAAACAGCAATGTACAAGTCAGCCCCAGTAAATATTTGGTAGGTAGACAAATAATCTCCAGCATTAATGATATGTGTAACCTCATACAATCTCTCTGGTACAAGTATAAAGGAGGTAGATTAGGCTATAAGACTAGAAGCAAGGAAATTAATAAGGAGGACAGCAATAGAAGTGATGTCCAGAAGAAGAAAGAGTGAGTATAACACTTTTGAGCTTGTATTTCATTAATGATATAACTTAGAAGCTCTGTTATGTGCTATTTCTCCCTAATAATTTTAAATTTCCCATAATCTCACCTCTCCCTCCATCACAAATGTATAACACATTCCTATCTGTCCTCTGGCTACCATTTTTCTTATAAAAACAATTCTCTCCAAAATCACCAACAATCTTATGTTTGCCAAATTCAGTGGGCATTTTACAGATCTGTTATAACAGCACCTCTTGCTGTATCTGAAATTCTCTAAAAGTACTAAAGCTTTGTATGACCTGGATGTCTGAAGCACCATGCTCTTCGAATGCTTATAACTTTTTTTCATTCTAGTTTCTTTATCCTACCTCAGAGCCTTAATTATGAGTGATTTTTAGAGACCTCTCCTGGTCTTCCTGCTTTTTTGACTCCAGACCATCACCGTCCACTACAGTAGCCACTAGCACTTGTGGCTATTGAGCATTTGAAATGTGCTAGTCCAAACTGAGATGTGCTCTTAGTGGAAAATACACTCCAAATGTCAAAGACTTTGTGCAAAAAAAGAAAGTAATGTATCTCACTCTTTTTTTATATTGAATACATATTGTATTTATATTTTTTATATATTACGTTAAACAAAATATATTATCAAAATTAAATTCATGCTCTTTCATTTTCTAATGTCATGGGTTCTTTTTTAATTCTTCTTTTTAATTTGATTTTATTTTATTTTTTACATTATAATTTATCCACCTTTTACCCCCTCACCTCCCCGACAATCACCACACTGTTGTCCATGTCCATGAGTCCTTTTTCCTTTTTGCTTGATCCCTCTACCCCCAATCCTACCTGTCCCCACCAAGACCTGTCAGCCTGCTCTCTAGCTATGAATCTGTCTCTGTTTTGCATGATCATTCAGTTTGTTCGTTAGTTTCTACATATGAATGAAATCATATGGTATTTGTCTTTCTCTGGCTGGCTTATTTCACTTAACATAATGTTCTCCATTTTTATCCATGCTGATGCAAAGGATAAAATTTTCTTCTTTTTTACAGCCAAGTAGTATTCCATTGTGTAAATGTCCCATAGTTGTTTTATCCACTTACCTACTGATAGACACTTGGGCTACTTTAATATCTTGGCCATTGTGAGTAATGCTGCAATGAACATGGGGATGCTTGTATTCTTCTGAATTAGTGTTTTGGGTTTCTTTGGATAAATTCCCAAAAGTAGAATTGCTGGGTCATAAAAATGAAACTTCATTTTTAATTTTTGAGGTATCTCCATACTGCTTTCCACAGTGGCTGCACCAATCTGCATTCCCACCAACACTGCAAAAGGGTTCTCCTTTCTCCACAACCTCACCAGCACTTGTTGTTTGTTGATTTATTGATGATAGCCATTCTGACAGGTATGAGGTGATACCTCATTGTGGTTTTAATTTGCATTTCTCTGATGATTAGTGACATTGAGCATCTTTTCATATGTACGTTGGTCATCTGTATATCCTCTTTGGAGAAGTGTCTATTCAGGTCTTTTGCCCTTTTTTAATTGATTTTGTTTTTTTGGTGTTGAGTTTTATAAGTTCTTTTTTTAATTTTTAAAATATATTTTATTGATTATGCTATTACAGTTGTCCCATTTTCTCCCATTTATTACCCTCTTCCCTGCACACCCCCTCCTACCTTCAGTCCCCTGCTTTAGTTCATGTCCATGGGTCATACATATAAGTTCTTTGGCTTCTACATTTCTTATACTATTTTTAACCTCCCCCTGTCTATTTTCTACCTACCATTTATGCTACTTATTCTCTGTACCTTTTCCCCCGTCACCCCCTCCCACTTCCCTGCTGACAAACCTCCATGTGATCTCCATTTCTGTGATTCTCTTCCTGTTCTAGTTGTTTGCTTAGTTTGTTTTTGTTTTAGGTTCAGTTGTTAATAACTGTGAGTTTGTTGTCATTTTACTGTTCATAGTTTTTATCCCCTTTTTCTTAGATAAGTCCCTTTAACATTTCATATAATAAGGGCTTGGTGATGATAATGAACTCCTTTACCTTGACCTTATCTGGGAAGCACTTTATCTGTCCTTTCATTCTAAATGAGAGCTTTGCTGGATAGAGCAATCTTGGATGTAGGTCCTCACCTTTCATGACTTCAAATACTTCTTTCTAGCCCCTTCATGCCTGCAAGGTTTCTTTTGAGAAATCAGCAGCTAGTCTTAATGGGAACTCCTTTGTAGGTAACTGTCTTCTTTTCTCTTGCTGCTTTTAAGATTCTCTCCTTGTCTTTAATCTTGGCTAATGTCATTATGATGTGCCTTGGTGTGTTCCTCCTTGGGTCCAATTTCTTTGGGACTCTCTGAGCTTCCTGGACTTTCTGGAAGTCTATTTCCTTTGCCAGACTGGGGAAGTTTTCCTTTGTTCAAATAAGTTTTCAATTTCTTGCTTTTGTTCTTTTCCTTCTGGCACCCCTATAATTCAGATGTTGGAACATTTAAAGATGTCTTGGGGGTTCCTAAGCCTCTCCTCACTTTTTTGAACTCTTGTTTCTTCATTCTTTTCTGGTTGAATGTTTCTTTCTTCCTTCTGGTCCACACCATTGATTTAAGTCCCGGTTTCCTTCTCATCACTGTTGGTTCCCTGTACATTTTCCTTCATTTCACTTAGCAAAGCCTTCATTTTTTCCTCTAATTTGTGACCATATTCAACCAATTCTGTGAGCATCCTGATTACCAGTGTTTTGAACTGTGAATCTGATAGGTTGGCTACCTCTTCGTCGCTGAGTTGTATTTTTTCTGGAACTTTGATCTGTTCTTTATTTGGGCCATTTTTTGTCTTGGCAAGCTTGTTATGTAAAAGGGGTGGAGCCTTAGGTGTTTACCAGGGCAGGGCAATCCACCTCACTGTGTTGTGATGCTGTATGTGGGGGAGGGGTCTGAGGGGAACACTGCTGCTTGCTCTGTTCTCTTCTGGTTTCTGGTCACTTCCCCTGCTTCCCACAATCAAATTGGGCCCTTCTGGTGCTGATTCCTTGGTCTTATGTATGTTCTAGGACCCTGTGGGTCTCTCCACCGAACTCTGCTGTGAGGCTGGGAGTTTCTCCCACTGCCGCCTCAACCCCTACTGGTGTTTTCAATCAGAGATTTGAGGCTTTATTTCCCCATGCTGGAACTCTGGGTTGCAAGGTCTGTCTTGTTCCCCAGTTGTTCCTCCTGATTTATCTGCACGTGAATGTGGGACCGCCCCCAATCCACAATCCGCCACCTTGCTGGTCCTCCAGCCACGGCCTTGTTGCGAGTCCTCTTTGCCCAGCTGCCCATCTCTGCCCCTCCTGCCAGTCTGGATGAATATTTCTTCTTTAACTCCTTGGTTGTCGGCAGACTTACATACAGTTCGATTTTCTGTCAGTTCTGGTTGTTTTTTGTTTTTAAATTGTTGTTGTCCTTCTTTTGGTTATGGGAGGAGACACGGTGTGTCTACCTACGCCTCCACCTTGGCCGGAAGTTAGAAGTTCTTTGTAAAATTTTTATATTAATCCTTTACTGAATGTATTGGTGAATATGTTCTCCCATTTCATGGGTTGACTTTTTATTTTGTTGATGATTTCCTATGCTGTGCAAAACCTTTTTTAGTTTGATGTAGTCCCATTTGTTTATTTTTTCTTTTATTTCCCTTCCCTGAGTAGATATAGCAGAGAAAATATTGCTATGAGCAATGTTTTTATTCTTTTTTAATTTCAAAAACCTTAAATTACATGTGTGGCTTGTGTTGTATTTCTGCTGGACAGTGCTGCTGTAGACATTCTCCCCAGTGATCTCATTCAGTATCATAAATTCTCTCAAAACTCTGTGAATTTAATTTCCCTTCTCCTTGACCTTCAGATTCATATATTCACCTGCTCGCTTGACATTTCCATATGGATAATAGGTAATAACAGCAGACATTTATTTACAGTTTTCTATGTGGCAAGCAAGCAATATTCTAAATACTTTACATGTGTTAATTCATTTATACTCAACAAAAACTTTATGGAGTAGGTACTATTATTATCCTCTATTTTATAGATGAGGAAACTGAAGCACAGAGAAGTTAATAAGTGTGTCCAAGTTCTCACATCTGGTAAGTGGTAAATCCCAGATGCAAATACAGGCAATTCTGCCTCTAAGTCCATTCTCTCACTGAACATTATGCTAATATGAAATGGCTCACAAATCTGAAACTCCATCTGTTTATACCAGTGGGCTTCTTTACCTTCTGCTTTGGCTCCCAGTTGAGCTTGGCCATCAAGTGGCCTTGGTAGGAGCTCAGAGGGAGAGCCCAGATGAGTGTTTAGCTCTCCTCCTTCACTTCCCTGCAGGGCTGCAGCAAACTGGCTGCCTCCATTTTTCCTGGACTTAGGTCACTGGAACCCTCTGTCTCCAGGTTCCAGTAGTCTTTCCCTTTGGGTCTTGAGTTGATCACAGCATTCCTTCTCTCACCCCACTATTATTGGTGTCAAGGGGTTCATAATTCTTTATGGTTTCTTTATACCCTGCCCACATCCTTATAACTAACACAGTGACTGAACTCTCCACAAATTGCCAAACCTGAGGGTGATTCCTGTTTCTTGTGGAAACCCTGAACAAGACATACATGCTCCTTTTTCTGTATTTATAACTCAGTTTGTGGGACCATAAATACCCAGTCACCTATGCTAAAACCTGGGAGTCAAGCTTCATGTTATCTTCTCCTCACCCTCTCCCTGACTCCCACATATAACCTGTTTTAAGTCTAGCTAATTTTGCTTCCTCATGACACTGTCTTCTTTAGGCCTCCACCATACCTCCCTACATCGTGGTACCAATCCCAGTGAGTCCTACCCAAACCCATCCTCAGTCACACAGACAAAAAGGGCTCTCTAACATGAAAATCTCAGCAGGACTCTCCCTTACTTAAAACCCTTCCACACCTCCATGCCACCAACAAGCCTGGCTTCCTCTCCAAGACCACATCCCATCAATCTCTGCCTTACAATTTATGCTCCTAAAGTAGCAGACTGTTTGTGGTTCCAAGCCTTATACCACCGACATGTCGTTTCTCACCTCTGTGCCTTCCTACTTCTACTCAGCACCTCCACCACCACCCCAACTGCTGGCCTGACCAACTCATCCTCATCCTATACCACTCTGTTAGGGAAGATGACTGAAGTCTTCCAAAGAGCATCCCTCACACATGCATTCACATAGCTTATTCTGAGTATGGTACCCTTTCACGGCCGTGTGCATGCTTCTCCATTGCACTTACCACAGTGTCCTCTCATTACATCTTTTTGTGTCATTTTCCTCTGAAGGGTGACAAAATATGCCACCTCAAAAGGCACTACCTTGGCATAAGAATTATTTTGAGCTAAAAAAAAGTTGGAAATCAACAGGTGCAAGAAAGGCGCTCTGACCTACCCTTTTCTTCCAGAAAACAGGAGATAAATACTCCCACATGAAAGACGCCCTCCCTATTCCAAGAGGAGGCAAAGAGAATTCTGCACAAACAGACCTTATAAAGGAACTCTTATCTCCTGTTAGTCTTCCCATGTATTTTAGCTACTTTCCACAATTGCGTCACCTTGTTTAACCTAATATATAAGCACTTAGGTTTTGCCATTTTTTAGGTGTTCATTTCTTTATGAGAGTTCCCTTGTCACATAAAACTTACACTAAATAAATGTATATGCTTTACTCTTGTTGATCTGTCTTTTGTTACAAAGCCCTAGCCAAGAACTTAAGATAGGTAGATAAAACATTTTTCCTTCCCTATACCCCATTCACCTTCACATTCTTGAACTAAGCCCAGTACCCAGCCCCTAGTACATGCTGAAAGAGTGAACATATATAAGATAAATATTATAACCAACCACAGAAACATCGAAATTAAGAACAAACTGATAGTAACCAGAGGGGAGGTGGGAAGGGATAATGGGGGAGAAAGGGAGGAAGGGTTGTCAGGGACATGTAAAAAGGACACATGGACAAAGCCAAAGAGGGTAGGATCAAGGGTGGGAAGTGGGGATGGCTGGGGTGGGGGGGAGTTGTGGGGGGGAATGGAGACAACTGTATGTGAACAACGATTTTAAAAAATGTTAAAAAAAAAGAAAGTGAACTCACTAAGGCAGGGGTATCAAATTCATTTTCACCGGGGGCCACATTAGCCTCATGGTTGCCTTCAAAGGGCCAAATGTAATTTTTGGACTGTATAAATGTAACTACTCCTTAACTAGGCACAAGGAGCTTGGCGCTGTAGCTGGGTAGAAACAAGGTGCCGGGCCGGATAAAATAAGGTGGAGAGCCGGATTCAGCCCACAGGTCTTGTGTTTGCCACCTATATAATTCTTATAGTGTAACTTCAGATTCAACTTCTACCTTAGTTTTATGGCAATTCCAGGAAATTGTCTTTTGTAAAAATATAATTCAGTTTATATTTAAAGACTCAGCTTCAATTTCATCAATTACTTCAAGCCAGTGTCTTTATACTGGATATACAGACATAAAATCTACCTCTCAAGATATTTAATATATTTTTTAATCCTTTCCCCTAAATTGTGTTTTTCTTGAGTAGCATGCTTTTCTATGTAGCTAATCCTTCCCTCAGTTTTCTGTTCCCTATTTCTAAAATGTACCCCCCTTCAGTTCTTCACTAAATTTGAAAACTTGCCATGCTTGATCTGCTGCTTATCTTATTGATTGCGTTTCATACTTTCACAGGCAGCTTCTGCTTTCCAGAACGACATTTAACAAGCCAACTTGACCATCGGCCCTGGTGCAAAGGAAGGCATCATTCCTCTGGGTGACAGTTTTATAGCATTCTTTCTCTCCATTTCTTCCACCCTAGAACCCACCCAAGGAAAACTGATCACTTCATTTAAAAGCTCTAAACCAGTAGCTTATTTATTTTTCAGGTTTCCATCAAGTGTCTATCTTTTAGCATTTTCAAGCTATGGCTTATTTAACTTGTTTATTTTTTAAAAATTTCCCTTCATCTCTTTTAAGGGCCCTGAGTAAAAATCTACATGGAAGCTAAGAAGGGAGAAGTAGTTGAAGAATTTACATTTCTTATATTCTTTACTTGGCAGTAGTTAAAATTTTAGCAGAAAGGGAATCTTTTAAATTTCCTCTAACATATAATTATTCTATCTATTCAAACTGTTTTTCCAGAAATATCTCAAGAAAATTATATTTTTTAACATTTTAAACAATTTTTCTATAGTTCTACATAGAAGACATGTACTATTCTTAGGTTTTCACCCTTCCCCTATTTCTCTCCTTACTTCTCTAGTTTTGGGGTGAATAGAGTGCACAGAAACAAAGACAAACTCCCAAGACAAGTGCTTCATTCCATGCCCTACCTAGGCCTTTCAATCTCCTTGGGGGTGAGATTCTAGCTCAGTCTACCAAGCAATGACAGCTACCAAGATCATAGGTCAAACATACTTTTTTCTTTGGAAAAAAAACCCCACAATGTTGTTACTTTACCTTATTACATTTACATCTGAAAAGATTCCATATGATCATTGACCTAAATAAAACACTTGAGTGGCTTTCTAAAAGGAAATAGCTTATAGCATTTATGTGCCTATGTCCCTATGTTTTGTCTCTTGTTGCTTTGAGTGAATCTGATAAAAAAAAAAGCTTTAGGTATCCTTCCAGAAGCTCCTTAGCCAGGCATCACTAATAGGGCCAACTCCATGCTCACTAAGAATACTGGCCCCCTGGTTACCCCAAGGTAAGTTTGTTGCTGATGGTTCCTGAGCAACAATGAAGGCAGGGTAGGGTTCATGAACTTGTAACCTGAATAGTCTTGTAGGACCCCCACTTAGAAGGGCCTTGTATACCCATTTATGTTCTGCTGCTGTTGTCTTGAAATTCTTAGTAGTTTTTTAACAAGGGGCCTTAGTTGGCATTTTGCACTGGGCCCCACAAATTATCTAGCTAGAATCGCTGGGAGGTAGGAACTAACAAGCACAATATGGGGTAGGGGGTGAGCATCCTGAGTCCTCTATACATTCTTTTCTCTATACAATCAAGCCAGCTACACTACAGAGAGTAAAAGGATTCCCTTTCTTCATTTATTTTCCTCACCTAGATCATTTTATATGAAGATAAGGACAGTATCCTGAAGAAAGTATGAGAAGGATCAGAAAAAGAAATGATCAGTTGAAATTATTCTTATATTAGAGAAAGTAATACTAGTTTGGGGTAAATAATTCAGTCAGTGCCTCTTTTTTATATAGATCATTTAAGTCGGACCCTTCAGATCCCACTTAAATACAATATACACCCAAGCCACTATAGCAACTTGTAGGAAACAGCCACACAGATTACTATCTTTTCAGTACTTAAATGTAGTAAATACTTAAATTTACTTAAATTTTAGGGAGGACTGTTTTCAAAAATTTGATATTGATGAATTCGTTGATTTGGAAGTGAGAAATGTGATGGTTTTTATCCCTGTTCTACTCTGGGAGGCGGTAGAACATGGTGTGAAAATCAAGGTCTCGAGGATAATGGATTTCCATCCCACCTGAATGTTCTTGAGCACATACCTTCAAGACTCTAAACCTCAGTCTCCTCATCTTTAAAACTGGTTGGCTGACTCACATGACTGGTTGTCCAGGTTTGTTGTGATGATTAAACAAGATCATGCATGAAAAATATCTGACAAATTGCCAGAATTTCCATCTGCTGCTCTAGTTATTATTTCTCTCGGTTCTTCTCTTCTGACAGAAGCACTGTCTAAAGAGACCTAGTCTTTCTGCAAATTTAAATATGATACTTAATATTTTGACCCTACCATATCCTCATCTGTGAAACGGTTGTTAACCTATCATAGCACTTGGTGGTACAGGCACTCAGAAAACAGTACGGTGTGAGCTGGGGTTCAGGGTTGAATAAGACTGTGAGAATGTGTGGCACATATCAGAAAGTATACATGCCATCTCCCTGAAATAGCTCTTATCTCTTAACTTAGTGTGCTCTGTACTGAAATTATTTTTAAAGATTAATTTTTCTGACCAAAGCATGCAGTTTTCTCAATTTTCAAAACATTTTATAAATTATCTAGGCTGATGAGGTCACACAGCTGGTAATGACAGAGTCTGGAATCCAGCTCTCAATTTTGTGATCTTTCTTCTTCACCTATTTGTTCTATCAAATATTTGGAGACACATTATAGTGCTGTCTTCAGGAAAATTACTTGTGCCAGATTACTTAGATAAGTAAAAGCACTCTATAGTCAAGGGTTATTCAGTGCTTAGAAACTAAGTTGCCCTCTTCCTTCATCTGGTGTCCATGTGTCATAAGGCTGTCAAATTGAAGAGAACAGGATCTAGACTGGGGATATGAAGTGCCATTCAAAAGTCAGTGGGGACATCCTGAAGATAAATTCACTTGCATTTCAGTCCTATCTAAAATTAGCACTGAATTTATGCAGTGGTGTTTGTTTAAATTCCTAATTTCAGAAAAGCATTATTATCAAGCACTGAATAAAAGTACCCCATCCCCACAATAAAACCCTGTCTTAACCCTATAAACAGTTCTCCATGGTGACAGTACTTGGGAGAGTTTTGTCTAATCTCTTAGATACTCTGTCTTTTAGTGCTGGTCTCATTGCATTTGTCCTCAGTCCTCTGTTGGTATAGAACCCTGTGCTCCAGTCCAAACTCACCTTGTTTGGGTTCAGTGACCTTGGGGCCAGTCAGGCAGAGCCTGGGATCTCTTACAGAGCTGCATCTTTTAGGTGTTTACTCTTTCCTGTGGATAATGGCCTACTCACTTCATACCTTTCCTGCCCCAACAGGACCCAATTGGAATGGATCATACTCTAAGACAACATTTCACATTATTGTCTTGGTGGTTGGCTTGCTGGCAAAAATTAACTCCTCCCTTCCAGCCACCATACTATGAGAAATGACAGAGAGAGTTCTTGTCACAGATTTAGCTTCTCCTTGTTTGCTCGTTAAGCATAGCTATTCATACAGTGGTGATAAACGTAAAGCAGTCATGTGAAAATCACTGCTGCATATATTATAAAACCTTTGGATATTATATTTTAACTAAGTTGCCCCTCTAGAAGGTTCCACATGAAAAATTTTTAAAATTTTGTTATAGAAATAGAATTTTGACCTCCTCTGGTAGAAACAGAGCAAGAAAGACCTCATACTTTCCTTTTTCTCTTGTCAGCAAACTCAGAGATACTATGATAACAGTAGCAACTCCTGTGGTTAGCGTATTTGCCTCCTCCTCCTTTGTTTCAATTTTCCATTTTATCAGCTTTTTAAGTTGGTTCAGGTGATTTTTGAAAAGAGAAAAGTAAAATTAAACCATTACATATATGTATGTAATGAAAGTTTAGAGTTTTCCAAGAGCTTTCAATATACCAGAAAGAGAAGGGTCCCAAATATTTTGCAAGTATACTTGGGTAATAAACAGGCAGACTAATCCCTCTTCACCCTCAAATCCATGACCTGGAGCTGTGGTTCTCAAATTCCAGGGAGCATCAGATTCCCCTGTAGGTAAAAACCAGACAGCTAGTCCCCACACCCCAAATTTTGACTCAGTAGGTCTGGGGCGGGGTCTGAATATTTGCATTTCTAACAAGTTCCCAGATGATACTGATGCTGATGATCAGGGACCAAAATTTGAGATCTGTTGACCTGAAATAACTTTTTAGAGCAACACATAGGTAAAGAAGATACTGATGTAGGGTCTACTTAAACATATGGACAAAGTATAGGGACATAGAAAGTAAGTTCCAAAGAGTAACACAGATATTGGGGGAAATAAAAGGGAAAGAAGGTGGGGGAAGCCAGAGACCTGGAGCTGCCCACAAAGATTGGAAAAGATGAGGTATGAGCTAGACCTGAGATGAAGACCAGGAGGAGAAAGCAAGTCAGGTAGGGGGGTAGATTTGAACAAAGTCAGGAAGCAGAGATGTTTACAGTGTGTCCAGTGAACAATGTCCACAGAATGCACCATCCAAAGAGCCCAGTCAACATTTGTTGAATAAATGGACAATGAAGAAATCGATTGGCAGAAGCAAGAAGTCCTTCCAAGAAACAGTGAGGATAACAAATATTGACAAGAAAGGACAATTTTGAATATGAAATCAAAGGGTTTGATTTTAGTTTTTTAAGCAATGAGAATTCACTAAAGTTTTTGGGTAGAGTACTCACTTGAGTAACTAGCATTTTTGGATATCTTTGTTAATGATATTATATTAATGATTTCTTATGGCTTACACTCATAAAATCAATAAAAGGAAAAGACATTTCAAAGGAGGCATTAAAAGGAATTGGTCATAGACTGGTGGGTAGGGAGAAAAAGAGAAAGCCCATACAAGTCTATATTTTCAAGCCTGGGTGAAAAAGAGAAAGCTAGAATCACTTAATAAGAAAGTGTGAAGTAGGAGATAGGTTTTGGAGAAGGAATTATAAGTTTTGTTTTAAAGCAAAACTTCAGGGTCGGGTGGAGGTGTCCAGCAAGCACTAAGGTTGCCCATTTTAGTTTGGTGAGAAGATCAGGTTAGATGTGTGGAAGCATTCGTGACAATCTAGTAATGAAAAAAATGACACTAACACTCATACCAGCCTTTCCTCCCTGACCCTTAGGTTTCTCCTGAGAACAGTAACAGCTCTGGCAGGGTGCAGCTGAAAGCCTTCCCCTCCAGGCCCATGTCTTGGGCTGCCTGGAAGAAGCACTTGGGTTGCACAAAACCACCCTTGTGGTCTGGCTAGCTCCAACCTGGGTCCAGAGGCCACAGGGCTTCCACAACCTCTGTAGGGCCTGGAACTTAGCAACCCAATTCTATGACAACCCTGGGGGACTCCAGCTGGCAGTGGAGATGGCAACAGCAAAGCCCTTTGTCACTATACCCTGGGGGCAAATCCTGCCAAGAAGGAGAAGGGTCAGGCCAGGGTTGGAACCCAGGCAGGCAACCAGCTCCCACTAGATTTTAAATGCAGTTGGAGAAGATATTGCCCTGGCAGCCAAGGCCCGCAGGAATGTTCAGGCGAGGAGAGAATGTGACTGACGGCATTGAGGGTAGCTCAGAGATAAGAATCCAGAGGACCTTCTGGTAGAGAAGATAGGAAGGCATCCAGGGGAGATGAGAATGGATAGTTCCTTCAAGTTTAGAGAAGAGGTATAAGAAAGAGGAGCATGAGGATTAGAAAAAGGTGTAAAGAACAGGATTATTTGGCATATTGGAGGCTCTAGGGAAAAACCAAGAGTGTAGTCATCAGAACAAGAGGACTGAGAATATGCACAGTGACTAAGAGTAAATTGGAAGAAAATAAGGTCCTTAGAAGATGTACAAAATAAAACAAAAGAAAAATGAGTATTCCTTTATATCTTTAAATTAGAGGTGATTTAGTCTATCTAAATGTGTGACAGATCACCATGCACATTCCTGTGTGCTCCTGAATCAGAATCAGAATCAGAATAACAATCTAAACACAGGGTGAGACAAAAGCAGGTTTACAGTTGTGAGTACGTGAAACACAGAGTGTACTCTTATATTACTACTTATTAATTATTGTATTATTTTCCATACAAACAACTGTGTACCTACTCTTGCCCCACCAGGCAGATATACTTACGCAATACACCTATTGTGTAAACAGCTTCCCAGTGTTCCTAATGTTCAGCCAGTTGCAGAACTGCTACAGAGGACACTGATCAGGTACCTTGATTCAGGGAGCAATTTCATCTTCCCAGAAAGAAGAACCATGGGAGCTTGTGGGGGCAAGGTTATTAGTTGTGTGATATAAAATGGAAAGCAGCATTTTGAATATTTATCAGGTTCAAAGAGTGGGGGCCTGGAATGCAGCAAGGAAGCCCTGACCATTGAGTCCTGAGGTAATTGAGCAGTAGGATCTGGACAAGACAAAATTTACACTTTGAAAATGGCCTGAGAATAGAGGACCATTTTGCTAATTATACCAATATACCTGTGGAAAGTGCTAGACTGTCTACTTCGTGCTAAGTACAATACAAGTAGTTTTACAGTCATGCTTTCTACTTAATCACAATGAAGACACCATAAGACAGGCGTTATCACCGTTGTACGGGGGAACTCTAAAAACAAAATGTCTAGATTTTTAATCCAATCCTGTGTTCTTTCTGTAACATCATCCTGCCACCACAGAATATTCTTGTGTTCCTGTTTATGTTCCATAAAGCCAGGCTAGTGGAGACAGACTGTCTGATAAGAACCTTAACTCCACTTCTGCAGCTTGTGGGGTTGAGGGAACACTAAGATGATTGTAAGACAGGAACACTGCTATCTATCATGCTTTCCTTTATGACAAAAGAATACCGTACTTTTCCTATTGAAATAAAAGTAAGAATTAAACAAATGTATGGGTTACAGTATTGCTTTTCTTCCATAATAGGAAACATGGGAAAAACAAAAACAGACTTTGAACTCTCACTATGTTCTGTAAAGACATGTTACTTTAAAGTCAGAATGAGTCAGCCAAAGAGAGGTCATTCTTAGCTTTTCCTGAAGCTCTGTTTTCTCAAGCATACTCCCAAATATTAGACCCTGAAAAAAAGGGTTTATGATGTCCAAAGTAAACCAGCCAGAGGCAAAGTAGCACTTAAATGCCTTTTTAATCATTACTACTTTTCCTCCTACTTCTCGGCATGTAAACCTAACTGCCAACCCACTAGGTGGTTGTGACAAGCAATTCAGTAACTTAAATAAATGTAAGGACATCAATATCACCAACAAATTAAATATGTAACTGTTGCCCAAAGGAAAACAGTATCACAATGAAATTCTGAAAATAATATGCTTTTAATTTCCTTTAGTTTATGTTTAGAATACACATGTGTTTGTAAACGTAAGTGTGTATGGTTACACACTCTTTTTTCAGTTCTAGTATAGAACTGGTGATCTAAAAAAGTGCTACAAATATAAGGTTAACCTTCAAACCTCAGAGGCGGTGGCAGTATCTGGGAATAAGAGAGAGGATCTCCATCAGGTTTGGGCTGTAACCTTGGGTTTCTGTGAACTTTCAGGAGCAGAACAAAGGCATGTGAAGGACCAGGCAGCCTTCATCATGATGGCAGTCAAAGTTCAGCATGCCCTGTTTTCATCTTCTGTGGACAGGACCCAAGTACCAGGTATGATTCTTTGGTTCTCTGCCCAGGTTTGTAGGGACTGCCAGTGGTGGCAGTCACACTCAGTCATGGACAGAAAGAGCATCACACTCAGTCATGGCCAGAAAGAGCATCCTGATCCTGGGCATATTGTACTGAATTAGAGGCGGCCCCAGCTGGGCACAGAACTTTGACAGACAGAGTTCCGGGCACTGTTTTAGGAATGAGGTAAAATATCCTTAGGATCCAAAGGAATCTTCCTTATGTTTTAATGCAGGAAATAAAATAAAACTAATTTTTATACTTGAATTTCATGTGTGTTTTTCATAATGATAAATTCCAAGTATATTCTTTGCCCTTCAGTTTTTGCACTGATAGCCTTTCACACAGGCAACTGGATTGTTTTAATTGATCTTATGACATATTGAAATACTATGGTTTCATTAAAGAAAAAAGAAAAGGAAACTGACATTCTGCAGAGCATCCCATCACTAGCAATGTTGACGCTGAAAAAATTTGACTGATCCTTCCTAAAATGGGTACTTGTTCATTCAAAAACATGTCTCCCCTTTTAAGTTTTGGGGCAATTAAAAAGAAAAAAAGCAATGACCCATATTAAAATGATTAAGTGCAAGGATGTTTGCTATTATAGAGACAATGCTTCAGAACTGAATAAATGTAAAAGTGAAAAATTTTACTCATTGTGTCGTGGTGTTTTCATTTTGAAAATATATTCTGCAAATAAACTTCTCAAAATATATTCTTTAAGTCCCAAAGAATGTATGACTATGGAAAAAAATAATTATCTTTTCAACTTAGAGAAGGAAAACTGTTGGAACAGTTTAGGCAATGCCTAGCCAATAATAAAAAAAATGTTTCTTGGACCACAATTCATTCTCTAAACCTTCAAAAGCCTATCATTTATCATTAATTTTGAAATAAAACAGGAAATACCTGTACTAAGAGAACCTTTGAAAACAAGCAGAATAATTGGCAAGGAATATTTTGGGAGGCACTGACAATAATGTAATGCCTGGATTAGTCTTTCAAAAAAACATGAAATTGTAGCTGGGAGGCATATGTAGCTAAAGATTCAGCATTCCTATGCTGAGCATTGTAACTCAGTTCTCTTGATATCCTGACATATTATTTAACAAAAAGCACATGGAAGATGTTCCCAGAACCCAATTGCAGAGTCTTATGTGAATCAAATTTTTGCTGCTACAGAGCTCACAGATATGACTAGCACAAAGATATTCAAGTGCTATTGTTCCAGGCAGCTTTGACAATGAGGAAAAACACTCTTAAGAGACGTTACATATTTATGTATATATGTGTTTGTATGTATGAATGTTTATATGCATGTATGTAATCCTAGACTGCTTCATTCAAAAAAGGACTCAGAGATGTCTGCACTTATTTGCCTTTTAATTTGGCTTCATTCTCCAATTGCTAATATCAAACTTTAGGTTGTAAAAATTTGTAGAAATGCCACTGTGATATCCATCTAAGATGTCTTCCCTTGCTTTTCCCCAAAGAGCCTTTGCATTTTTCCCACCTCTGTGTCTTTGCTCAAGCTGTACTCTTAACTTAGAATACCTGCCCTTTGGACTCCACACAAAGTTCATCCAAATGGTACATCCTCTTCTGATATCTGCAACCAAACATGATCTCCCTTATTCTGTTTTTTTGTCTCTTTCTTATGACATATTTAACTTTACCTTAAATTAAACTTATTAACCACTGCATTCTTTTCCTTTATTCCCCTTCCCTCACCCCAACAAAATTAGGTGCTACATTTTTTAGAAAGTTTTTTTAAAAAGATTATATTTATCTATTCTTAGAGAGAGAGGAAGGGAGGGAGAAAGCAGGGAGAGAGACACAGATGTGTGAGACATACATGGATTGGTTGCCTCTCGAATGCCCCCCAAATGGGGACCTGGCCTGCAACCCAAGCATGTGGCCTGACTGGGAATCTAAACAGTGATCTTTGGGTTCGCAGGCTGGTGCTCAATCCATTGAACCATTTTCTTGAAGGAAGGTACTTTCCAACAATTGAGACTGCTTATGACAGTGACTTTGCATATAGCAACACTCGACAAAATGGTTTAATGAATTAGAGTGAATTTTCCTGAAACTGAATTGCTGAAGTTTTTATGTTCATTGGAATGAGAAAATTCACTTTTGATGTTTTTTTGTGTCTTGCTTATTCAAAAATCATTTTTAAAAGCATTTGATATGAAGTATTTATTTTTCCCTTTGATTTTCCCCATTATTACTAGATCTCCTCCTGCTGTCTCTTCTTTCCTACCATCCAACATTAGTTGAATATCTGTTATCTGCCAGGTGGTTGAAAGGCACAAAGAGGAATAAGAAAATATAGATCAAAAGTTAGAATCTAATAATCTGGCAAAGCTATAAATTGTATTCTAGAGTAAGACAAAGATGTATCCAATGTATTTATCTTAACAAAAAAAGATATTTTAAAATGTTAACCCCACAAAATGCTAAGTAGTCAAAATTTACGTTCATTTTAAGTCTTCTCTTAAGCCAGCATCATTTTATGCCCACAATTTTTCTATCAGATAATATCATTCATAATGACAATGGCTTCATCCTAAACTATAAATCTTAGAAAACAGATTAAGAGAGGTAATTTTGTATCATCCACCCCCCCACAACACTGCCCCAGTGGTAGCATTGAAAAGGCAAATTGCTTAATCATTCTAAACCATCTCAAAGGTTAAAGGGGAGTTATTCAGTCATTCATTCACAAATATTTATTGAACACCTACTGCATATCAGACAAATGAAATTTCATTTCAGGTCAGTAACAAATAAAATTTTAGTGAAAGTATGTTCCAAGCAGTATCTGGGAGGTACTTAACCTAAAAAATTGTTTAACTAAAATTCAGATTTCACTGGACACCCTGTATTTTTGTTTGATAAATCTGGCATCCTTAGTGGGAAAGCACTGGCTGTGTTGCTGCCTTTCCTTTGCGGAAGATGGTTGGAGCTGGGGGATTGAGAGCCTGGACAGAGAGCCTAAAGTGTAGCAGGCTGGAATGAGGAGGATGAGGCCTAGAGTATGCACGACTGCATAGTGAGGGCAGAGAACAGAGACATAGGAGCTGACTACTATGCATAATGAAATTGTAAATCATTAGGGGCCTGACACTTAATAAATAAAAGGAGAAGCTGGGTAAGTTAGTGAGATGCTGGAGCCCAAAGAGAAAAGTTCAGTTTTAGTGTTTCACACTGCTATGATAACTATTCTCCATCATCTTCCCAAGTCTATGGCCAAGTCTGCTGCAAATACACATTTACGTGTATTTAAACAAGGGAATAGGGAATGTTTTATACAGTAATGCTCACTTCAGTATTCTGGGTTTAACTAGTTCTTTGCAGTTCCAGATACATTGCTTTACCGGGATGTGAGTGAGGTAAACTAGACCAAGCAGTTTTCAGTTTAGTTCCACTTCATTCCTGGTGCACAGCTAAAGCTATAGAATGCTTGGTCTTCTGGAGCTAAGATAGCACTTCACCCGAATGGCAGTGGTCTGTGTCAGTTCTTGCCCAGGGTCCACAGCCATCTGACATATTTACAATAAGTACCCAGAAGAAGTCTACCCTTCCCTTCCAAAATAGTTTTACCAGACTTGTTGCTTGTGGCTCTCACTCCTGAGCATGTTAATAAATTGTTCCCAGGGGCTGGAGCTGGTGCCTGGTCTTCCCATAGCATTGTCAGATGACAGGTCCCTAATACCATCACAGAAAGATCAGCCACATCTACCTGGCCTTTTTTGATCAGGGCTCTCAGCTACCTGCAGTTTCTCCATACCCTCTGGATCTCCATCTGGGCTTCTCAATCCCAGTTGGTCATTAGGTAGGATGCCCTGCCAGCCCAGTCTCCTGTCCTTATGCAGCAGGACGCACCTGGAGAAACTTGGGTGCACCCTTCAACCACACTCAGAATGCTCATTCTCTCCCAGATGCAATTCTGAAAACTTGCCTTTTACTATGTTCCTTTCAGTTTGGAATCTCCCCCTAAAATCGGGAATCTAAAGTACATTGGATTAATCATGGTGCAATTTTTCAGCTTCTCTCTTAGACAACCTCTTTGGCTCCCTTTCATCCACACCCCAGCAATCTCTTCCCAAGAGGCTCATGGCTCCCTCCCTGAACTTTAGCATAATTTGCCACCATTTAGTGTTGTCCTCTAACTTGTCTCCTGAACAAAGACAATCTGACACTCCTTAATTCCATATTTTATTTTCTGTCTTGGACCTAAGAATGATATGCCTGAAACAAAGTGTCAGCACTCCCTTGTGCCTCTACCAGAGTGAGTGGAAGAAAAAGATGGCACATAACTCATGCTTGCTTCTGTGACAGACAAATGCACAAACCTCTGTGGCTACATACAATAAAAATATTTGTTGCTCACATAAAAGAATGTGTTAACAGCTGGCTTTTCCATTACATGGTAACTCAGAGACGAGGCCCTTCCATCTTGTGGCTTCACCATCTTATAGAGCTTCAGATCTGCATGCATTGAGTCCACAGATGGGGCAAGAGAGGGTGGAGAATACAACACACACCTACTTCTTAAAATTCTGTGCTGGAATCACATTTTTACCTAGATGCAAGAGGGAAATATATGTGGTCCCTCAACTGGCTGCCACCATCCAATGATAACTCTACACCATGGAAGTGGATATTGGGCTGTTTCTGCCATGGGTAGTATCTCAATAGTCTTAGTCAAAAACACAGCTTCCATCCTAAGATAAAGTTAATATGTAAAAATTTTAAAATATCTTTTTTAAAATGCATTTTTAATTTTCTCCTGATGATACGTTTTTATTAATTTTAGAGAGAAAAGAAGGGAGAGAGAGAAAGAGAAACATTGATCAGTTGCCTCCCATTCACTCCCTGATCGGGAATCAAACCCACAACCTAAGTACATTCCCTGACTGGGAATTGAACTCACAACCTTCACAACATTTCGGTGTATAGGACAACGCTTCAACCAACTGTGCCACTCAGCCATGGCAAGTCAACTTTCTTCAAAGAGAGTATACAGATTGTGAATAAAAGCTCAAGCGGAAGAGAAATGGAAAACAAAGTGATTTGAAGATTTTGAATATTTCATGCATTTACAGTGCCCCTTCTTCTGCATGTGTAACAGGTTATATAACAGGTTATATAATGGTATGTAAATGGTTTCTCAATCTTCTGTAACTAAACACAGATAACTGACATCTATAGCTAAGCGCACCTCGTTGAAATAAAGTAAGCCTAATGGATATCTGAGAGCTTCCTCATTTTTGTTATTACCTCTAGGGTAAAAGCACAGAGGCACATAGTTATAAGAATACTTGCTAAGCAGATTTATTCATTCAGCACACACTGAGTGTCTATTATGTCTCCATCATTATTCTAAGCACTAGAAACATTAGAGCAATAAGCAGGGTTTCTGCTCTCAAATAACGGATAATAGAATAAGTCCATATCAGTGTAGTTCCATTTTTGTGATAGGCAATGCTGAGTTTATCCTTTGAGAAGAAAGAGCAAGATGTCAGAATCTGCTATGGTTTGCTTGATAAGAAAAGCCTTAAAAATGTTGTATAGATTAACTATATTGTTTGGGGGTAGAATCTATGTCTTATCAGAGTTGGCAATGTCATTAACGGGCAGGTTGCTGCCTACATGATGCACTTTAATGAGGTATTCATAGTTCTTGATAGCAAATCATTTCCCATTTCTAACTTCACTTAGAAGGCCACAATTTATTGGTAAGTTAACTCATTGGGGCCAGTACTGGGCATGATCACTCTCAGTATTATTAATCAAACTTGTAGCAGAAAAACGGGTTACGAGAATGGAACAGGACCAAAAATTAAAATAAAGAAACAGAGGGAGGCTCTTCTGGGCTGGCCTGCAAGTAGAAGTCAGGAATAATCCTGAGTCAGGAGTTTGGAAAAATTATTGCCTTTAAGAGTCCCTGACACTGTAAGACTCTACTACTCATGAGAATGTATGTGACTCCCAGGCATGCCAAGGAAAAAGAAATCTTGAATATCTTAAGAATTGATTGTGAATCTTCTTCAGGATTTGGAAGTTGAGTGGCTCAATTGAACAGGGTTTTTTAGACCATTAGGGATAAAAAATTGGCATGAAGGGCCATTGGGAATGACAATGCACAGGCTTTTTTCCAGATTGCCAAGTCTATAAAGTAGTTTTTCAGACTCCCAAAACCCACCACATCTCTTGGTTTTTCCTGGCTGAACTCAGCTCTTATCAGGAACCTTATCATAAAATCCACCAGCTAGAAATAATATCTCATCTTCCCACTTTCTCTTGATGACCTCTTTTATGGAATTTACTACATTTTACAGTGGATTATTATTCGTGTGCTCCTTATTTCTCTTATTTGATGGGAAACTCTTGGCAGTAAAATGTGGTGGTTGAAGACATACCCTGGAGTCAGACAGATCTGAAGGAGCCCCACCCAGGCCACTTAATAACTGTGTGACCTCAAAGCAATAGTCAACCTTTCCAAGCCTCAATTTCTTCCTCTGAAAACAGACATTATAATAGTATGTGAAATATCAATACCATGGCACTGTACTTGGAAGAGGCACTCAATAAGGTATTATTAGACCCTTTTCCTTGGTTGTTAATTTAATAATTTCAGCCTCAGGAAACCAATGTTCTTAAGGCTATTTTCCTGAGGAGAGCTCTTCATGACAAAGGTTATATATAAATTCTCTCAGGATTACATAGCTGGTTGGTAGAAGAATCTGAATTTGAACCCAAATTGTATGTGGGCAACCTTTCTTTCTAGGAGAGCAGGGAGCCTCTATTTACTAACATCGATAGTGACTTTGAGGTTTTAATAATATTTCTTTGTCTTTTTTCCCCCCAGTGAAATAAATAGGCGCTAGTAGTGGTGGATCTTGGCTCAAGTATCCCTGTGTCCATCACAGAAATAGCACTTAGCAGGCATTCAATGCTTTATAACTTGAAAATTGAGAACAGAAACTGTGTTTAATTTGGAGCAATGAGTTGCTAATATAAGGAAATGTCTAACTGTTCTCATGTAAAAATGTTTCACTGATGCCATGGTGCTAGAGTCATATATATTGTAAACATATAAGAAGAAAAAAATGGAATTACATTTTCTGAAAAAAATATATAATAGTCTCCAAATTTTGTTTCTCTGCAGCTTAAGAGCTACAGAATACTTAATTTACTTTTGTAGGCATTTCCTCCAAAAGCATTCAGATGGTGATGATGACACCAAATCATGCTGAAATCTCTGTAGTTTAGTTATTTTTTCACAAAAAAGAGGGACAGGCAATGGAAACTTTAAAAAAATTTAAATAGCATTATAATGCAAAATTGAGTTTGAATTTTTAAATAGAGTGCTTTGCAAAACAAATAAAGCTCAGTTTTATCACTCATCTTTATTCTTGTAACAAATTCTATCACAATCATAACAGTAATTTCCTGCTTTTTTAAAAGAATATATATCACTGAGGAAGAATTAAAATAACAATTACTTTTAATTGTTCTCTGCTCAGACACTGACTGTACTTCCTAAATTAATTTATACCATTAAAGAAAATAGTTTAGCTCTCCAATATTGAAATAATCTTTACTGCACATAATATTTAAAAATTTTCTCAGTTGTTCCCAGGTATTCATTTTAATGGAGCCTTTCTTTGGTCACTCAATAATTCATCTAATATTTATTGAGTGCCAATTACATGCTGTGCATGGTGCTCAGTGCTGAGAGATACAAGGCTACAAAGATACATTCCCTGCACTCAACAATCTCTCGACAGACATTTAATGAATAATTTTATTTTCTTGTTATAGTAAAATAAGCAGAAACAAATTTCTTTTCGCATCAAGTCAACTCTATTTTAAGAATGTCTCTCTTGATGTAAGATTCTGCTATTTAATGAACTCAGTGAACTGTTGAAGATTTTTAACCCAAGTCTGATGTTTTACTAGTTTCATATTAAGGTACACTTGCTGATCCCAATGAAGTCTTTTTTTGCGGGGGGGGGGGTCGTTCATTTATCTGACTAATAATTGAGTGTTAATACATTTAAGGCAACACACTAGTTTCTCTGCAGGCTAAGATGAGTGGTGTGTCCAGTAAGTAGGTGCAAAAACTTAATGGAAAAGGTAGAGACTTGAGCTGGGACTTTGTGTAAATATTTCCTAGTTACTGGGACTTGCATCAGGGTTAATGAAGATGATACTCATTTAACTGAATGAGTGTTTCCTCTCCTCGAGGGACTTGCCAGCCACCATGTCAGGTATTTATAACTGAATAGGATTTTTATCCAGAACGCTTTTCTGCTTCCTTACCCTAAAATAGCATTTAAATGACCACAGGGCCTCTGCACCCACTTCCTCAAAGCTTCTAGCCAGCTGCAATCAGTTAGGTTGTAGATTCCTGTCTGGTCCCTCACCAGAGTCAGGAATATGCACCAAAATATTAAGAGGAGCCGGAATGGAGTATAGATGAGAGTATCTTAGTGTTCAATATTATACAATTCTATAATATTTTCACTTTTATAACCCAAATGTATTTGTTCTTTTTTTAAAAAGTTTAAAATTAGAAGATTATAAACTACACTCTCCAAAGTCAACAGCAGCTCCCACCTCCCAAAAATGTGCCTCCCAAGTCTTACCACTCAAAAACGTAAAAAATGTGAATGGACCCAGGGAGAGCAAGAGCTTTTATAAATTCAGAATTTCTACATCCGCCCACTCCCAGCTTTTCTTCACTGAAGTGGCTCTTTCTCTCCACATTTATTCAACAAGTGTGTCTGGTCACCCGCTCTCTCCGTGGAAGTGAAGGAGAGTCTCCATGTGGGTAAAACATTTTTAATTGAAGAGGGGAAGATGGGAAGGTGAGGTTGTGAGGTAAAGGGGTAGTTTTTAAACGCTGTTTATGGAAGTTGACCTCCAAGAGTTTCAGTTATTGGCCAGTGTCACAAGAGGTGCATAGAAGCCCCAGAAACAAAATTCAGGTTCTCCCCAACCTCTCCCACCCATCCACCACCCCCCTTCACCCTGCAGGTACGTCTGGGTCTTCACACAGTTGCCTTGGAGGGGCCTTAGATTAAAGTCTCCCAGTCTTGGACCTGAAAATGAGTTGTGAATAATGATTGATTATAGGTTTTTTGAGGACAAACTTTACCTACTCCATGAGCACTTCTGTGAGTCCTTAGAAAGCTTGCACCTTTCAGATAACCAGTTTATGAGTAATGAAATAAACTTCATTTTTTGTTAAGATTCTCTGTTCTCCACAAGCCAGTCATATCATGCCTAGAAACTGAGTGTTTTCTAGGATGGGTAGACTGGCCAATTCCTGAGATGGAGGAAAACCACCTGGGAGAACTGACCCTCTTTCTCTGCCTCCAACCATGCTCTATGGGAATCCTCTGACCAGGAGTGTCTTGCAGTGTATAATCTGAGTGTGGAGCCCTCCATTTTAGCTACTGCTCGAATACTGACTCCCTTGATCACACAGGCCTATCCAAAACCTTGTGTATGGTTACTCAGAGATTCTGAGGATGAAAAAAGAGCAGCAATGTCTTAAAGCCTCTGGGAATAAATACATGTATCGATAAGTTTGCACTTCATATTGACATGTGTTTAGCGCTTTATAATAGTATAGTCTCTGTTGGTCAAGCACATTAGTATTCCATTATTGGAATAACATTTGGTGGCATGCCAAGTGTCTTCTAATTTGACATCAGAGTGGGAATGATAGCCAACTTAAAAGAGTAAACTAGCATCTGTGAAGTTCCTTATCACTGAGATAACTGATTTTATATTGACATTTTCCAGTTTCCTCATTTGCTTTTGTTTTTCTTTCTGAGCAGCATATTTATTGTTGTTATTTTGGATCAGTTTTTGTGATGTTGGTATTCAGTGAGACAGCTATGTAAACAAGTTGCAAAGGATTATTAGTTTATCAGTAGAAGGATGTCTGGTCCATTGCCAAGATCCATTGATCTGTTTATTATGACTCTGCCCAGTACAAGTTTAGTGGCAATTTAAAAAAATGGTCTTAAGGTTTCACTTACAGATGTCCACTGGTTCATTTATTAACCCACATTTGAGGACTAACTCACTGTATAATCTTACCAGCATTATTATGACAGTTATAATTCACCACAGCCAGGGAGCAATATCCCAATTATATGTTCTATTGTTTCACTTGTGATGTGAGAGCAATACAAATTGTTGATGATAATTATGTTGATTTTCAGCAGTTTGCAAATTAGTAAATTAGTACATTTAGAAATGTAAATATACCCTAAGGCTAATATGTGTGTTGGGGCTAGTTAACAAGTATTTATTGAGTGCCTACAGTATGTGTGGTGGACTATAATACCCACAGTGTAGAGTATTATACTGGCAATGGTGTAAAACAAAGATCATGCCTGGCACAGGATACAGTTTGTACTAAATAAAAATAAAAGTACCTTACTAATTGACTTAGTTTTTTCTGGTAACACACAACCCTGAAACTTATGGCATAAAACAATTTATTATTGTCCACAGCTCTGCTGATTAGCTGTGCTGTTCCTCAGCTGGTTTCACCCAGGCTCAGTTAGGCTAGAAGAGTGTCCTGCTGAGGGGCCAGCTGGGTTGGATGGGATAGCCTCCTTCACAGGAATGGCAGTTGTTGCTGACTGTAGGCCAAGCACCTTGCTCTCCTTCAGGTGGCCTTTTATCCTCTAGTAGGCTAGAACAGCTCCCTTAGGTTGTTTCAGGGCAATGCTCCAAGAGGGTGAAAGAAGAAGCTGCAAAGCCTCTTGAAGTCTAGCCTTGGAAATCTCATGACATCATTACTGCTATGTTCTACCAAAGCAGACACAAGGCTGACACAAATTCACAGTGGTAGGGAAACAAGCTTGGTGAAAGGAGTAGCAAAGACACATTACCAAAGTGTATGCATACCAAGATGGGTGGCATTAGAACCATATTTTACAATCTACTACACTTGCCATGTAAAGATGAGTCCTTCACAATGGTTGTCTTTGCATTTTAAAATTCCTAATCTGTTGTTATGAATAACCAATATTGGAGCAAAACCCTGCCCTTCTCAGATCTGAAGTTTATGTAACTTCCTTTTCTATGTCAATTAAGTGTCGAAGACCTTGTATACATGATTTTCTTGTCAAAGCTTCTATTTAGTGTTCTGAAAATAGTGGGCTGCTATTTTACTTAATATTTACATTTAAAATAGTGGAATTTTTATGCTTAAAACAGATGCTAGATGGAGGTAATCACAGAGCCCTGGAAACAAAGAGGAACTAAACTTTGTGCTTTCCAATGTTAAAGTCCATTTATCTTTAGTTGTTTTTAATTTTTTAAACCAGAAGTCACTGATTTTTTTAACTTCTAAAGAATATTTTCTAGTAAAATCAATGGGTAAAGTATAGTATTCTAGAAAATAAGGTATTAATTTATAGCAATTTAGATATGCTCCATATTTAGAATAAATTTGCTTATATTATTTTCTGTCATTGCACATTTTTTTGTACATGAAAACATCAGATTTGATTCACAGATCCTCAGGAAATAAGTCTTTTCAGAATTAAGTCGACCATGTAATTTATTTATTATTTAAGTTGTTTTCAGAATAGGTTACTCATTCACATAATTCCTAACTCAATTGAATATATCAAGTAATATAGTAATATATAGCAAAGTAATATATCCAGTTGAAATTCTCTGTCTCATTTATTTCTCCTGGTGATTAGTGCCATCAATTTTCTGTGGGTTCTTCTGGAAATATGTTATTCATACACATGCAAATATGTAGAGATATCCCTTCCCTCCTTTTTATACGGAAAGTAGCATACTATATATGTTGTTCTTCACATTGCTTTTACCCGTTAGTATATCTTACTCTATTTCAGTATTTAAAAAGATTTTCATTTTTTTAGAGCCACATAATATTGCATGGTATAATTGTAGTATATTTATTTAATCAGTACCCTATTGAGTAGACACGTATGTTATTATGAGATTTAACTACTTAGCATTTTTAAAAACCCTCTCTTGTATATGGCACTGTAATTAAAAAACAGTACAATAGTTATTTGAATCACGTGATTTTGTTCAATGTCATTGAGCCACTAATAGTACTGAACTTTCACCTTTTCATTTCAAAGAAGTGCTTTATCGTTTCTCTTTGGCATATTCAAATTGCCAGCATCACTACTCTTGTGCTTTGGGGCCATTATGAAGTCAAATAAGAGTTACCTGAACACAAGCACTGCCAGAGCATAACAGCTGGTCTAAAAACCAAGATGGTGATGAAGAGACTAGTGGGCGGGTACTGTCTAACAGTGTGGACACACTGCACAAAGGGATGACTCGCATCCCACGTGGGATAGAGCAGGACAGCACAAGATTTCATCACACTACTCAGGAAAGCATTCAGTTTAAAACTTATGAGTACTTTATTTCTGGAATTTTCCATTAAATATTTTGGACCACAGTTGATTAAGGTAACTAAAGCAGTGGAATGTGAAATTGCAAATAAGAAGGGACTACTGTAAATGGAATTATACAACATGTGGTCTTTTGTGTTTGTTTTCTTTCACATAACATACTTTTAAGATTCATCCATTATATAGCATTTATAGTAATTCATTCTTTTTTATGGTTGAATAATATTCCATTATATGTATATTCCACATTTTATGTATCCATTCATCATTTGATAGACATTGGGGTTATTTCCACTTTTTGGCTTTTATGAATAATGCTGCTACACACATTGCTAATACAAGCTTTTGTATAGATGCATGTTTGCAATTCCCTTGGATATAATATACCTAGGACTGGACTCTGTTTAACTCTTTGAAGAACTGCCAAACTATTTTTCCAAAGGGGCCATTCCAGTTTACATTTTCACCAGCAGTGTATGCAGGTTCTGATTTCTCCACATTCTTGCCAACCTGTATTATGATTTGTCTTTTTGATTATAGCCAGTCTCTGGAGTATAAAGTGGTATCTACCTGTGATTTTTTTAAAAATTTAATTGTGGTAAATGCACATAATATAAAATTTACTGTCTTAACCATTTTTAAGTGTACAGGTCAGTGGCATTAAGAGCATTCATAGTATGGTGCTACCATTGCCACTATCCATCCACAGAACTCTTTTCATCTTGCAAAACTGAAACTCTGTACCTTTTAAACAATAAATTCACATTCCCTTCTTCACTCACTCCCTGGCAACCATCTATGAGTTTAATTACTTTAGGTACCTTACATAAGTGTAGTCATACAGTATGTGTCCTGGTGTGACTGGCTTATTTCACTTACCATAATGTCTTCAAGGTTCATCCATGTTGTAGCATGAGTTCAATGTGTTTTTTATTTACTTGTTTGTTTGTTTATAGAGAGAGGTGAAGGGAGGGAGAAATAGAGGGAGAGAAACATTGATATGAGAGAGAAACACTGACCAGTTGCCTCTCATACGTGTACTGACCAGGAATTGAACCAGTGACCTTGTGCTCTGGGGGATGACGCCCAACCAACTAAATCACACCAGCCAGGGCACACTGTGGTTTTTATTTATATTTTCTTGATGACTAATGATGTTCATGTGCTTATTGGTCATTGGTATATTTTCTTTGGAGAAATGTCTGTTTTCTTTTACTGTTTATAATTTAAAGACTATTCTCAATTAAAACCCACTTTTTGGATTGCCTATAACATATTTAGGCAATCTAGAATTCATACAATGAGGTATATCACTTAATCACTATCTTTGGGAAGACAGAAGCTCAGTAATAGTTACCATGTGGCATAACTGAAAGTCCTGATCAATCCTGATGTACCTTTTGACATAATAAAGATAATGTTAATTATGTTCATTACAAATGTAAATAATTTTAGAGTTTATGTATATTTTTAAAATATGTGTATTCTTAAAAATTAGTAATGGATATAGATTCCAATTAATTTTTATTCCTATTTTTCTGCATTTCAATTCATCTTAAACAATGCTGCCTGAATAATTTTCAAAGTGTAAATCTGATTATGTCACTCTCTAGCTCAAAACCTTCTATAGCTCCCCATTGCCAACCCAAATAGATATGATCTCCTATAATTCAGGTCTTTCCATCTTTTTTTATTTGACTGAAGAAATCAGTAAGAAATACATTTTATATTGTACAAAGAACCAGAACACAAACATATACTTAAGAAAACAGACTCTCAAAAAATAAAAACAAATCTTTCACAAAAAAGTTCCTACCCTATTCCGATATTTTGAAAAAATATTTAATGAGACTCACAAAATTGACTTTCAAGCCTAACGTATGAAAATCACAATGCTGCAGCATGGCCAACTATGACAATGTTCTTCAGAGTTTGGTGAAACTCACTCTGGTGACCCCCAAACCTAGTAGCACATTAGAATTGAAATAACTTAATCTTTAAAAAGCAATATAGTCTAGGTCTCTACCCTCGAAAATCTCCATTCATAGAGTCTGGGAGCCCTAACTAGGTAGCTCAGTTGGTTACAGCATCATCCCCAAATGCCAAGGTTGTGGGTTTGATACCTGGTCAGGTCACATACAAGAATCAACCAATGAATGCATAAATAAATAGAACAACAAATCTCAGTCTCTCTCTCTCTCCCCCCCCTCCCTTCTTCTCTCTCTCTAAAATCAATAAATTAAGTTTTTAATTAAAAAAATAAAAATAAAGAAAAGTCTGGGGAAAAGCTCAGAAATCTGAATTTTTACTAAAAGCTCTCCTATGAATTCATTTGTGCAGCCAGGTTTGAGAACAACTGCTTTTACTTGCCTTTCCTCTTCCATCACAAACAAATATTTCTTGCTTCTTGCATATTCTTTCTTTGCACATTCATTTTCTTCTACTTGCAATTCATGCCCTCTGCCTCCTGGAATCTTTCCAGGTCCATCTCAAACACTACTTGCTACTTATTTCTCCAACCAGAATAGTCTCATTTTCCTACACCAGCAATTTTCAACCAGTGTACCATAAGAATTTTTAAAATATTCAATACCTGAATATTTAGTCAGGGGCACTGACATCTTTTCCCTTTAGATTGTCAAATAAAAAAATAGCAATAGCCATCCAGTGTGAATGAATCAAAATTATACCTATTTTTGTCAGATCAGCAAAAATATATACTTCTTGGTGTGTCGCAGAATTTCAATATTTAGTTTACATGTGCTGTGAGATGAAAAAGATTGAAAAGATCACTGCCCTAGACCTTCCACAAGTCTTTATTTGGGTTACCTTGATAGCACTTCTCTTGACCCACCTCACTGTGCTTATCTCCTTATTACATTGTAAGCAATCATATTGTAATTGCCCTTCAGTGGGAATACGATGAATGGCCTACTCAAAGTCAGTATTTGATCAACCTCCTTGAACTAGACTTGGAATGGAACCTTTAATTCTGGCGTCAAGCAACATCAGACTCTGCTGTATTTTAATGTAATGTTATGGGCATAAATAAACTAATGTTAAGCCTTTCTTCATGGCATAGTCACACAATCTATCCTTTTGTTAGCTTTTTCCCAACATTCTTTTCATCATAGTCCTCCACAAGAAGAAAGAATGGCTAGATCTAAATACCCATATCTAAGATAGACTAAAACTCTCCCCATCTTACTTGGTGTTAGGCTTTCTTAAGAGTTCCTAGTCTCTGTGGCTGGAGGATTCCAGGTTGTGTCTTTGAGCTTAAAGTAGATGAAATACCCTAAGCATTTTGCTCTCATCAGATTTGGCTGCACGTGTTCAGAGCACTGTTACAGTATTATGTTTTCCATTTTGCATGGGTATAAATTAAAGTACAGAGAGGATTTGATTAGCTCAAGACCCCAGAGTGACTGGCAATGATGGGAATAAAGGCTTGCTCCCCAGATTCCTGGCCCAGTTCACTTTGTACCAAACCACAGGTATGCAGCCTTTTTGTTGATGAGGCCACACAGCGTTCCTTGGAGGGGATACCCATTAGCTCTGGGAGGATGAAGGCACATAGGGAGGCTTCCAGAGAGCCATTTGGAGAGTCAGAGTAAGATCTGATGGCATCCTGGAAATTTAAGTGAACATTTCTGAATATGGTTTAGAAAACATGTGGTTAGCAAATACTTAATGGGGTTTCAGGATATTTATTTTAAATGTCAAGCCACTTTGCATTTATGGGTAATATCAGGTCCTGCATATGCATCTCTTACTTTGAGTACAATGCAAACAAAATGATAAACCAATATAATGCTTTTAAATGGGCACTGTCGCCTTGACTGGTGTGGCTCAACTGGTTGGGTGTCATCTCACAGAGTGAAAGGTAGCCAGTTCTCAGGACACATGCCTGGGTTATGGGTGCAGTCCCCAGTCGGGGCATGTATGAGAGGCAACCAGTGGATGTTTCTCTCTCACACTGATGTTTCTCTCCCTCTCTTTCTCCCACTATTCCCCTCTGTCTAAAGAAAAAATAATTAAAATCTTTAAAAAAAATTTAAAGTATGCTGCCATTTGAATTTTTAAGAAATGCCAGAAATTTAAAATGACACCAATGACAAAGTAAAGGTTGTGGTAGGAATCAAGTTGTAGAATCTGGGATTGGCAAAAGCAATGACCGGCAATTTGGACCTCCAATACAAGTCTTGGAAGATGAAAAAATCACTGAGGTTTCTTACCATAAGACCAAGGTCTTATGTATCCCCAGTTCAGCAGTGAACTCTCTGCTTGGTGAATCTCATCTCATCTGAACTACAGACGTCTTTGAGTCTTTCCTTACTTACACTGAAAGTTTACAATGAATACACCTGTTCTCCCTGCCCAGCCTCTCACTCCAACTTTAACCCTTGCCCTGATTTCTAATCCCTTAGGACACACCACCCACACTGACCTTCTTTAAATTCCTTTCTAACCTCTTTCTTTCCTTAGGGCCTTTGTAGGTATTGTTTTCTTTGCCTAAGAGGAACTTCCTACTAATCTTTACAATGCAGAAAATCACCTTCTCAGAGACTTATTTAACTATCCAATATGTTTTACTCCACTGTTAGCTACTACCAACACCCCACTCCTGGGCACTCTGGATCACTGCACCCTATTCTACTGTTATTAAAGCTTTTATTGCCATTTGAATTCTCATTTTTTAACTTGTTCATGTGTGTCCCCCACTAGATAGTAAACTCAGGGGAAGTAGGGGCCTTTTCTACCCTGTTCACAACTTCATCCTTAGAGTAGTACCTGGCATCTAGTAAGTGCTAACTATGTAAATGTTGAGTAGATGAAATAGCCATCAATGATGTCACTGAGGAAAATGCCTCTTCAACATGTGGATTGCTCTAAGAAATTGACTAATAATGATCTTTGGGATGACTTCAGCAAGTGCATTAGGTAATAGCCCCCAAATGTTGGCCAGCTGCATAGTAAACACTAGCCAGGCCTCACAATTCATGCAGGAAGATGAACTAAGAGTTTGAGTAAGTAGTGGGGTCAGCTTCCTATTGGACAATCTTCTCCATACAGGCAGTAAAGGATGGAGGGAAGGTGTCCTGGGCTTCAGGGAGCAGCTGTACCCCAGCACGCTCTGCCTGTTGCAGGCAGCGAAAGAGCTCTGATGAAGAGCAGAGAAAATTATAGTTGTTGGGCCTTGTGGTCACAAGGGCATGTGCTGCATTTGCAGGGTCATCATGGGCTAATTCAGGGTGTAGCTTGTACACATTCTGCTGCTGAAGGGGAGATTTTTTTTCCTACCACATCCGACACATGGTTTGCCAGAGGAAGGGCACGAGATCAGCAGCACTGATGAGCTGGCTTGGTGTTTTTAGGCCACAACTCTACTAAACCAATGACTCCCTTCTGACTCCTCCAAAAGAGCCAACAGAATTTATTACCAAGTGTGAACAGCAATCACACATAGCCACCAGATTGCTTTTGCCTGCTATACCAAAGGGCACTTCTCAAAAACAAAAAGAAACATACAGAAAAAGCACCAAAAAAAAAACCCCAACAACCCCTAAATGACAACACTGTCAATGCCTATTATACTAAAAATCTTAAAATCTTTGGGAGAAAAGATGTTAACAACTTCTAAACTACAACTAAATAGAAGGTTCCTTCATTATAAATCTAGAAATTAAAAGACAATGGAGAACAATAATACAAAGTACAGGGTGCACTTAATGTGTATAAAGTAGAGAGACAGAAGGCCAAATGCTCAGCCCTGTTTGCTGACTGGTGGTGCATATTAATGCTATGTAACTAAGTGACTGGGACTTCCCTGAAGTCATTGATGACATAAGTCTTAGAGGACATGAGACCATATGGTTGATTAGTACATATGTCCATTAGTGGACAAAGCACTACCATAGGAATTAGTAGCTTGTGCTATAATCTGTATTTTCTATCTTTGTGCCTTTGAAAAGTTAATCTCTCTGAATTCTAATTTATTTATCTGAAAAATATAAATGATAACTACTTCATAGAGCTGTTGAGAAAATGAAATGCAATAATTTGAGTAAAGAATTTTGTAGGTATTCAGTAAGTGTTAGCTCCTACTTTTGGTTCCCAGAAGACTCAGCAGTGCAGCCAGAGGAAAACAAAGCTATCCCTAGGTGAATTATGTTTTAAGTTCAAGCAGCCACATTTTTACACCTGCTCTAAAGCTCTACAGTGTTCTAATCTCATCAGCTTTATCACAATGTCCATCAGTCTGTGCTTGTTGACTTGATGGACTCATGTAGATTATTTCCCATGAGTTTTATTTGGCTTCAAACCAAACTGTTGAAAAGTGTTTAACTCTGGTAACTTGGGGAAGATTCACTACATTGAACAAGACCCTTGCATTTTTTAAGGGTAGACAAATTCAATCATAGTTCTATAGAAATGAATAGCATTAGTCCAGCAAAATAATTAATGCTTTCACTTATATAAGGCAAGTTGGAAGGTAAAGGCTTACAAGTATAGGATAAGAATGAGGGCCTTAAAATTTAAATAATCAGGCACATTAAAGCATTGTCGGGAAACACTAAACATTTTTTTTAGATTTTATTTATTTTTTAGAGAGAGGGGAGGGAGAAAGAAAGGGAGAGAAACATTGATGTGAGAGAGAAACATTTATTGGTTGCCTCTCATACACCCCCAACCAGGGACCTGGCCTGCAACCCTGTCATGTGCTCTGACCAGGAACCAAACTGGCAACCTTTTGGTTCACGGGACGATACTCAACCCACTGAGCCATACCAGCCAGGGCAACATTAAACATTTCTGTATGGATACAGCATGAAGCACGTGATGATAATTGAGATACATATTTTCTTGGTAGGAGAGAGGTGACTTGACTATGTAAGCTGGGAGAACACAGGAGATTGTGTGTATAAGAGCACAGGGTCTGGCAGAAGTAATACCATTGAACATGATTGGTAGGGTACATGAATGTCTTGCACGAGATGGGCAGCAATTTGAAAATTTTACCTAAAATGTTATATGTTGTGCTTGAATGTGATATTTTTATGTTACAGAATTACATGCTTATGATTTTATAATAAAAGATTTTTATGTAATAAAGAGGGGGCATTATCTGTACTGGACCCTCTGTTTGACACAATCACATAGTAATCACCCACATCACTCAGAAGAAATGAGGCTTAACAAAACCCCTTCCTACTTTAGAGCTGGCATAGCTGCATGAGTGAAGCAACAACTGGACACATTAACACTGCATGCAATTAAAATAAAGCAAACAAAAAGTCGACTGATCTTAACATCCACATGACCAGATACAACTAGGGTCAAAACTTATCATAAACACATGTAATGTTAGACTCTGTGATGAGAGGACTTTAATTCCTACAGAAATACGCTTTAACAGGAACCTAAACAACAAAACAAAGAAACAAGTAAAATATAACAAAAGACACTGAAATAGAGGACAAGTTGTCAGTGACCAGAGGGGAGAGGGGAGGGAATTTCAGGGGAGAAGAGAAGGGTTTACAGGAACAAATATAGAGGACACATGGACAAAACTAGGGGGGTTGGAAAGGGGAGGGAGGAGGGGAGGAATGGGTGGGTGGGCTGGAATGGAAATAAAGGATAGAAACTGTACTGAATAAACTAAAATTAAAAAATTTAAAAAAAAAGAAACCACACACACACAAAATAAAATTATTTCATGACTAAGAGTTAGAACTTAGTTTTCATAAATTATTTCATTAAACACTTTTCTTTGTTTATGTACCTGTCACTCTACCACAGATTGTGGGGAACTAAGCTATGTGCAATCAATAGGGTCTCTGCCCTCAAAGAGCTTACTTTCTCATTAAAGAGATAAAACAGACACACATAAAACAGCCATAAATACATAGTAGCATGTGATTAGGTTATAAATCAATGACCCAGACTATAAATGCTACAGGAGCTTAGAGGAGAGAGTCACAGAAATAAAAAAAGGTCCCATGAAGGATGTGGCAGCTGGTCAAATCCTTGAAAGATAGGTGGAGTTTAAGGACTGGAAGATAAACCTGAGATGCAATCTTTGCTTTAACACTTATGTGTGGAAGTTTCAGAGATTCTTTCTCATCCATGTACAGTGATGATAATTCTAATTCTACAGTCTTTTCGGACGATTCAATAATATCTGCAAAGAAAAAGAATATATAATAAAGAACTTAACACACAGTAGATACTCAGTAAATTGAACTGTAACTGTAAACGATCTTAAGGTAGTTGCATCTCTTTTTCTAAACAGTTTCAAATGACTGTTGGATGTTAGGAGAATTGGCACTTATGTTAATTAAGAGGAAGGAGTACATCCAGTTGGAAAGTCAAGAGAAAAATATGGAAATTATCATGCATGGCTGTCAGAAAACCTATCTGACTAGAGCAGCAGGCTTGTGTGGGGAAAACATTGTAGAGATGTGGTGAGTCACTCATTCATTTAACACAAATTTATTGAGCAACTATTAAATACCAGACACAGTACTAGGTACGTGAGTAGAATAAAGGTAAGCCTTGAAAGGCAAACATTACAATTTAGCTTAACATAGTAGAAAAGAGGGTGAGATAGAAGATTTATTTATTTAACCAGTATTATACAGGTGAATGACAGAAAAAATAGAGTTGGAAGAGCTAAAATCTGGCAAATGAATTAGAATGACAGTGAAAAGTTAGCATGAGTAGTATAACTAAAAAAATGTGGCAATAGTTAACCTGAAGGCATAGTGGTCAAATGAATAAAGTGGGACTGGATGGACATGAAGAACAAATGGAAGAAACTTCTATTTGAGTTAGTAAATGACTTGATTTAGGAAATGAAGGCAAGGAAAAAGTGATTCAATATGGTGAACACAATGTTTTCCTTTGAATAAATGAAAGAACAGGAAAAAGAGAAATAAGGGAACTTTAGGAAGAGTAATTTGGAAGGGCTGCTGAAGGTTTCAGTGTCAAGTTAAGTTTGAGGTGAAAATAAACTATTTGTTGAATATTCAATGAGTAAAACCAATTTAGACAACATAAGCAAAAGGACTAGAATTGAGGAGAAACAAATGAATATAGAGATTGGGTTGCAGTCTGAATGGCTCCAAGACCATAATAAAGAGAGAGGAGAGAAACAGGGAGCTTTAACACTTTGGGGAACTCCCACCTTGTGTATGGGGAAGAGTGTGTGAAGGCGCAGAAAGAGGGTATGATGAAGGAAAGGCAGGAGTCAGGATAGGAAAGTGTGCAAGAAACCACAAGAGGAGAGACAGTTTTGGGAAGAAGTTGATCAACAATATCAAATGCACCTTAGAGTTAAAGAGAATGGGACTGGAGTGTATTGCTGCATTTATCCACAAAATGCTTAATGGATAACTATGGAATAATGCAGAATTTAAAAAACATTTTAAGGTAGAACCATTTAAAAACACTTTGGTATGGCAAACATAGATCTAATATTTTGAAACTCCTGATAGACATCAGTTTTTATTTTTAATTGTTTTTTTTTTTAAATATTTTATTTATTTTTATTTTTAGACAAAGGGGAAGGGAGGGAGAAAGAGAGGAAAAGAAACATCAGTGTGTGGTTGCCTCTCTTTCTTTGATAAGGTTAGAGGGTTTTCTGGAAAAAAATAATAATCAATGTATGGTTTATTAGTATTATAAACCAATATATCTGTAAGAAGATTATATATTTAAACAGCATGTAAAAATTAATTCTACCTGATATGGACATTTAATAATAGAAAACACTAAAACAAAGAAAACATGAGCATAAATGCCAAATAAAATTGCAAGATCAAACCACAAATATTTAATATGTAAAAGTTGCCATTGTTAAAATGAAATTTTAAAACTTAGAAAGTGTTAATTGCTTTATGTGGTAGTCATGATATTTATTTCATAATTACACTTCAACTTGTACAAAAACTTGTTTCGTTTTGTGTTAACAATGCTCAAATTTTAATTGTGAGTCCAAAAGCATCCTTAAGTTGAACATTAGGGTATATGTTGTTTCACACAAACTGACATTTTTAATGATGAAAATATTTTGTTTGCCCTGATTTTGTTTTGAAATTGATTTACTCTTTTAAGTTCAGGGTTTTTTTCACAGTAACATTTATATTCCCTTCTCTTTACATTATTCTACCCTTAAAGAATTTGCAAAGAACAGTAGTCCATTGTGAGTATATTGGGCAATACTTGCATAATATAACATTCAGGATATCCTATTATGCTTAACAGCACTACACAAAATCACTTGTCAATTTAAGAACTTACTTGGTTTCCAAATAATGTTATTTCTTGGTAACAAAACTCATAGGATCTGTATAGAATATACTATGCAATAAAATTGTATTTACTTAATTTGCAAGAATGGCTCATCATTAGCAGCATACAGGGCCATGAATACATACTTGTAACATGGGCACAACTACAAACAAAACTGATTAGGTGGTAAACACTTCTTGAAATGCCCCCCATAACCTTTGACTCTGTTGTCAGCATTCCTGCTCTTGCATTCATTTTAACTAGTACTGTCTCTAAATTGATTGTTAAGTTTTAGCTCTTTCTCACATGAGAATTGTAATACTTTTTAATCCCATTTTACCAATTTCTTGACAGATTTTTCTTATGATTTGGAAAACATATAAATGTGATGGAGAAAGATAGGAAAAAAATTCCCACATGGAAATATGACACAGACATGCAATTTTTGTAACATTTAGGAAGCTTTATGTGGCAAATAATAGAAAGACAACCTCAAAATGGCCTAAATGATAAGGGGATTAATTATATCCCATAACAAGCAGGCCCAAGCCATCTGGGGTTAGTTAATTAAGTTAATAACAGCATCAAGAGCTCAGGTGCTTTACATCTTCCTACTTTGTTATCCCAGGTGTATATAGGCTCCCTTGTAGTCTTGAGACAGATTTAGCTGTTTCAGGTTCCACATTCTCACATACTAGCATTCAGAGCAGAAAAGGGACAATTCATTTGTCAGTCTTTTTTCATCGTTGTTTTAATGAGTAAAGTAATCTTGCTCAATAGCCCTCCCCCAATGACCTCCCCTTATCCTTCATTGGCCAAGGCCCCTTTTAAAACCAATCACAGCAAAGGGAAGAGGTCCATCATAATCAGTTTACTACAATCTGGTCTAATTTGAGGCATGGAAGAAAGGAAAGTAGCTATTGTGTAGGCCTGCAATTCTCAGATTCTCAAACTGTTTAATCTCATGACCTCTTAAACATTACTGAAGATTACACAGAGCTTTTATTTATGTGAGCAATAGTTTATTGGTATTATTGTATTAGAAATTTAAACTCTGAAATTTAAAAGTAGTTATTATTAAATTTTATAACTATTAATAGTTATAAATTTATTAATTTATTTAAGATAACAGCAACAGCCCTGGCTGGTGTAGCTCAATGGATAGAGCATTGGACTGAGAACTGAAAAGTTGTTGGTTCAATTTCCAGTCAGGGCACAAGCCTGGGCTGGGGGCCAGGTCTCTAGTTGGGGCATGCAAGTGGCCACTGAACCATCGATATTTCTCTCCCTCCCTCTCTCTCTCCATTCTCTTCTCTCAATAAACAAACCAACAAACAAACAAAATCTAGAAAAAAATAAAGTAATAACGATAAACCCATCATTAGTTACTATACTGTGGTAGGCAGGATGATGGCCCCTAACAGTGGCCTGCATTCTAATTCCTAGAATCTGTGAATATGTTGCAGATGCGATTAAGAATTTTGAGGTTGCTAGATTATCCTGAATTAACTAAACAAGCCCAATGTAATGACAGAGATAGTTATAATTGAAAGAAGGAGGCAGTGTCAGGGTCGTGTAGTGTAAGAAAGACACATCTGGTTACTACAGGTTTAAAGGATGGTAGGGGACCACTAGCCAAGGAATGCGAGTAGCCTCTGGAAGCTGGAAGAGGTGAGGGGATGGATTCTCCCTTAGGTTCTTCAGAAAGCAGACCTGCCACAGCTTGATTTTATTTTACTGAAACCAATTTTGGACTTTTGAAATCCAGAATTATAAGATAGCGATAGCCCTGGCCAATTATTAAAAAAGATAATAAATTTGCATTGTTTTAAACCACTAAATTTGTGGTGATTTGTTATATCAGCAATAGGGAATGAATACATACACATTTAAAAATAAAAAAACCTATATTTTCCAAAATGAAAATTAGAAGAGTGGCATTGACTTACATTTGTGGCAAATCTCTTCAGGATTTAATGTTAGAAAAGATAGGTGAATTTTTATATCTGCTTCTTCATTCGATCTGTTGTGATATCACATGTCACATTATCTCTGGAAAACTCCATGGTACATTCATGAAGAAAACATGAGTAGAAACGCAAATCATTTCTTAATTTTATAATAAAAATAGTTTTGACCTCATGGCCCTCTTAAGAGGGTCTTGGGGACTCACAGGGCTGCCCAGATCACACTTTGGGTACAGAAAGTCAACACTTTTTGCCCCATTCTTCAAAGAACAGATATGGAACTGTTTTTTTTCCATACTCTTAGAGTGAACTTGTGAAGCTTTAAGATTATCACCAATATAGTGTAATGATTTTCACATTTCTTCCTTACTTCAAACAATATTTCTAAGTTTATTTTGTGCCTAGGACTTCTTTATGAGGTTATATAAGCAAACATGGTGCATATAGCTCTTGCCCCCATGCTGCTTACATTTTAGTTGAAGGAAAACAAGCACATAACTGACAATTTCAGATATTCCTAAGGGACATAAAGAAAAGTAATGGAAGAAGGTGTGAGGGTGTTTCAGGTGGTGTGCAAAGAGCTACTTTAATTAGAGTCTGAAGAAATGAAGTTAGAGCTGAGATGTGACTGCTAAGAAGGAACCTTTGGGAAATGTGGGAGAATACTCCAGCTAGAGAGAACAGCAGGGGCAAAGGTCAGGAAGAAGCTTGGCAAGGTGGAGAAACAGAAAGCAAGCCAGTGTGACTTTAGTGCGGTGTATGAGGGGAATGAAAAAAATGAAAAATAAAAAACAACGGCTAAAAGGGTCAGGCAGGTGTAAACCAGTAAGGTCTCACAGGACACAGAAAGGACTTAAGGTTTATTTGAATTGCCATACAAACCCACTGGAGGAAATAACAGACTGTGGAATTCTACTACGTGCTAGGCTTTGCTTCTATAAATTCTTTCACCTTCTCCAAGGGCTGCTCTTCAGCCTAACACATTCCCAATCTTTATAATGATGACTCTCCAGGAAGGTACGGGACCCGAAATAAACACATCTTACCTCACAAATTGTTTGTGCACTAACATCAAAAACAGATAGATCTGCAACTGATCAGAGGAATTTAAATTACAGGTTGCTTAATGTGGAATAACTTCTGCCTGTTGGCCAGTGTAGGTGTGCAGCCAAAAATGCAGTGTGTATACAATTGTTTGGCAATTGCTGGTCTGTCACTTGTCCAAAGTGGTAAGTGTTTGAATGGATTTGTATGGGTAATGACTCTGAAATTAGTTTTTCTCATCTCCTCATAACACAGGAAAACACATTGGACCTTGGCTCATTTCTGGAGAATTCTTGTGATGATCCTCAGTTGCTCAGAATGCACATTTGGTCATCATTATCCCTTGTGTAATCAGTTTCTACAAACTATAGGATGATGTTACAGTAATGTTTACAGGATAAGGGAACATGCTCCACACCTTAATCAAATAATTTAAAGATGAGCCTTCTTAGATAGCATGCATTTATATATACATATATATAGTCATTAGTTATCTAGTCCATGTTTTTAGTTTAGTGAGACAAGTCATCTTTTGTTCCCCACTAGAAACCTCCAGATGAACCATGTGCCTAGAACTCCAAGATATTCATTGTAAATAATACAGTACAAATGTTTACCAGACAAACCCTTCCCTCAACAAGATGATGCAGAGAATTTACAAACCAAGTGACTTGAAATTTATTTTGAAAGGGCCTTAAAAAAAAAAGGCCAGGAATTTGAACTCAATCAGTACACGGAACTACAGGTGCCACGGCCCCACTGTTAAAAAGCTCATCAAGTGAAGAAGCCTAATCACATTTTCAGAACAGCTGTGGCTACTTGGGCCTGAGTCAGTCATGGCTCCTGAAAGAAAATTTTTAATTATTGTGAAAATTTGTATTAAACCTAAGAACAGACTGTACATCAAAGAAAAGAGAACTAGGTAATTCCAGGGCTGCATATTTTCAAAGGAATTGAATTCTGACCTCTGAATGCAATTAAACTGTTTCTCCCTCTCTCTCCTTCAGGGAAGAGAGAAAGGAAGTAGGGTTGATTTTCTCTTTTCGGTGGTAACTGGTAACCAAACCTGTTGTTCTGCCAAGCAAGTCTTCGCCCTGGCGGATTCTGATTCCTAAGTGCTCGGGGAGTATGCTTGAAACCTGTGCCTTCCTCTCATGTCCGATAAGCCCAAAGTTTGCTCTAGCTATGACAAATCTGCACAAGGCGGAGACGTTATGTTTTTGGCCCAAAGCGTACGTTACAAAGAAGATGATTAAACTCGCTCTCCTCCCCTTGTTGCGGCCGGGGAGTGTGTTTTGCCTGCATTTAAGAAATGTCCTTCAGCTACAAGCTTGTACGCACAGAGCTTGCAGCCTGCTGGTTTTTGCGTCTCCAGGGCAGGGCGACTGGGGTCGGCTGAGTGTCGTCCACAGATGTGACTGGTCGTCCTCTGCGGGCACCCGCGGAGGCGGCAGTCCCCTTCCGTCTTCTGCGCAAGGCCCGCGGCCCCGGCCAAGGGAAGGGGAAGGAAGCCCTCGCCGCAAGCCGGTGTCTTGGCCGGCACAAAACACGCCGCCACCAAAAACTTTTTTCTCCCAGCTGCGCGCAACTTTTTGCCTTTTCTCGCAGCACGGTTTCGTCCGGAGTTTCTGTCCCCTGGGGTTTCCTCGGCTTCCCTCGCCTTCTCCCCAGCGCTGGGAACCCGGGCTGACAGAAGCGAGGGGCGCGCGGGCCGCCGAAGCGGGCACCGAGGAGGAAAAGGGGAAGGGCAAAAGAGGAGGGGGCGGCCGCGATGGCTGGAGAGGAGGAACTGGTCAAAGGGGACGGAGACGGGCGATTGCCCGAAAAGGAAAGCCACGCCGCGATTTGCTTCAGTCGGAATAAAGTTCGCGCCCTTTCCTCGGTGTTTGCAGCCTCCCATCCCCGCCTCTCCTCTCTCTCTTTTTTGACAGCTGGGCGCTAGCGGCCAGCTCCTCGTCCACGCCCGCACACCCCGGGGGGCGCCAAAGTTGTTTTCCATCCCCAGAAAGAGCGGGGGAGGAGGGAGTAACAGGGCGGGAGGTAGAGAGGGAGAAATATACATCCTCCTTCACGAAACCCCTAGAAATCGGAGGACAAACAACAGCAAAACTAACCCGACTTTTATTTTGCAAAAGGGAAGCAACATTGTAATCACGACAGTTTTGCAGAGAGAATCTTGAGGGGTTTACATATCCGCCCTAGGTCACCTCGCCCGCCCCCCGCCCCAACCGCAGCAACCCCCACCCGGGACAGTCTGTTCCTTTTTTTTTTTTTTTCCCCTTGTAGAACCGGGGGAACTCTGCAGGCTCCGACTGGGGGAACGAGGGCGACCCGGGGCGCGTGTGTAAATCAGTCACCTGAGCGCAGAGGGGCCGCGGCGAGGGCGCGCGCGGGCGGGCGGGGAGAGGCGGAGGCGGCTCGAGCGGCGGCCGGGAGGAAACCGGGAGGGGGAGGGAAAGAAAGGCCGAGACTGAAGGAGCGAGAGGCGGCGGAGGGGCTGGTCCAGGCACGGCCGCTAAGAGGAGACCAAGAGGCGGGGGCTGCACTTGACAACCAGCATGCCGAGATGGTAAGAAGTTTCCACCCTCCTTTCCTTTCTATTCTAGACTTCGTAAGAAATGAGCCCCCGGGCCACCGGGGGCCGTGTTTTTCTCAAGTCCCGCGGCGTGAGGTGGAGGGGGGCGGTGAGGAGGGCGGGCAGGGGAGGAGAACCCCTGTCCAACCTGGCCCCTACTGTGCCCATGGTATCTCCCCCCCAGAAAACTTGGCCCAAGTTTCTGAAGAGAATTCCAGGTGGGAGGGTGTGTGTGAGGGGCGCTCGTGAACGTCGCCCCCTCTCGCGGCTGGCGGGGAAAGGTGAGCGGCAGGCTCCAGGGAGTTGGGGATGGGTTAGGGAGAAGGTGGGGGAATGAACGGAGCCCTGGAAGGAGCTTGGGGCGGAGAGGGAAGCATTTTGGAGAACGGGAACTTTTAAAACTTGCCCGCGAGTGTGGGACGGGCGGCTGGGCGTGGGCGCCGGGGCGCGCTGGTGCGCCGCGGTGAACGAGTACACGGCCACCGCGTCCCCGGCACCTTGGCTTTGCCCTCCCCTCTCCCTCCTGTCGGGGAAGCCTTCCTTTGTAAATGAAGAAATTGTAGGAAGTGCTCCTGGAGGCTTTATGAAGAATTTGCAAAACGCAGTCAGGAAAATAAACTCGAGAGAGAGATTTTAAGGCGCAGTTCTGGAGGAGCCTACTTGTTTTACTTACACGTGGACTACGGGATAGCATTTGGGGCCCGGGGAGGGGGCAGAATAATTAAACAAACAAACCAACAAAAACCCTAGATGAAATCCCTATGAAGTGAGGTTGAGATTGAAATAAAAAAAGTTCCAAGTGCTGCTGGTGGCGGAGAAGCTGCGGAGCGAGATGCCAGCACAGCCTTGCTGCACTGGAAGCGGCTCTCGGCGCCGAGGCGGCGCGCGGATAGTTCGCCCGCGGACCGGCGCTCTATCCGCTTTCGGGGAAGTAATTTCTTAGAAATAGGGCTAGACCACACCCTTCCTTTTAGTTTCCTTCCACCCAGTGCTGCTGCTGTTACCCCCACTTGGGGATCTCACATATTGTGTTCCACATGTAAATGGAATATGTAAGAAAAGGGCAGGTAGCGAGTTGGCAATATTTTCCCTTCTTCCCTTCCCCCTAATGTGACATCTCTTGTTTCAGTGATCAAAGTCACGACTGGAGTGTAGGAGATGCGACTGTCAAATGCAGGCACACACACACAAAATAGCGTGTGCCCAAGACTGTGGTTACAGTAACGCTGACAAATTAAAGTGGTTTTGAAAGCAGCATGCAATTTATGGTGCTTCCCATTTACCCTAGAGTCAAGCTATTGTAAAACTGATGTACAAAAGACATAAAATAATCCTGTGTACCCAGGATTAAAGTGGCAGAAAGTGGCCTGTTCATTATTTTTTATGTACTTCATGGACATTGCAATGGTTGGAACTTGTGTTTAAGTGGAAGCGTCAAAACAAAATATTAAATATATCTGTTTAGCACTTGAGAGTTTTTCTTCTAGCGGCATTTTATACAAGAAAACTGTAAAAGCCGGCTGTAGGTATTATTTTTCTTCTCCTTGCCCTTTGCCTGTATACTATTTGCCCGCACATCTCTTCCCAAATACTGATCGCTTGAACAGTGACTAAGCCCATTTGTCATCTACTGCTTTGTGTTTTGCAGTTTCAGATGTGACTGTGCACCCACATTCTTGCTTTAAGTGGGAGAATTTATTTCTGGCACTCTTATTTAGTATGTCTGATCTGAGGACGCACTCAAGAGGAGTGAGAACTTGTATAAGCTAATAGAACTTCCTTTACCCTTTGGAATCACCCCAAAAATCCCTTATATGAACCTTTCTTTATAGGGTATCTGCGTTTTATGTTATATTTGTAGCTGTTTCATTTAAACTGCTCAGCCTTAATGAAGTTCTCAGTTGTAGCAACTCTTCTATTCCCGGAGAGCAGAGTATTTAAAATCCAGATTGCTAATCACTTTACCAAAGTACTGGAGTATCTTCACCTGAGGGAAGAAATACAGAGCCTGAATGTGAACTCTGAGAATCTTGTGAGAAAAGTTTGAAAGTGGCTTCCTTCCCCTTGAGAATATTGGGTTTGGAGTTGTTTGCTTGTAAAATTGAAAAAAAAAAAAAAGCAACCTTGTGATTTTAAAGAATAAATATAAAGAAAATGTTAATAATAATTGTACATTCCTAATATCTTATTTTTTTCTTTTTCCTTCTACCTGAAATGTAAGATATCTGTCAGGCAGGGATATGTGATTACAGAAAGAAGCAGACAAAAGCAGAGCTGACTATTGCTGTATTAAAATGTAAGTGTTACAGTTTGAATTTTCAAGTGAGAGTTTTTGAGTTCAGTGCTTTACATAACATTTTGTCCTAATCTTGCTTGCTGTCAGGGATGTTTCATGGTTGTGCAATTGCTGCAGTCAAGAATGCCAATTTGCATTCCAGGAGTGTCATTTGATTACTTTTATCTGCACAGCTCCAAGACCAGCCCAGACCTCTCGTTTCATCTTGCCATGTCACGAGTCAATGCTGTGTCGTCTTTTCAAAAATCTGCCTGATTTAGACAAGAAAGAAAAGTACTTTCATGTTGCAGCCGCAGTCCCCTGCTAACTTGTCAGCAGCAGGATATGATTCACTTGGGCCCAGAAGAATGGAACAGAGAGGCGGGTTAGGCGGTTCAATAAAGCCCATGGACAGGTAGTGTGTGACATCCCCAGAGAGCAGCAGTTAATGAAGAACAGGTCTGCTTAGTTCTCCACACGCTGACCTGGTGCTGTCCCCACAGTTTTCTTATTTGATCTTTCCCAGCAAATTGATCTTTTCTTGTATTTTTTTGCCTTCCAAGTTAGTCCTTGTGGGACTGAAATTAGCAGAGCAACTTAAGTTGGATAATACAGCTGTTCAGAAAAGAAGAAATTGGACACTGGCTCAAAAGGGGTGGGGGTGGGGGGTGGAGGGAGCTATTCTTTTTGTTGTTGTTCCTGTGAATATTCCTTATATTAAAGGAGCCCAAAGTAGGTGATGACTTGAAGTTAGTGCTTCCCTTTATTTTTAATTTTAGCGTTAAGGTTCCACACCATTTTAAATAAGGAAGGGGGATAATAGGACAACTGTAATAGCATAACCAATAAAATATATTTAAAAAAAAATAATAAATATTCCTTATGTATTTAAAAGATGGTCCTAGTGAATATGAGGAGTTTGATTTGGCATTTCTCATATTAACTTGTTTGAAGTGATTTGCCAGTCGACTATGTGGCTTTCATGGCTGTTGTAAGATAGAGTAAATATCAATGGCATACTTCAACTATGTTATTTATAGTTTTCTAAATAACTTCAATCCCAACATACCCAATACTGAATTAAAAAAAGATTAAATAAGAAAAAAGTCATTACCAGTGTTGTGTATAAATGTGGTGCATGAAAACATTTTCTACAAATTACCATGAGCATCTTTGTTTTCCATAACCCCCATAGATACACTGTTAGTAACACTTTAAAAAAATTTAATATTCTCTGTTTAAATGTAGATTTTTAGAACTGAAGCCAGATCACAAGTTTGAATTCCTATAGATACTAATGTATGCTGTTACTTGTTTTTAGAGACTGAAATTAATTCTAGGATGATGGATAAATCTAAGTTGGGAATGTAGATGTAGTTTAAACAGGTTAAAGTTTTATTATAGAATTTTGTAAATAAAGATTAGGTTGGAGGCAATTAATAGATTCTTAATTTGATGTGGATATAAGGAGCAGTGTTTTCTGAATTCCTGTGCAGTAGGCCTCATTTACCATCTACAACCTTACAAGAAACAGTTGAAAATATTTCATGTAGAAGGGGAAGCAGCGTTCTCAAACCTTTCCTGTTGGATGGAAATTACATAGGGCCATTGGTTAGTAAACTCTCTAAAGAGCTAGAGGGAGCCTCGTGATTTTATTAGATATACCTAAGTTTAAAAAAATCACTCTGGCAATCAGAATGTTATAGAAGAAGTACCTAAAGAATACTGGCTTAGTGTTTGGGCTTGGAGAGGCTATTGTAGGTTTTTTTTTTTTTTAAGCTCAGATAGAAGCAACAGAACTTTCTATAAGAACAGTCAAGTAGTCAGCTAAGATTTCTAAGGTTCTACTCTTTAAGTGACTTGAAGATCAAGCAAAATGCAACCAAATACATTTTAAATCTGATTTTGGTTTGCTAAATTTGTCATTTTGTTAACTGAAGGAGTTCTCTTGTTAAGAGGCCAACCTTCCAAATTCTATTAAAAGTAACTTCCTACCAAGTCACTGAGGAGGGGGATACCTTCTTTCAGTTCACTAAGGACAACCTGCTTTCTGTATATAATGGTTTTCAAGTAGTGCTACATATAACCGCCATACTCTGAAAAGAACACTCCTTTGAAAATAATTACCTCATATGATAAGCATAAATAGTAAACCATTTATAATGTTGATATATTAAGAATCAATATATATGTTAAATTTAAAGAAATAGAACTCAAGTGGTATTAAATTCAGTATTTGTTGTTTAATTTCACATTTGTTTCAGCCTTCCCACTAAAATTTGTTATATATTTACATTAAAGAGTCATTGATCATAATTGCTCCTTAATATTTATATACCAGTTTTTAGTAGTGTTACTTTGGACAAACTTAATTGCCATTTAAGTAAATAATATAATCCAGTGAGATAAACTAGCCAGATTTGTCTTTTTTTTCATCTCATGCACAGTAGCTCTCATTATATTGCTAGCCAATAAAAGTCTTTATTTGTTGCTTATTAGAACCCTCAGTACACTCGAGAGTTCAAGCTATAATTTAATTTGGCTGTTCAAAGAAGACTCCCTTGTTTTAAAACGTGTTCTCAGTATGCTTTTACCATTTATTATAAACCTATAACTCATGCATATGCATAAGAATGATTTTACAGATTTATAATTTTTTAAGGTTTTGCCATAGCAGAGTCATAACATTTTTAAAAATAACTATACCTAACAATCTCATTTTTTCTTTTTCTTTTGTGTTCCTGTGACATTCTGCAGCATTTTTTCCCTTGGTGATTTAAGTAGTTGTGCTATTATAATTTAAAATCAATTCCACAAGGAATACAACCTTTCATTAAGATGTAGTTGAGATGGTCACTAAAAACACAAATTCAGTAATTAAGAATTCTAGTTGAGGGCATTTTACTTTGCAGCCACTTGAAATTACAGAAAGTTTGCCTTGTACTTCACATACATTGCTAGCATGATAAATTTCAGTTTCCTTACAGTAAATTGCTGAGAAGTTTTGCAGTGAGTGGAAGGAAAATGGCTTGAGAGTTTTGGTGATATTTGTAGCAAATCACGTTCACTAAAGACTAAGACTTGACTGTAAAACTCTAAGATGAATATCAGGAATTTTTCCACAAGGAAGGCAGAATATGGAACTGCTAAGTGAGTCACTGCATGTATATCTTACCAGTGGGAATTGCACCAAACCAGCTCTCTAGATACAGTATTTAGTAGTTATCAAAATGTATAGTATTGCCTTGGAACTTGTGGTTCATGAGTTCATAGTCCCTGCTTTTTTGTATTTAGTACAAAGATGTAACAACCCACACAAAACATTTTTCTCTTGTTATGACCTTACATTTGCCAAAGTGCCCCATGCTGAAATTCCTTTTCAGTATCTTTTTTCTTTTTTTTAGTCCAAAGCCAGACGTGTACCCAGACACAAAAGCCTCTGTGTATAGCAAGCTGTTTTAAATATTGTGACTCGACGATGTGCTGTCCTTTCTCTGCTTGAGCCAAGGATCTCTGCTCAGTGTCTGTGGATTACCAAGCTCCTCCTTTATTGTACCTCTTGTCAACCATTCCTATTCATTTAACCTTTCATTAGTGTCTGTGCAGCTTCACTGTCTAGAAAGGCAAGGAAAAACCAAAAGGCCCCACTGTCATAGTTATTAGATTTCTCGGTTACATCCCAGCAACCATAAAGAAGTGAGAGTCGACACTATTGTCGTGCATACTGCTGTCCTGGGGTGCAGCTCTTCTGTGCGTGTCAAGGACATGTGCCACATGTTGATATGCGTCCCAGGGATAAATGCGCAACATGGGGGATAGGCCGGTGCTGGCAGTAATGAGCTTTGTAGGAGTTATTGCAAAGACCAACAGTTTGTGAAGGAATTTTGCTTAATAGGCCAAGGAGATAGAGTTGAGGGCTGCCAAGTTTTGCCTGTGCAGAGTTTGTCAGTCACATTGTTTTCATCTAAACTTCATTTGAGGGGAAAATTGAATATGTTTGACAGCATTGAAAAGTCTTATTTTCATTTTTAATCTTTCAGAGAAGAAAAGTGTTATTTCTGGTGACTATTTAGTATATAATAATTATTTTTAGACTGACTGAATCATTATATGGATGGATCTGTTAGCAGTTACCTTAATTCTTACATATCTAAAAATGAATTGAGATATTTTATAGATGTCATATATATTTTTAAAATCTGTTTAAAAATAATGTAGCCTGTTAGTTTTCCTAGGCTACTATGTTCTGCTTTTGATTTCCCTCTAGCACAGTCTGCTATTACCATTTGATTCTTTAGAAACGCATTTGCCTTGTTACCTCAATGTAAAGGCAAATAAAAGATGATCATTGGATCATTTCCAAATCATAATAAAGATAAATATTTGTAGCTTTTGAATTGGAAGATATTACTTCAACATCTTAGATTCATAGAATTACTTTTTAAGAATTCTCAAAACATTTGAGTAGAAAATAGTAAACTATATAACACCTTCATCTCTTTCTACCCAAAAATGCATTTATTTATTTTTTTAACTAAGAAAATCTTTGTTACCAAGAATAGGTAAAATATTTTGTGATTCTAACTTGAATAATTTTTATCAGTTTTGTAAACTCTTGGGGCCCTCTGATAACATTGCAGACATATTGCTGATTTATTACCAATCCTGTAAAGTTATTTGTAGTTTTTACTTGACCCTACCTTTTTTAGCGACATATCACTTTTTAATAGTTGTATCTAATGGTTTTTCTGGTAAGCTTTTTATGGTGTCTTGTAACTTTTAATGGCTTAGTTATCTTTGTTTCAGGGAAGAAAGATGAGCTATTGCATTTTTTGCACTCCTTCCCTTAGGTGGGATGCTCCCTTCCAGAGAAAAATATTCAATAATTGACAGTTAAGTGCCTAGCCAGCCTAGGGCCATGTTCCAGTCTCTTGGCCATTGGATGGAAGTTCAGTGTACATTATATTAGATGAATTTGCTTTCATCATTTGAGGTGACCTGGTGGCTTTCTCACAGGCAAAGCAAGGTATGTTAACTTTCCCCCTTCCAAGAGTCCTGTTTCCATTCATTATAGTTGATGTTGGGTGAAGAAGAGGAAGGAGGGACTTATGAGCTATAATTTTAGCCACTATCAACCACCCCCCCACCAAAAAAAAAAACTTAGAAAATAGGCCAGAGCTCTGGTAATGAAAGAGAAAGGGGTACACGGCAGTAGCTACTCTCTATAGAAATCTTTCACCTCTTCATCTACTCAGTAATATCAGTGCAGCTGGCTTACCATGCTTTGGAAGGCAGTTGTACTGTTATCCACCCCAGAGTGAGAACAGCCCTGGGACTGGGTTTTGAGACTGACCCCATTCTGTTCCACCCAGGTTTGAGAGCCTCCATTTCATCATTTGTACAATAAAACCAGTGAGTTTGGTCATTTCTAATTTTCTTTTCAATTGGAACATTTTATACTTTATGTGATGACTGTACAATCATAGCAGTATTAGCCGAATTGAGATATAATTCATATACTGTATAATTCATCCAGTTAAGATATATAATTAATAATATAAGGTTGTATGGATATATCACCTTACATTTACCCATTCATCCAGTGGTGGACATTTGGGTTGTTTCCACCTTTTGGTGGTTATGAATAATGTTAATGTGAACATTTGTGTACAAGTATTTTGTTCTCATTTTTGTGGGGTCTATACCTAGGCGTGGAATTCCTGAGTCATATGGCAACTTTATCTTTAACCTTTTGAGGAGGCGCCAAATCATTTTCCAGAGCAGCTGCACCATTTTACATTCCCACCAACAGTGTGTAAGTTTTCTGATCTGTACACATCCTCTCCAAACTTGCTACTGTCTGTCTTTAAATATTTTATTTATTTATTTTTAGAGAGAGGGGAAAGGGAGGGAGAAAGAGAGGGAGAGAAATATCGATGTGAAAGAGAGGTGTTGATCAGTTGTTTCTGTCCCGCCTGGGGTCTGAACCCATATCCCAGGCCTGTTCTCTGACTGGGAATCAACTGGTGACCTTTTGGTTTACAGGACTATGTGCCAACCAACTCAGCCACACTGGTCAGGGTGCTATTGTTTGTTTTTTTAATTTTAAGCATTCTGTGGGTGTGAAATGGGTTTGTTTTCCATTTTCCTGATGGCTAATAATGTTAAGCATCTTTACATGTGCTTATTGGCCGTTGGTGTATCTTCTCTGTGTAGCAGAGAAGTATCTGTTAAATCCTTTACCCATCTTTATTTAGGTTATAATAGTTTCCACAGACTTCACTGAACTAGTCAGTGGGGGTGGTAGATGCCTTTGAGTGAGCATGTATACTGTGTGGCTGCCACATTTTTACCCATTTTTCATTTAGGTTGTAATAGTTTCCACAGACTTCACTGTACTAGTTAGTGGAGGCAGTAGATGCTGTTGAGTGAGCGAGTGTACTGTGTGGCTGTCACATTCAAAATGACTGAGCAAGTAGAGCTATGGATCTTTATTGAATTTTGTGTTAAGCTTGAACATTCCTTTATGGAAACTATTAGGATATCTTTTCATTGTTGAGTTATAAGACCTCTTTATATGTTCTCAACACAAGTCCTTTATTGGATATAAGATTTACAATTATTTTCTCCTTTTCTATGGGTTGTCTTTTTGCTTTTTTGGTGTCTTAGAAGCATCAACACTTTAAATTTTGATAAAGTACAATTTACTGATTTTTTCTTTTGTTTGTTCCTTTGATATGGTAGGAAACTGTTGTCTAACCCAAAGTCATGTGGACTTATCCCTGTATTTTCTTCTAAGAGTCTTATAGTTTGAGTTCTTCCATTTAAGTCTTTGATTTATTCTGGTTAACTTGTATAATGTGAAGTAGGGCTCCAACTTCATTTTTTTAAGTGTGGATATCCAGTTGTTCCTAGCACCATTTGTTGAAAAGACATTTCTTTACCCATTGACTTAATCGTGGCACCTTTGTGGAAAATCATTTGACCATGGATATAAGAGTTTATTTCTAGATACTTTGTTTGGTTTCATTGACCTACATCACTGTCCTTGTGCAAATACCACACTGTCTTGATTGCTATAGCTTTGCATTAAGTTTGTAACTGAGAAATGTGAATCTTCCAATTTCATCCCTCTTTTTCGAGATTATTTTTGCTATTCTTGGTTCCTCAGAAGCTTACTTAAATTTTTTTATTGTAAAAAACATATAACATAAATTGAACAGCTTAACCGTTTTTAAATGTATAATGGTTAACTGTGTTTTGTGCAACAGATTTCTAGAACTTTCTCATCTTGTAAAATTGAAATTCTGTTGTACAACAACTCCCTTTTTCCCTCTCCCCACAGCCCTTGGTGACCACCATTCTACTCTCTAAGAGTTTGAGTACTTTAAGTCCTTAATATAAGCGGAATCATGCATTATTTGTCCTTCAGTGCAAATGCCTTATTTCACTTAACATAATGTCCTCAAGGTTCATCTGTGTTGTAGCAGGTGATAGGATTTCCTTGTTTTTTAAGGCTGTATGCATATATCATATTTTCTTTACCCATTGTCAAGAAAAAGTCCAGCCACTGTTAATATTACAAGAACATTTTGTACAACATCGACATAACCTGGCAGCCAAGGAGAGTGGACTGGAATACACATGTGAACAATGATGACTTTGCTGTACTACTCATTGGGGGCAGTAGATGCCATTGAGTGAAAATGTGTACTGTGTAGCTGTCACATTCAAAATGGCTGAGTGAGTAGAGCAATAGATCTGCATCCAATTTTGCGTTAAGTTTGAATGTTCCTCTGTGAAAACTATTCGGATGATTCAGAAGGCTGCAGCTGTGGGCAACTGGTGATTGGCAGCTTCATCACCACAGTGTGTGTCTGCTCATGAATCACATCTGGTGCAGAGTTTTTTGGCGAAACATCAAATCACCCAGGTGACTCAACCCCCCTACAGTCCAGAGTTAGCACCCTGTGACTTCTGGCTTTTCCCAAAACTAAAATCACCTTTGAAAGGGAAGAGATTTCAGATCTACAGTGAGAGTCAGAACATACAATGGGCAGCTGATAATGTCTGGGAGGACGGAGTGGGGTCCCAAGGCACCTACTTTGAGGGGGACTGAGGTGTCATTGTCCTGTGTACAATGCTTGTATCCTACATCTTCTTCAGTAAATGTTTCTTTTTCATAGTACATGGCTGGATACCTTCTGGATAGACCTCATATATCCAGCAATGGGATTGCCTGATCATATAGTAATTTTATTATTAAGTTTTTTGAGGAACCTCCATACTATTTTCCATAGCTGCTGCCCATTTTACATTCTCAGCAACAGTGCATAGGGGTTCAAATTTCTATATGTCCTTGTCAGAACTTCTTTTCTTCCTTTTTTTAAAAATAGTGGCCTTTTTAATGAGTCTGAGGTGGTATCTCATTGTAGTTTTGATTTGTATTTCCCTGGTCATTAGTGATGTTGAACATCATTTCTTTCATATGGTTGTTGGCCACTTGTATATATTTTGGGAGAAAATTCTATTCAAGAGTTTTGCTATTTTTTTAATTGGAGTTTTTGTGGTTGAGTTTTATGTTTATATGTTCTGGATGTCACCCCCTTGTCAGAATTATTGTTTGCAAATATTTTCTTCCATTTAGTAGGTTCCTTTTCCACTCAGTTGATTACTTTCTTTGCTGTACCGAAGTTTTTATGTAGTCCTATTTGTTTATTCTTTTGTTGTCCTTGCCCTTATCAGTTTACTTTTAAAACAAATTTACCTGATCCTCAAAGAGTTAAGGCTGCATTAATAAAGTGCATCCATTGTTTGGGTAAAAAACTCTTGGTGGTACAGCAGAGAAGACAAGAAAAACACCAGGCAAGAAATGTGTCATTTGGTATCCAAAAGATGATGGCTGTTAGTTCCCTGTGAAATACCCTGGTTTTACTTTGATGTTTCTTAATTATCATTGCATTTAAAATCATTCTAGGTGTTCTGTATAAGAAAGACAGTTCATGCCCTGGAGGGTGGAATTAAGTACCTAGAAATAATTGTTTTTGGTTTTATAAATATGTCAAAAGGAAAGGAAAAAAATCATGATTGAGAAAATTTCTCTTCCTAGATATTTCATTGTAACTAGAAAAAAAACAACAGTGATTAAAACTGAAAATTATTGTAGGATCTTGAACCCAAACTAATTGAGTTTTAAATAAATACCATGTTGAAATCTAACATGATACATTTGGAAACATGAGCCTGTTTTACAGTTTACCTGGAAAACTTTATAATTAAAATACCTCCTTGAATTTAGAGAAACTTGAGAGCAAATGAAAGGTAACTTAATTTGGAAGCAGCCACGTTGTATCATTGTTGAATTAAAAAAAAATAGTTCCCTTAAAGTTCTAATTTCTCTTTTATTCATGGTAATAAAGACCTTTATTTCCATCCAAGTAATTGCTTTTCTAGTGTTTTGGTGGACCAATCTTTCTTAACTGCATTTTCTATTTTTGGCCTTTTGCCAGTTGTTTTGGAGAAAAGTTTTATTTTTCATTCAGTATCACCTATTAATTAGATGGCTAACTGATCAAATAGATATGTGCAGAGTATGTCTTTTTTTCTCCCCACATCAGTGTTTACATATTTAAGTAGTAATTAGCCAATCTATTTTTATTTTTAAGCATTTCACTGAATTTACTGGGGTGACCTTTGTTTATAAAATTATACAGGTTTTAGGTATACAGTTTTCAATACATTATCTATATTTTATATTGTGTGTTTACCACCCCAAGTCACATCTCCTTCCATCCCCATTTATCTCTCCTCTACCTTTTTCTACCTCCCCCAAATCTTCCTTCCTCTCTGACAATCACCATACTGTAGTCTGTGTCCATGAGTCTTTTTTCATCATCTTTTTTTTCTTTGCTTAATACCTTCACCTTTTTCATGACCATTTTGAGGATTTACTTTTTCCCTGGTGAAAATTCTGTAAAGGATTTAAAATCATTTATAAAAATTGGTATGGTAGAAAAATTTATATTTACTGGGCACTTAATTTTTGATTATATATACATTTTATTATACCAATGGCACATCTTGTTAATATTGAACTAGAAGTTAATGCTACTTTTCTGTTTTTTAAACATGTTATGACATGCACACATATGTATATGGAATGAAGAGTATTTTTCATGGTTTGAGGACTTAAAGAGGTAATTAATTAGAACAGTACAGCCATACAAAGAAAGTCCACTCAGTTCAACTCTGGCCTGTGGTATCTAATCTCCCTGTAATACACATTTCACTCTCTAGTGGATTAGGGAAGTTTATTCTATCAACATGTACATACCTAACAGGTATGCTGCTGGAAGTGCAGTGTGTTCATATTTTGCTCTCATGCAAAATGGTGATTGGAAACAAAACATTGATTTGTTTTGAATTGGTTTAGTACAAACCAAAACATTAATTTTGCTTCAGAGTACATTAATTTTAAATGATATTACAAAATAAATGTTTTTAAACCTAGAAATTCTGCCCTATTAGTATCTCTGGTAAGAAGTATATTCACATAAAGGATTTATGTTTGTTCATTGGTCTTTGCAGCTTTACCATGTCCTTCAACAGCAACCTGTCATTAACATGACATTTCCATGTGGAGTACAGTGATAATTAGATCTAACGAAACGTGTGTGTTTGTTTAAAGTATCCATGAGAAACTGATAGTTTAAACTTCCTTGTGGGGAAGGCAGAATAGTATGGTTTACTTAAATTTTATTTTTGGGCAGAACGGAAAGGTTTAATTAACATTGTTATGTTTTCATATTGCAGTAAGTAATACCTGGTACATTGTTTTGTTTTTGTAGTTTCAGGTTCATGTATAGATGGCAGGAATGTTTATTGAGTGTATCACTGGAAGTTTTACTAATATCAAATTGTATTTCTGAAATAGAGATATGTCAGGGTAATAAATCTGTTAATAGCCAATAAGTAAATATTTGATTACTATATGTAGAATAACTTGCTGTAGATTTGCACGAAACAATATTAGACAGTAGTGTATTGATTTGCTAAGAATTAAAAAGGGTGCTTTACAATTTTTTCAGGGTTTTGTGTTCAAGCTGTACATTTGACATAGGTATGGGAGTTCCAGCTGTCTTCATTTTCCAGTCTAACACAATTCTAATTAGTTTAGAATATAATAACAAGACATTTGAATTTCTGTGATACACATGAAACTCTTTTAGTTGCTATACGTATTACAGATGAAGTAGAAACTATAACCCTAACATTAAGGAGCACAAAACTCATTGGCAGGAAGATATTCATTATATTAAAAAGAATAACCATAGTCCAGGGTCTGCCTGTGGTCTTCGTTTGCTTAGAAATCTGATTTTGTCAGTACACCTTTGAAAGAGATCAGTTATTCCTATACTCATTTAACTTGTTCACTGATGAGTGGAGAGTACCCATGTGCATGCATGCATGGTGTGTGAACATGGGTTTATCTGCATACCATATTAGGTGGAATACTCATGTACTTGTATTGGCATGCTTAGTGCATTTTCTCTTCTGCAGGCAAAGGAGAGAATCAAATTATAATCCAAATGTTGCTTATTGCTTTATGAGTTTGGGAGTTGAACAGAGAATATTAGGAATGGAGGTGGAGGGTGTAAGGGCCTCCTCACACTATAGGGAAAACCCCTCCAGTGGCCTGTTATTTATAAAGCACACTTTATTATTATTATTATTTTTTTATTGTTTAAGTACATTTGTCTCCATTTTCCCCCACCATTCCTTCTTGACCAACCCATCCCCACCTCCCACCCGTGGTCCTACCCTCCTTTGGCTTTGGACTCCCATTCCTGAACTGTATCTGGAAGAGCACTGGCAGAATTTACCCCACTTGTTCTTTTCTGCTTCCCATTCCCCTCTCTGATTGACAAATGCTTTTTCTTTAGATATATTAATATTGTTAAGCAGATACTAACCTACTGGCTTGGGAGCTACTGTTAAGATGACTTTGAATCTGTTTGTTTTTTTATGGGTCTAATGCAGATGGCAGACTCATTTAATTCATTTTAAATTTATTGGGAGATACCCCATGGTACTACCTTACATGTATTTTGTATACAAGTAGGCAAGAACAGTGGGAGGCCATAGGCTAAGACAGCAGTTTTCTAGAGGAAAAAAGATTTTTTGGCTTGTTTGTTTGGTTAATAAAAGGCTTTGAGATGAGTTAAATACTTGGTAGAGAAAGTTTCTATTAAATGCCCTGTAGAGAAATATCTTGATCTGAGATTGGCCTTGCACATTGGTGTAATAAACTGCTCAGAGGTTGACTGCAGGCTGGCGAATCAGAGGGTTGCTGGTTCGATTCCCAGTCTAGGGTACTTGCCTAGGTTGTGGGCTGGTCTCCAGTGGGGGGCACGCAAGAGGCAACCACACATTGATGTTTCTCTCCCTCTCTTCCTTCCCCTCTGTCTAAAAATAAATAAATAAAATGAAAAAATGAAAGCTTCCTTTTAAAAAGAAATAAGCTACAATCTAGAAGTCAGTAGAGGTGTTATGCCTGTGTGTATTTAATCTCTGAATCTGTTTTCTATGTGATATGAAAGTTCCTCAATGTCTTTGGGCTTCTCTTTTCCATTATACAATTAGGATCAAGGTTAGATTTTGAATGTTCTTAATAATGTTTCATATTGTGTGATGTTCAACATCTCTTTTTATGTAGTATTATTTTACAGATGCCAAAAAGGACCAAAAAGTTAAATCTGTACCATTAACTTCACAGTGGTTGATTCCAGCAACTTCCCAGTTTTATTTTTTTACTTTGGTCTTTTGTTCCTTTTAAAAGACTTTGATATCAATTAGATTCTGACTGGAGAGAAAAATTTGTTAAGGGAAGAGAAGGTAGCAAGATGAGGCACTGAATATCTACTGGACGCCCAAAGGACAGATATTGGTGGACATGGGAGCCACCCGCTGTGATCCCCTTAGGTGTAGTCTGACTTTTGTCCTTACACACATATTTTCAGTGTGCAGTCTATAAGTTTCAGAGTGGTCATCGTACAGTTGTGTAGTGTGAGAATTTTATTAGGTATGTAAACCCATAGGGTTTAATGTATTTCAAAATTTAAGCTTGAAAAGGTGTTAGAACAAAAAATAAAGTGGGGGTGGTGCTGAAGAGAATGGAGAAATTGTACAGGAAATGTTGAACACTGATAAAAACGTAGTCAGAAAGATACATTGAAAAATGAAGGGCCAGTTAAAAGGAGTGGCATGAAACTTGTTTTTATGTGCTTTCAAACACCCACATTCACCATGTTTTTTCCAGGATCTTTGAGGGTCTCCTTATCTTGTGCCCCTTCATCTACTGGGTAAAGTCCTGTTAGATCTGCCTCCCGATTACCATGCATTTACTACCTGGCTGCTGTTTCCCTAGTCCAAGCACCATCACCCTTCACCTGGAATACTCAGTATCTTCTCACTAGCCTAGTACTGCCATTTTTGCCTCTCTTCTGCCCATTATACCCAGACTATTCTTCACAGAGAAATAGCTTCCCTGTCTCAAAACCTTCCAGTGACTTCCTATCACACTTGTAGTGAAATCTGAAGTCCTGTTGTGACTGAAAAGCATATGTGAGATGAGATCTCTGCCCAATGCTCCAACATTTCCAACCACTGCTCACTCTGCTGCTGTTATACTGACCTTCTTGCTGTTCTCTGAACATGCCACACTTGCACTTACCTCAGGCCTTTGCACACGGTTTTCCTCTGCCTGGCCTGATCTTCTCCCAGATTTTTCCATGACTTCCTACCTCATTTTATTCAGTTCTCCTCTGAAGTGTCACCCTATTCAAATAGTACTTCGTGAGGACTTCCTCCCCCTGCTGTGTCTGCACACTGTATGCATCTCTGACCTCTTAACCCTTTTTTCTTTAGCACCTTTATCACCACTTGAAAATTTATATATTTATTTTTGTTCATATTTACTTTACTATTTGCCTGTCACCCAACCCCAAGGATATCAAACTCCATAAGAACAGGGAACTTTTCCTGTCTTGGTAATTTCTACTACTTGTAGCAGTGGCTAGTATGGGAAACAGTCAACAAGATATTTAGTGAATAAATGAATATACATTCTTTCTTTTATAAACAAATTCTTTATCAATTTTCATGAGCACTGAATTATTCTGTGGAGGATTATTCATAGCACCTGCTGTTGCCATGTTCTGAACTGTTTCTTGCAGCATTGCTTTCCTGTGTGTAAATATCATCCATAAGATGTGGGAAAAATATATTAGAAGTTTCAAAAAAGATACTTTAAATCTATTTTTAGAGAGTGGGGAAGGGAGGGAGAAAGAGGAGAGAAACATGAATCATTTGCAACCCAGGCACATGCTCTGACTGGGAATTGAACCCATGATGTGACCTTTCGCTTTACTGAACAATGCCCATCCAACTGAGCCACAATGATCAGGGCAACAAATTGTACTTATCTCAAGGCTACAATACAATTGTATTGTATTTATGTTTTATAGTGTACAGGATATCTTAGTACAAATATAAGGGATGCACTGTGCAGTCAAAAAGATTAAGACTGTGGATTGAGCATGATCTGGGCAAGGATGGTTAACTTTGTTTTAAAGCAAAATGTATCTCCATAGTCAGGCTGCTTCACAGATAAGATGGTGGTGGTACCACTACTGATAGTATATAAAAATTTTCCCCATTATTCAGAAGATTGAACAGATCTAATATTTGGTTATAAATGAGATATATGAGTGGGGACCCCCCCAAAAACCTTGGAATTTATTTATGAAAAATTATGTATAATATTTATTCTTACATGTTTAAACTTTAGTCACAAAGGGAGAATTCAAAGTATTCTCCCTTTGATGCAGTTCACTTATCGATACATTTTTTCCACTGCTCAAAACAGTTTTTGAACTCATCAATTTTGATGCCTTTTAGTGCTTCTGCCATTTTTTGTCCTCTTTCACATTGGTAAAGTATGTCCCTTTGAGGGCTTTTTTCATCTGGGAAAACAAAAAAATGTCTCTTGAGCAAGATAGGGTGAATAGGGAGGGTGGGGCACAGGGCTTCTCCATGTTTTTGGTGAAAAACTGCTGACCAGTCAGTGTGGTATGGTCAGGTGTGCTCATAAATCACCCATCATGAAATAGGCAAATGCGTTGAAAGAGTCTTACAAAAAATGCACTGAAGCTGAACTCAGCCTCTTACAACAACGCTAACTGATGGGTTCCTGGAACACTCAAGTAGATGGGGAGCCCTGTACTGTAAGGGGCCCACCCTCCGGAAGATAACTCAGTTTTTTGGGGGGAGGTTCCCAGCTTTGTATGAAATTCAGTAGTCATGTGTGTATCAATATTTATTTATATTCAATTTCTTATGGAATTTTCAAGTCTTTTCAGTTAAAGTGACCTGTGATGGGGCGTTTTGTACCTATGTGTAAAAGTATGTGAGTTATTTCAGTGATGATTCAAAACTGCTACCTAGTTTGTCTGTTTCTGGCTGATCTCTGCTTTTTGTTAATCTTTGAATAAGTCTTTTCCCTCATTTTGAATTTCTGTGTCTTCAGTTTTTTTAAACAACCTTATTGAGATATAAGTCACATACCATACAATTCACCATTTTAAGTTTTACATTGTATTTTGTAATTACAATTTATGCAATTTCAAAGACATAGAGAAATAAATAAATGATAAACTTAGAATTTGGAAGGAAATTTAGTTAGGTAATCATTATATAATATCTTCTCAAATTAAAGGAAGTTTTATAACATTTGAAGACTTGTTTATAAAATATTTGACAGGGTTCATAAATATGAATGAAACGCTGAAGTAATTAATGTACTAATAAATATCCTAAGGAAACTTAAAAACCACAAGTAAGCAGATATAATTAAGTATTATCCTTTATAAAGTAGTCACCCTTGAAGATAATACACTGGTGGTGGCATAGCTTACAATGTTTTTAGAGTGCCTCATTTGACATTGGTTTCAGACAGCCTATGTCTAATGCTTTTAAGTATGTTCAGTACTAGCAATTTTCTGTGACATTAGTTTTTTATGTATATTTTGTTGATTATGCTATTATAGTTGTCCCAAGTTTTTCCCTTTGCCCCCTCCACCCTGTATCCCCCTTCCTTTCAGCAGTCCCCCGCTTAGTTCATGTCCATGGGTTGTGCATATAAGTTCTTGGCTTCATTTCCTATATTATTCTTAACATCCCCTTGTCTGTTTTGTGCCTACCAATTATGCTTCTTAATCTCTGTACCTTTTCCCTCATTCTTCTCCTTTTACCTCCCCACTGATAACCTTACATGTGATCTCAATTTCTATGATTCTCTTCCTCTTCTAATTGTTTGCTTAGTTTGTTTTTGTTTTAGATTCAGTTGTTGATAGTTGTGAGTTTGTTGTCATTTTACTGTTCATACTTTTGATCTTTTTATTAAAGAAGTCCCTTTAACATTTCATATAATAAGGACTTGGTGATGATGAACTCCTTTAACTTTACCTTGTCTGGGAAGTACTTTGTTTGCCCTTCCATTCTAAATGATAGTTTTGCTGGGTAGCGGAATCTTAGTTGTAGGTTCTTGCTTTTCATCACTTTGAATACTTTTTCTCAGCCCCTTCTTGCCTGCAAAGTTTCTTTTGAGCAGACATTCTTATGGGAACTGCTTTGCAGGTAACTCTTTGTTTTTCTCATGCTGTCTTCAAGATTTTCTCTTTATCTTTAATTGTTGTCATTTTAATTATGATGTTTCTTGATGTGGCCCTCTTTGGGTCCAGCATGTTTGGGACTCTGTGCTTCCTGGACTTGTATGTCTATTTCCTTTGCCAGATTAGGGAAGTTTTTTTTATTATTTTTTCAAATAAGTTTTCAATTTCTTACTCTTCCTCTTCTCCTTCTGGCATCCCTATGATTCAGATGTTAGCATATTTGGAGATGCTGTGACCTAAGTGTTGATTTTCTGAATCATCAAGAAGTTAAGCCTAATGAACATGGTGAATGATAAAGCCAGATACTTCCTTTTATGGTAAGAAAAAAATTAGCACAATTAATTTTTATCATGTAGCTTCTATGTTGACCCTGGAAGTAGTTACAAATGAAGAATTCCAGAAATGTTTTGAACTAAGTTACATCATTGGAATAAGTGCAGTGTTTGGAGGTAACAACTGAGATATATTAATTATTTTTCCCCACCAGTAATGGAATTTTTAAAGTCCATGGAAACTCATTTGGCTATATAAGAATCAGTGTAAAATTTTATGCATGTGTAGATTTATACATACATGCATGCTTATAAACATCTTTGCACCCACACAATTTTGTATTTTGTATTCTGATGTAACTCTGCTTCATGTGACAAATACCTGATAAATTCTACTTCATGGTAAATCTTGTGGAATCTGAGTAATATTACTATAGGTCATGGTCTGAGGAGGTGTCCAAAGGCAAAAAATACAAAGAAATACTTTAAGATGTGAGACTGTGCAACTATACAAATGGTTTTATGTGAGGTCTGTCTGGAAAAAGTCCAGCCATTGTAATATAATGAGAACACTTCGCACTGCATTGATGTAACCTGGCAGCCAAGAAGAGTGAACTGGAATGCACATGCATGAACAATGATGACTTCACTGTACTAGTTAGTCAGTGGGGGCAGAGATGCTGTTGAGTGAGCATGTGTACTGTGTGGCTATTGCATGCAATATGACTGAGTGAGTAGAGCAATGAATCTGCATCCAATTTGGTGTGAAGCGTGAACATTCCTCTGTGGAAATTATTTTGATGATTCAGAGGGCCACAACAGTGAGCAACTTGGCATCTTTGTCACAACAGCATGCTCCCATTGATGCATCATATATCATGCAGTTTTATTAGTGAGCCATGAAATCACCGAGGTGGCTTTGCCCCTTTTCATCCCAGATTTGTCACCCTGTGACTTGGGTTTTCCCAAAACTAAAATCACCTTTGAAAGGGAAGATATTTAAGACTTGATGAGGTTAAGGAAAATACACCAGGGATAGCTAATGATCATTGGGAGAACTATTTGAGGTCCCAAGGTGCTTACTTTGAAGGGGACTGAGGCGTCGTTGTCCTGTGTACAGTGTTTCTTGTATCTTATATCTTTTTCAGTAAATATCCCTATTTTTCATATTACATGGTTGATAACTTCTCGACAGACCTCATCATGATAGAGCTCTTTAGTTAGATGGGTCGTCACATGGCCTATACTGTATAATTTCTTTAAATATATTTTATTGATTATGCTATTACAGTTGTCCCATTTTCCCCCCTTCACTCCTCT
>CM052540.1:57534561-57565077 GCA_028533065.1 Trachops cirrhosus | reverse complement strand
TGTTCTAGTTGTTTGCTTAGTTTGTTTTTGTATTAGGTGTGGTTGTTAATAATTGTGAGTTTGCTGTCATTTTACTGTTCATGTTTTTTTATCTTCTTTTTCTTAGGTAAGTCCCTTTAACATTTCATAAAATAAGGGCTTGGTGATGATGAACTCCTTTAACTTGACCTTATCTGAGAAGCACTTGATCTGCCCTTCCATTCTAAATGAAAGCTTTGCTGGATAGAGCAGTCTGGGATGTAGGTCCTTGCCTTTCATGACTTGGAATACTTCTTTCCAACCCCTTCTTGCCTTGTAAGGTCTCTTGAGAAATCAGCTGACAGTCTTATGGGAACTCCTTTGTAGGTAACTCTTTTCTCTTGCTGCTTCTAGGATTCTCTCGTTATTTTTCATCTTGGCTAATGTAATTATGATGTGCCTTGGTGTGTTCCTCCTTGGGTCCAACTTCTTTGGGACTCTCTGAGCGTCCTGGACTTCCTGGAAGTCTATTTCCTTTGCCAGATTGGGGAAGTTCTCCTTTATTATTTGTTCAAATCAGTTTTCCACTTGTTGTTCTTCCTCTTCTCCTTCTGGTACCCCTAGAATTCAGATGTTGGAACTTTTAAAGATGTCCTGGAGGTTCCTAAGCCTCTCCTCATTTTTTTGAATTCTTATTTCTTCATTTTTTTCTGCTTGGATGTTTCTTTCTTCCTTCTGGTCCACAGTGTTGATTTGAGTCCCAGTTTCCTTCTCATCACTGTTGGTTCCCTGTACATTTTTCTCTATTTCACTTAGCATAACCTTCATTTTTTGAAAATCTGATTTGCAACCAAATTCAACCAATTCTGTGAGCATCCTGATTACCAGTGTTTTGAACTGTGAATCTGATAGGTTGGCTATCTTTTCATTGCTTAGTTGTATTTTTTTCTGGAGCTTTGATCTGTTCTTTTGTTTGGGCCTTTTTTTTTTTTTTTTTGCCTTGACAAGCCTGTCATGTAGTGAGAGGCGGAGCCCTAGGTGTTCACCTGGGCAGGGCAATCCAGGTAGCTGTACTACAAAGCTGTATGTGGGGGAGGGGCATGAGAGGGAACAATGGCGCTTGTTCTACTGTCTCCTGGATTTCAGTCACTTCCTCTGCTTCCCTCAAGCAAATTGGGCCCTTCTGGTGCTGATTCCCGTGTGGGTGGGTTTGTGTATGCTCTAGGTCCCTGTGGGTCTCCAACCAACTCTCCTGTGGGGTTGAGAGTTTTTCCTGCTGCCGCCTCAACCCCCACAGGTGGTTTCAATCAGATGTTTGAGGCTTTATATCACCGTGTTTGGGCCCTGGGTTGCACAGTCCATCCTGCTCCCCAGTTGTTTCTCCCGGTTTATCTGCGCAGGAATATGGGACCGCACACTCCACTAGCCACTGCCTTGCTGGCCAGCTGTGGCCTTGCACACTCCACTCCACAATCCGCTGCCTCACTGGGTCCGCTAGCTGCTGCCTTGCTGCAAGTCCTCTCCACCCAGGTGCCCATCTCCTCCCCTCCTGCTGGTCTGGATGAATATTTCTTCTTTGATTCCTTGGTTGTCGGACTTCCCTACAGTTCGATTTTCTGTCAGTTCTGGTTGTTTTTTGTTTTTAAATTGTTGTCCTTCTTTTGGTTGTACATAGAGGTGAGGTGTGTCTGCCTACACCTCCATCTTGGCTGGAAGTCTGTATACTTTTTCTTATAATTCAGCAAATCTGTATCTTGGGCATAAATAAATGCTACAGACAGAAATAAGAAAGCTAGTGAAGTACAACTTTGTGTATGTAACTTTCTGTGGCAGTCTTGTTCATACTTATATTTGACAAAAGTCAAAGGAAAAGTAGTTGTTAAAGTGGAATATGATTTTATTTTGTTTTTTTTGTGTGTGTGTGCTTTAAGATTTGTTTTTGAATTCCTTTAAAGTAACACTTATAAATCAGTTTGTTTATGATTACTTCCTGATTATCAGTTAAAAATAGCATTAATTTCTTGTTATTGAACTTCCTTCTAATTCATCTTTCAATCTCTTTTTTTAAAGATTATTTATTTATATTTAGAGAGAGGAGAAGAGAGGGCTAAAACAGGGAGAGAAACATCGATATGAGAGAGAAGCATCAATTGGTTGTTTCTCACTCACATGCACTCTGACCGGGACCAAACCTGTAACCCAGGCATGTGTCTTGACCAGGAATTGAATGGGCAACCTTTCACTTTGCTGGACAGTGCCCAACCAACTGAGCCACAGTGGTCAGGGATCATCTTCCAACCTCTTGTCCACAACATAAGATGCCAATTTTAGCATGAAATCTGTAGATCTGAGCATAATTTTATTTTTAAAATTATCAAAAGAAATTTTGAAAATCAGTTTTATTAAGTCACAACCACACCCAATTTAAAAGTTTGTAGATATTTTTTCAGGAATGAGAATTCAAGAAATAAAAAGGAATGGAATAAATTTAACACAGAAAAGTTAATTTTAGATGTTTCTTTATTCCTCTCCACCTCCTGAGTTCTCTGAAACTGTAGAACTTTCTGATTTGAAAGAAAGTTAAGACTAATAAATAGTAGGGTCAGCTTTTCTTGTGTTAGCTATAATCTGCTGGGTATTTTCTTTTAGCCAAATACAAAAGTATACTTATGTATAACCAGCATACTAGGCTTCTTATATAGTTCTGTGAAAGTGGAGAGGGCTATTAGCAGGGCCTGTTATAACGCTGAAGGCTTTGCTGGACCAAAACCTAAGTGCATCATTAACAGTGCCTTAGGAGGGACCACATGTCCTGTGTTCATAGACCATTTGGCTCATGAGATGGGATTTGTCATAATTCATTGTCATGTGCTCTAACTTGTGGGAGTATAAGGTCTAGCTACTTTACCTCAGATGGATTCTCAATGTTTTATCTTGTTCCAGGAGTATTATCATACTTGAGAATGCACTTAATTACAAGCTTTATGTTTTCTAACACCTATTAACAATACCTCCTCTTCACTACACCCATCTTCATCCCTGGAATCATGTGCCGATTGAGGGCAGTATATAACTTGGAAGATGGAAGCTGTCAAACTTGAAACCTACCTTCACTTTTTGGTGTCTTCATTTTGAGATTTTGGAACTTTGTATTTAAGACCTGTTTGGGGGGTTAATTTTATCAGAAAAATGAATTTATATTTTGTAAGAAACTAGTAAACATGATTTATTATTATTAGGTATTTCTCGTATCATAGATTGATTTTTGTTGTGTTTTTATAAACTACTGCACTATAGGTTTTGTTTCAATAAAATTTTTGACTGAATTCATGTCTAAACTGAGACTCTTCCTTAGAAAAGGAATGCTTCAGAATATTTCTCGCGATCTTTTGTGATTAAACACAGTAGGATCTTAGGGAATTTCAGTTTTTTTTATGTATATGTGTAATCTGTCTCTTCAGTTTCCTGAATTTGCCCCTCATTTGAGCTTATTACACTTTATTGTCATCAGCTGTTTGTGTATCTATTACATACGTTGCTCTGTAGATTCTCAGGTATATAATTTTGATAATTTCATTTTTCTTTATCAAGGAACAAAGATCCTAAGTGGATCATAATTTAGAAATAATTTATTTAATAGTTTCATGCTTTAATTTTGCTCAAAATTAACACTTTTGGGGTATCTTGGTGTTATATCTTGGACAAACTTTTAATGGGCAAAATTATATTATACTGCTTTATATATTCTATTTTTAGAGTTTAGTGTTATCCCTGATTAAGAAACTCATGACCAGAACTATCAAACTTTTCTAAATGTGTTTGTTCAATATGCAGTCTTCTGTGGAAGGTGCTTCTTTTTTACCAAATGAATTTTATATAGTCAACTTCCTTAATTTGTAATGTAGGCTCAGTGAATGCCACAGGGTATTCCCACCCACCCCGGGAAATCTTTAAAGAGATGTTTAAACAAATCAAAATATGCTTATAACTTAAAAGAAATAATTTGATGTGGCAAGTTTTAAATTAAAATAAAAAGACATACACACTGTAAAACCTTTCTCTGAGTCTTTGGTTTAAGTCCTCTGTCATATAATGCCAAAAACTTTGTTCTGAGCTATGTGTGTGTTGAAACATGTATGCCTGTCCTAGTGTCATAACTAATTATATCTCTTGTATGCTTACTTCTAGTAATTGGAAAGTAGACCTACCGCAGTATACGATTTAACGTTTAGGTTTATCTTGAGGACCTGCTATAGAAATCAAATTTTCTACTGTGCAGCAACTTGACATTGTAAACTGATACTAATATTTTAACTATATGGTCCACTTTGTGTTTTGCAGAAATGGTGTACTTTAAGGGAAGAAAAATTTCGGGTGTTCTTAAAAGCTCATCTGTCTTTACCAGTAATTATACAGTAATACTGATTCACTTTTAGTTTTGACTGAGTTATTTTATCTGTGAATTAGAAATTGATGCTCTCGTGTTGTTATAGCAAAATTTTATGGGTTTTTTTTTTTTTTTTTACCCAAAGTTAAGCAAAAGATTGTAGCTTGTGGCAAACCTGCTGTTGCTTTGGTTACTTAATCTTCATGGATTGGGCTAAAATAATTTGGGTCTTTTTCTATGAAAATACATTGAGTAGAATATTCACAGACTTAGAAATCCTGTCTTGGACATGCTTGTGACTCGGGCGGCAAACAGTTTCTTATATGCACCAGCATGTATGAAAATATGTGGTCCTTGTCCATGCCTGCTGAAAGAGGACTTTACCATTCTTCAGTCTCTGAGCTGCAGCCTTGTCGCAATTAAAGTCTTAGGACTGGGAGCAGTTAATGCTGCTGATAGATCGTGGTATTTAGCCTTGTGCTGTGTTCCATGGTGATCTAGTTCTGTAGACTTACAGGATTCTAGTCAGAACTTGGGCAAGAGTATACCAAAGATTTTGTTGCAATTTAATATTTTTACAGAAAGAAGTACGGTGACCTTTCTTACTAATAATCAGGTTTTTAGATTGAAGAAATAGTGAAGAGATTGTGCGATGCTGTTATTGATAATTGTTTAAAATTTAACACTGAAAATGCTGGGATTTTCTTTTCTCTTGTTAAGCCAAAGCATTTCTTGCTTTGAAGTTTCTTTCCTTTCATTCTTTTATTATATTGCATTTCAATATTCAATATTGCATTTCAAACTTAGTTCTATCCTCTTATTATATACTAAATTAGTTTTTATAAATTCTGTGTTGTTCTGTCATATGCTAACTTAAGTATACACAGGCATTGAACTTGAATGTTTTATGTTCTGAAATGTGGAATTTGGATTCTTGGTATAATTTTTCTGTTTTGAAAACTGAACTCCCAGCAGTTTCTTTCTAATCAGTATATCAAGACCTCTTACATTAAAAAGTCAGATGGCTTAAAACTGAGCACCTTAGGTTTAAGCCATCTAACTTCTGAAAACTATGACTGTAAAAAGCATATGTTAAATAATGAGAGTGTCTATTTTTTAAATATTCATTTCTCTTAGAGTTTTTGGTGACTCAAATTAATGCAGTTGTATTTGGTTTTTAAAAATAACTGATGATTAAATCTGAATTTGCAATGGATAGACCACTTAAAAGAAAGGGTTATTTCCAAGTGTGGGGCAATCTGGCAGTGCATGGGCCTGGCCTCTGGCCTGCCTGACAGGAAGAGGCCTTCCCACTCATCAGACTGTGAAGTACTAAGAGGTGGAAGATGTTAAGGCTTGTTTGCTGTTCTGAACCTGGAGGTACTACCACCTCCACAGGGTGCTTAGAAATTTTGGGAGTTGTTTTTGTTTGTCACAAATGGCTGAAATGGGTGTCTCATGCTTTGTGGTGGGCCAAGGACACCTCATTGTCCGAACTGAAGACTGTACCCACAATGATGGCCTGTTCTGCCTGAAATATCAGTGCCTCTACTGAGAAAAACTGGATAGTTGTTAATATAAAAAATGAAAAATATTGGTAAAAATGACTTTTGGCTCCGAGAATTCTCATCTTACATCCTATTTTATTTAAAAAAATTTTTTTAAAGACTGTATTTATTTATTCTTAGAGGGGAAGAGAGGGAGGAAGGGAGAGAAATGTCAATGTGTAGTTGGCTCTCATGTGACCCCCACTGGGGACCTAGGCCACAACCCAGGCATATGCCCTGACTGAGAATTGAACCCGTGACCCTTTGGTTCACAATCCCCACTCAGTCCACTGAACTTCACCAGTCAGGGCTCTTATATCCTATTTTAAAAGGACTGTTTCTGTTTCAGTATGTACTTGATTGCAGCTTCACAAGTGAAACCCCAAATACCACTTCTTAATGTTCTTGAGTAAATGTTATTTCAAAAGGTATATGGATATTTTATACACTTGGCATATTAAAAATATTTAGTCATGAGCCCCAAGTCAAACTCAGAGATACCCATTTATGCAAATACCCATCAAATTGTGTCAGTGTTTGCGATATCAGCACATTATAAGTGAGTTGAAACTCATCTCTAAATTTTTATAATTAAAATTAATTTTGTGAGAAATTTCTAAACTATTCAAAGATTTTTAAATCAAGAAAGAATAGAGTAAGTAAAAAATGGAATTTGATGTAAACAAGTATTTTCGAATACTCACTCCTTTCTCATGTTAGTACCAGTTCTGAAATTTCAACTGGGAAGAGAAAAATCTAACATAAGGCCCTGTTTTTGAGTAACACTCAATTGGGAATCACTATTTGATGGATAGCATAGTACTCAAGCTTTTTCTTCTTGTACACAGATTCATAGTCATTTTAGGCTTAAAGTAGCTCAGAAATGTTTAATAAAACCCATTAGTTGGTGGTAGAGTTTCAATTCTAAAAAAGCAGCTTAATTGTGTGTATTAGCTTAAGAATGGCCATAGGTAACATTTTAGTACAATCACAGGACAAACAGAATAATAAACCGGCTTTTTTTTTGGTCTTATAACAAAGTGTATTGGCTTTGGAGATGAACAGATATGCTTTTGAATATGGATACCACTACTTACTATGGTATAATCTTGTGCAAATTCCATTACCTGTTTGTTTATGTGTTGTAAAAAATGCATAACATACTATTTACCCTCTTGACCACATTTTAAAAAAATCATCACCCAAGGATATGTTCTTACTGTTTTTTTTTTCTTAGAGGAAGGGTGGGTAGAGAGAGAGAGAGAGAAGGAGGGGATGTGGAGAGAAACATCGATGTCAGAGAGAAGCATCAATCACTTGCCTCCCATATATGGCCTGACCAGGGATCGAAACTGCCACCTAGGTATGTGCCCTGACCTGGAATCAGACCTACAACTTTTTGGTGTACGGGATGATGCTCCAATCAATTGAGTCACCTAGCCAGGGCTTGACCACTTTTAAGTGTATACAGTTCAGCAGCATTAACTATATTATCATTATTGTGCCATTTTAAAAAATTACTTTGAAATAATTTTTAGCATATGGAAAAGTTGGGAAAATAGTATAATGAATTTCAATAAACCTTTCACCTAGATTCCCCAGTATTAACATTTTTCATGACCATGTAATTTAAAAAAATCGAGAGAGAATTCACATACCACAAAATTCAGCATTTTAAAGTGTACAGCTGCTCTTTTTTGTATATTCACAGATTTATGCAACCTTCACTGCTATTTAATTCTAGAACATTTTTGTCACCCAGAAAGATACCCTGATAGCTGTAACTCGCCATTCACATTTCACCTAGATCTTGGCAACTTTTACTTTTGACCCACTGTGAAATATAATAGTATTAATACTGAAGTATTTTGAGATAGCATGTGTGAAAATGCCTGGCATGGTGTCTGTCTAATGCAAGCCAAATGCCCATTAGTTTATTTTCCCTTGTCATGGGAAAACAAAATATCATATGTAGATATATATGGACTTTTGGAGACTGGGATGCCAGTGAGAACTGTTTCTTTTTTCAGGGAGAAATCTTGTTAGTTTAGCAGACCAACAATTTCCACGACACTCAAAGACATAGTGGAGGTAATTATATTAAAATAGCTTATGTAAGGTAAAATGGCCTGTGAAGCTCCAAAAATATGTTTGTAAAATTGTGTTTTGCACATAGAGGGTAGGGAAAAATCTTTTGCAAATGGATGTCCATCATGTATGCCAGTCTTTTCATTGATTAATCTTTGAAGTCATCTCTTTTTGGATACATTTTATATATCCATTTTTTAAACATTTTAAACTTCCTGTGTTTCATTTCATAACAAGGCTTCGTAAATACCACAGTGTGGTAAAACCATTCAAAGTATCTTAAGAGTTCCTTCGTTATCTTAAATGGCAATTATGAACACCTCATGACCTGGATTTAATTACTCTTTGATGATACGGTTTGATTGTGAGCATACTGTGTAGCTAAGATACCTGCATTTTGAAGAATACTTAGTTATGGTTCTGAATACCTACCACAAGTGTTGCAAGTGTTTTAAATATTTATAGTGTAATAGGAATCAGCATAGGTAGTATAGGATAAGAAAGCATATGACTGAGAAAGGCCTAAGTTGGAATCCCAACTGTGCTGTGGGAAGTATGTGAAGGGACAGAATTTCTCGAAGCCTCAGTTTCTTCATTGGTAAACCTGGAGGATAACAGCCATCATTGCATAGGGCTGGACTGAGGATTAAATTAGACGTAGTCTGGGTTAGGATCAGCACAGTGCCTGACATAAAATAAAAACTTCTTAAAATGGATGTCATTATGTGTTACTTAAAGAAAGGACTCTGTAAGTCCTGTGATACTGACTAATTTATGTGACCTTTTTATTTGATTGGAACATTACAAATTTGGTAATTTCTTCTTACAGAGATACAGAGATACAGCAGTGTTCAAATGCAGAAGCTGAAGACCAAAAACATTAATTATCTAGCTGTTACCCTGGGTGACAGTGGTGGAACTGGTGGGATCATTTCAACCCAGAAAGGCTAATTTTTAAAAATATCAAGATATAATACTTACAGTTTAAAGTTAGGCCTGCCTATTGTGAAGTGGCTAAAACGTTTTAAGGTATTTTTAAAAGTAAAAAATACAAGGAAATTGTCCAGTTTGAAAATATACTGATAGGCGGTAACCCTTCTTGAATGAGCAGTCTTCGTCTTGCTTTACAATAGAACTACTGAATTAAATATGACTGAAATGTTCTTTTGGTGTCAGTTTCATAAAACATGATTATATATGGTTTTTGTGGCTTCCGAGAAGCATAGGATTATCAGTTTTTCCCAGTCACTCAACCTGGTAGTTCTTTTTAAATTTTGGTTATCTTACTAAGTTCTTGAGTCTTAGTGACAAAACTATGTAAGTGTTTGTCACAAAGCTGTCTGTTTGTAAAGGTATAGACACTGCAGTGTTTTGCCCTCATGACATTAAAGGAAAACCACTTTTTATAATAGGGTGAATACTTGTGAACAGAAGGAAAGATCAAGCTATGGAGTGAACTTTTGAATGACAGCTAATGTTAGCATGGCTTAGGGGGAGATGCCAGGTCAACTGTGGGCATTCATTAGCTTCATGGATATGAAATGACAGTCTGTTTCGCTCTTAATGCCAGGGATACCGAATTTTCTTTAAAAAGCAAAGGGAAGGGAGCATATGTGGCAGCCAAAATGAAATGGTAAGAAATTAAATGGTCAGGACACAAAGCATCCAAGGAATAGTAGGGGTTAGGGTGTGTACGAGATAAACATTCCAGATAGGCAGTGTGGTATGGACTAGAAGGCACAAGGTCTGTTTTTTTTCTAACCCAGACTCTTTCTCTGACTAGCTGTTTGATCTTTGTGACTTTTTTGTTACTTCTTCAGAACTCCTTATCTGAAGAGTAGATGAAATGAAGGATGGAAAACAGGTTTCAACTCTTATGCAGTACTGGTAGATTGGTAATGGCTGTTTGAACAGAAGGATTCTGAGACTGTGCCTTGAGTCACTGGGAAGGAGTTGAGCAGTTGCTAATGACAGTCATAAGGTGGTCTTATGTGTGATTGTGTGCTTATAGGCAGACACATTTGCATGTAGATACATGTACCACCTTTGTTGACACAAAATTAAGAATCCTTTTCAATACCAGTTATATATCAGAAATTCTCTATAGGACTGAGACGATTTTCTAATCAGCCTTTGAATTTCTGTCTGAAATTTAACCAGTGTACTTCTGCTTTGGGGAGGGAATCATAGGCCACAGAGCCAGCTGCTTAACAGACATATAGTGATGGCATCTAGAAAGGAATGAAGTGGTTGTTGCCAGAACTAAAGAGCATATAATGTGCTTTAAATAGACTCATGGGTTCCATTCTAACCTTTACCTTGAAACATGTGACTTAAAACTAATAGGTCCCTTCAGAAAAGCCCTCTAATGAACCACAGTTACTTAAATGTTTATCACTACTTAATATTTGATATAAGGCACTTATTTCTATTCAAGGGTAACTTACACAACTGAGTAGTATTTTGGGGTGTATTTCAGTACCAAATAGGAGGAAGGCAGGTAAGAGAACTGGTGATGGTATGTAACTTTTGCTAGGTTGATACATAGCATAATATAACAAGATATTAAAAGATACAGCATCCTCAGCATGAGTGCCAGTTATGATTGGTTCAGCAATACCGAAAGCAAATAAAATTGTTTTCAGATGTATAATATATAAAAACACTGTTGGACAATTATGCTTGACTTTAAGGAAAGAATCCGTATGTTTCTAACAACTTTCATTATCTCAGAAAATTACACAGTTGTTAAAGACAATCCACTGTATCAGAAACTATAGTTTAGTGATTTTTTTGTATTAGGCCTTTATACAACAAGGGATCTATGTAAGAACTAACTTTTGTAAGCTCACCTCCACTGACCAACAAAATTAGTTTTCCTTCATGTGCATTTAAGACATTACATGTAGCAAACATATTTGTGGCACACACTTTTTAAAAAAATTTTTTTGTATCTGTCTCAACCAGCATTAAGATTGTCCCTGCCCAAGGGCAAGAGTCATGTTTTATTCATGTTTGAGTCATCAGAACTAGTATAAGCCTGGAATACAATAATTCCATAAATTCAAATCAATAGCTGAAAGTCAGCTTTACCTAAGAGCAACTTGTGAGCTACCAGGTGAAGATCATGTTCACTTTGAAGTTGGGAAATCTGTAAATATACTGGATTTTCCATTGGGCAAATCATGTAGGTTAGCCTGTTCCGTTTGATCAGTTTTTATGGAGAAATACACAAAACCTGGAAAGTGAGGGGTAACAACTTGCCTTTCTTTTGTTTTTCCTGTAAAAGTCTTTCTAGACTTAAAATGTCAGAGATCTGTGCATTAAAAAAACTCCAAAGAAACATATTTGGTTAAAAATATGTGGTAAGTTGAAACTTGTGTACAGTATAAATACAGGGTGATGTGTGCATTATTTAAGTAGACCTAAACATCTAGTAGTCTAAGCCATCAGACTTGCAGAGCTGCGAAGGACAGTTGTGCATCTTGTTAGGTTTTGGCATCTGAGTGTTTGGTTGCCTTCCACGGTTGGTATTTTTACACCACAGAGCATAAAATACAAAAAGCAGAGCAAAAGTGAAAGAGTGGTTGCCCTGAACTTTCTAAATCGTGGGGCCTAGGTGTGATGGTAGTAGAAAACAGTGCCTGGGGAACTCGAATATCAGGCTGGTTGTGGCTCTGATGTTCTGATTCCTCATCTTTGAAATGGCATAAGAATACCTCCTTGTATACAGCTTAGGTGGATTAATGTGATAATGTGTTCTTTAAAAACCATACTTCTGAGGTTTAATCTCATTCTACAGATATTTTTAAAGATTTTATTTATTTTTAGGGAGGAAATGAAGAAGAAGGAGAGAAACATTAATCTGTTGCCTCCTGCACACCCCCAGCAGGGGACCTTGCCTACAACTCAGGCATGTTCCCTGACCAAGAATTAAACCATTGAACCGGCAACCTTATGGTCCACGGGGTGACGCCCAAACCACTCAGCCACACCAGTCAAGGCTCATTTTACAAATATTATTTGAGGACCTTTTTATGCCAGATTTTGTCTTTGAGGCTGGAGATAATTTCCCAAGGACTTTGCAGTCTGGTGGGATTATGGTTTTCTAAGACTCCTTCATGGTGTTTCCATTGTATGCTACTGAGAACTTTGCTGTGGGTCAATTTTTAGCTCCAGGATCATGAAAACAAAGAAAAAAATTCAAAATGTTTTGTTGCTTCTCTATCTCTATGCCTTATACAAAGTTGACTCTTAGACTTTACCTAGATGGTCCCCTACATCATCTAGTAGGACAGTGGGAGAGGGATTTAATGGTAAGATAAAATAATTTTTGGCCCAACAAAAATATTCTAAAATGTGTTGAGTCAATGTTTGAGTTGACTAACTTTTAGACATGTAGTTGTCATTATTAATGTAAGAGGCTTGCTATTGCTCAAAGTGCTGTGGACAGCCCAAGGGCCTTTTCTGAATCCTCTGTAAGCAGGGAAGTTTAATTTGTATGGATGTTGGCTTCTCTACCCCAAACTGAAAAAAGTCATTATTTTTACTTTATGAGATTTGTTAGTTCTAGTCCTTGTTGCAATTTCACCTTTTAAAAGGTGATTAGCAAATTATCTTTTTTTTTGGTTCCTATGGCGAGGGTTAATTAGAGAGAAATTAGGATTGACTGAATAGGGTTAAACTTAATAAACAATATGGGAGACATTAAATTATATTCTTTTTTTAAAGGTTTCATTTATTTTAGACAGGGGGAAGGGAGGGAGAAAGAGAGAAAGAGCAACGTCAGTGTGTGGTTCCCTCTTATGCGCCCCCTACTGGGGACCTGGCCTGCAACCCAAGCGTGTGCCCTGATTGGGAATTGAACCAGTGACCGTTTGATTCATAGGCCGGTGCTCGATCCACTGAGATGCACCAGCCAGGGCTAAATTATATTCTTGAATTAATTTTCTAGGTATTTTGTTTCCTGGAAGGAGGGGTTTGACAAAAGTTTTAAAACTCAAGGTAAACTAGAGATAGTAACATTCATGGCCACATTATTCTTTGGGAATCTATTTCATCTGTATATACATCTTTATGTTTTCAAGACTATGTCACTGATGGTCTACTTTATTTATGATTCATTGGACTCTATGAATAGTAATCATTGACTGTAACTTAAAAAAGAAATGACCTCTATTCCTTTTCCAAATCAGAGCAAACTGATTTTGAAAGTGGGGCTGTACCTTGACTGACTGTAGACTAGGCCCACAAAGAAAAGGAAATTATGGAAAGAAGGGAACCATGTCTTTGGTCTCTCCAAATCCTAGCCTGGGAACCATTAGCATGACCATCTTGCTGTGCGGCACATTCATAGTGTGAGAGGCAATTTCTAAAACTGCTAAAACCAATCCCAGTAGGGTTTTAGAGATTAAACTCACCACCCTGTGTTATAACCAGATGAAAATAATTATGTCCTGCAGCCTGCTGCTGAGTGGGGTGAAATGGATTTCTAGTGCCAGGATTCTTAACTAGGTGAGATGGGTGCTGTGTTTTACTGAAGGCTCCCTGCAGTTGAAAGCTTTATCCTATTAGAGCAAGTCTCAAACCTGGTAAGACTGGGAAAAACACAAAACAACTTTAGACACCAGTTCTTTTAAAACCTCTTCTAACTTAAATCTGTGTTTCTTGGCAAGACATAGAAATCTCATATTTAAAATATGATATCAGAACTTTGTCTTGTGCATTACTAGATTTTTCCTAAGTAGATGTTAAGTGAAAAAAATTTTATAAGCACAAAGGCAATGCAGGCTCAAATTCCACCTCTATAAAATATGGATAATAATGGCACCTAACTCAGGGGGTTTTGGTGGTGAGGATTAAAAGAGTTCCTACATGTAAAGTGCTTGTAAAGGTGCTTGACACATGGAAAAATTAAACAATTTTGATTGACTAAAAATCAGTCAGTTAGTTGAAATATTAAACAATTTTGATTGCCAAATAGAATAATTAGACAGTGTTTACTATTGTTACTATATGAAGTCACTGTGGCTAAGATCTCATTCATGTGAATTGTTTCTCCATTTGTGAAGGACAGTGCAGATTGTTGCACACACTCTGTAAATCGGTTCTCCTTTTGAACAGTGGCATGAAATGTGTTATCCTAATAAATGAAGCCATTATCACTCAGTGAGACTTACTGACCAGACTTTTCTTAAGTACTCATGGATATACATGATTGACTTTGTCCCAATGAACACTGACTTCTATGCAAGAATATTAACCAACCATGCACAGGTGGGAATATCAAAGATGTATTACCCATTGAAGAACATTAACCTCTCACATAAAAAGAAATCAAAACTAACAAAATGGAGATGGAGAATGTATTCCATTTTGCTCTGTCTTCTTTTTCTTGGTTCACTTATATAAAAATTATTTGTTGGGAGCCATATATATATATATATATATATATATATATATATATATATATGACAGACACTGTACTAGACTCTTAAGAATTCAATGACAGGGAAGAAGTATAACAATCCCTGACCCTATGGGGTTTACAGGTGGACAAGGAGACTAATATTATTTAATCAGGCAAAACTAAAGTGGTAAATGTGGTGTAAATGTTGACTCCCAGAGTCCTCTAAGTTGTCTTCTGAGTTGTCTAAGCAAGAACTTGTTTTCCACTTCCTACAAAAGATAAAATAGGCCTTGAAGGAAAAAAGAGGGCTTGCCTAAGGTTAAGCAGCTGGTAGCTAGCAGTCTGACTTTCGTCTGATTCTCAGCCTTTGTATTTTTCATTCTTCTCCACTGCCACTTTCTATAACCAACATTGGGAAAGAAGAAATAAAGTGGCCACAGTTTATATAAGTATTGATCTAATTTTGAAGTGTTTAGAATAAATGAAAACTTTCCCTAACAATCAGAGTTGGGGATCTATAAATTTGTAACATTGAATCATTCATTAGTATAGTTTGAAGAGCAAACGATAAATACTTACTATAAATATTGAAATAATTTTTGCTTTAAGGGACTTTTGAAACTTTCCAGTGTTGAACAAACTTCTTTTGAGTCTTGGAACTCCCTCTCCCTTTTCCAAATGGAGGATTAGATCCCCTAAATATAAAGCATGGAACACCAACAGTTTGTAGGGTCAGGGAAGATTTTCCAAAGGGCTGTATGAGCTGAGATTTGAACGATGAAGAGAAATTAAGTTGCTTGAAAGTAAGGTGGAAGGTGCTGGAGTGTTGCAGAAGGACCCATTGCCCTGAGATCAGGAGGAGCTTGGAGCACTGGAAATGTGAGCAAAAAGCTGTTGTAGCTGGTCTGGGGAGACTAGAGTGAGATAAGGCTGATGAGTCAGTGCCAAACCATGGAGGAGGAGGGGCTTGTGGGCTGTGTTAGAACCGTAGTCATTATTGTAAGTGAAATGGGAAGCTATTGAAAGTTTTAAACTGGGGTTGAACTGAGATTTTTTTCTTTTGAAGGGCTTGCTCTGCCACCTGTTAGTCCATTTGAGATGTTCTTCTTTCTGGAGCCAGGGACACTGTCCCACGTGTAGCAGTAATGATTCCTTAGGGCAAGCAGCCAAATAACCAGCATGTCAGGGTCCCATGATGGGCCTGCAAGGACAATAACATTGAAAAACAGCAGAGAAAAAAAAATGCTCTTTGTCCTTAGTGAACTAAGCATAAAGGAACAATAAAAAAAATGTAGTCAACCATTACTACTCTGGGGCTAATGACCCCAAAGTGCTCAAATTTTTAGTCCAGCTTGGCGTTTCATTGCTTGGGAGTACCTGTTCCAGGAAATGGAAAAAGAATGGAGTTCAAACTCAAAGTGGATATTTTCTTTATTTGTTAACAATCCTGGTAAAATGCTTATAGGGACAGAAGGCTGGAATTGTCCAGAAGAATGTTAGATTTCTTTGTTAATGTTGTGTTTTCTTTCTTTCTTTCTTTTTTTAAAGGCAAAGCTTCTGAGAAGAATTCATTATCTGGGGAATTCAAATCTGTTGTCATTTGGGAGCAGGGACTGAGGTTGATTTTGGCATGATGGGGATGGATTTGTGGTAGGGTATCACTACCATGAGGGGTTTGTTCTAATTTTTCTCCACATACAAAACTGACCGGGAGCCAATCACTAAACTTTTATAATACCAGTTCTTTGTCTGTAATAAAAAAGAATGTGGATACAGGGACTTCACTCAAATTTTATTCAACACTTCCCATTTGTTTCTCCTTCCTTCTAAATGCTATATAAAAATGCTTATTTTTAAAATTAATGTGCATTGTTATGTTTTGTCTTGAGGAATTCACAGACACTTTGACAGAATATTCTGTTTGTTTGAAAACTTGGTTGGGATTCATTGACTTACTTGTTTTATAGTGAGAACATGAGAGGGGTGGATTGTTTTAGAAATTTTTCCAAAATTGATTACTTTATTATAATCAGATCAAATGTTACAACTATTTGTTCTTGATAAGGAAGTCTTAAGTTTTAGGCCTCTAAAACTGGGCAGAGCTGCATACTTGTTCTTTGTGCTTCATTTTACAGATTGCCTGCTTTTCTTTGGAATTCTGTGGTGCTTTATGGCTCCTTTTCTTCTAATAGTATGATGATGCCAAAGAACCTTCTGGATTTTCTTCTTTTACTCTATTGGCATTTAAGTACATGTAACAGCTTCACATTTTTCCTTTGAAGCCTTCCTTGTAGTCTTAAGGACTCAGTAAGCAAGGAGTTCTTGTTCATATTCTTTAAAATGCTTTTTTCAAGAATCCATGTTTCCTTCAACAGAAATCTGAAAATCATTGCTTTAAGTCTAGATCCTGGTTTCATTTATTCCTGTAACTTTCTTTTGTTTCCATATAAGAAACAGTGCCATGTGAATGAAGGCTGTTATGTGACCCGTTCAAATAATCTTGCAGCCAGAAAACTGCATTGCAGTGTTTTACTCATAGCCAGCTGGAATTTAATAGATCGACTTACTGGTTGCCCTTTTAGTTTTTCTCTTTTTTCTTTCTTTTTTCCCTCTCTTCCCCTCCCTCCCTCCCTTCCTTTTTCATTTTTGGCTCAAGTATTCAACTTATATGGCCTTCCTTAACTTGTTAGTAGTTATGTGCTGGTCTGTAATGCTTTATTGAATGCTAAAAGAATTGTTGGTAAACTCTCGAAAGTTTCCTAGATGTTGCTTGATGGGTCTGCTTATCTAATAGTCTGTGCATGCTGTAAGCATCACAATTCTTTGCTCAGTGGAGTGGATTAGATAAAAGCATTAGGAAGAGTCTGTATGAAATTTGTGCTACTTGTGTGGTGTTGTCTAAGAGAAGTTGGTGGTTTGAGAAATCATCCATGTGCACTTGATTGGGTTTTGAGCACAGTGAAATGACAGAATATATGTATGAAGTTTAGTTTAACCACAGGCTTAACTATGTGGAGTTTAGCCACCAAATCTGTTCATGTAAGTTATCATGTAACTTGACTATTTCCTACATTAACTCCAACTTTTATCCCATTCCAACCTTTTGATACTCTGAAGAACCAAAAATGTAAAAGCACTCTCATTGAAAAACTATTGCTCTGAATTTGAGGAAATCCAATGCTTTACATGTCTTCTTTCTTAAAAGTGTTAACTATAAGTTCAGTATAAGAAATTTTGGATGGGAAAGAAAACATCACTTGAATGGATACAAATACATTCCAGTTCTTTGAATACACATGAACTTTTTGCTTATTGGCTGAATACTAAGGTCAAGGAAAATGAAAATGATCATTGAAACTCATCCATCTTTTGGACATTTGGCATCTCATTGTACGCATGTGCACATTTGTGATTTTGGCTCATAAAACTTTTAAATATTTGGAAATCTGTCATCCCTTTTTGAAGTTTTTTTAATTTTGGGGGGCTAGATTAGACTGGAATAATAATAAAGTATGGTCTGCAAATAGTTGCAAGTATCAAGATTATTTCTTTTTTTATAGATTGCCAACAAATTTTATAAATTGCACCTTCGCAATGATTATTTTAGGTTGTCTAACTTGTCAAGAAGTACAGTTTCTGTTACAAGAAAATAACAACGTTTTTGCTTAGAGGAGTATGAAACATTTTCCACAACCGTGAATCTGTTATTGGCTTCATTCAGCCAGCTGCTAGTGGAATCCAATTTCTAGAAGGCAGAAGTGATGCCATTCACTCTTGCTGTTCTTTCACAAATGTTTTCAAATTTTGAGTCCTTTGGTCTCCAAGCATCCTTAGGGTCTTCCTCTGCAAGGTTAAATGTGTGAATTACAGAGTAAAGAATGCATTGATGATTTGTTCCATTTCTTGCTCTTAAATAATAATTTCTCACAGTTTTATTCTTCCCTTTTGTGATCTACTTCAGAGTCTTAGTCACTAAATGAGTTTTATTGAAGGAGGAACATGTACTTAGATACATAGAAATTGAAAGGAGATTCATAAATTGACAATCGACTTGAATGAAAGTACTTACCAGGCAAATGTCATTGTCCCTCAGCCCAGGTGATATAATTTATTGATTTTAATGAATGTTAACATAAGCAATTTAAAAGTTTTTAAGTACTATAAGCAATTTTATATCTTAGTGGTGTATTTTATCTAAATAAATACCCTCCAATACAGTTTTGTTCTTCGTTTAGAGCATGGGGGAAAACTACTAGAAATGTTATTGAAATATAAGTGTATGGAACTTTTGAAAGAAAAATCTGGAATATGTTGCTTGAAAAGCTTTTGACATCAATTCTAAATTTCTGCACAAATCTTTGTAGCCTTTTCACAGATGCAAGCATTTATGGAAAGACTACAGTGAATAGTTTTTTATGTATTTGCTAAATCATAAGTCCATTCTACAAAATATTAAAAGTACGAGTAGGCATTGAAATGTGATAGATTCATGTACAAGTAGGTGGTTTGTGTACTATGGTGTGGTATATGGTGTTTCCTATTTTCTTTGGGGTGGCATTTTTGATGCCCTGGGAAAATAAACTTCCCATTTATTTATCTCAGGTATTTTTAAACTTGGTTACTTATTTTTAAGTACCCTCTGCCACTGTTTATATGTGGCACCCAAGAAGCAATTTAAGATGCATCTTACGTGTTAAAAACTACATAGTTTGATTCATCAGATATTCCACGAGTGCCTACTGTATGCTAGATATTTGTAAAATTGTTATTTTGTTTGTGAACGTAAGTGCTGGGCATAGATCTAAATCCTTCCCTCTTGCAAACACCTCTGAGAATAGGACCTAAGGTGAAAATGTATTTTGGCCTATATCACGTTTTCTAGTCCTTTCTATGTATTTCATTAGAAAAATATTTTTAAAAATATTTTGGTTTAGGGAACCAGCCCACCAACTTGTGGCAGTCTAATGAACAACACCAGCATCAAAAAAGACAACATTTTCAGATCAGGAATGTAATCACCCTGATAAAAAGAGAGTTTCAGAGTATGCATATAGAGCAAAAAGGAAAACATTCATTTGGTAGAGGGAGGGTAAAGGGCCTGGAGACAGCCCTTCCCTGAAGACAGAATGCTTTAAAAACATGTTACCATTAATATTTAAGACAGAACCCATTTTGAACCCGCTCCTCTCTTTTTCCCCTTTCTCTCAGCATTCATGTTTTAGTTTGCTCCCAAATGCTCACAAGTCCGTGCCAGACGGAAATTCGCAGAGGCCCCTGCAGTCCCAGAGAGGCCACTCAGGGGAGGGACGCAGGCGGAACAGTCGCGCTCAGTGCTCCGGGGCACCCCAGGCCCCAGGTCCTGCGATGCCTAGTGCGGCTGCAGACTTGCTCCCTTCCCCTCTGCCCGCTGCACCCCACCAGCCCTCTGCTCACAGATGCGGCCCCTCCCCCCTGTCCGAGCCTCTGGAGTCGCTTGGAGGCCATCTAGTCATACGCTGTCCATCAGATGTGTTTACTTTTTTCCTGACAGCCGACACATCTGGAGCACATATTCAGGTTATTCCAGTGCCACTAGACACATTCCACAAGATCATTTCAGCGGTTGTTATGGCGATCTTCCTCCCTCCAGTGATTTTCAAGTTGCATGACAGAAATAGCTGGAGCTAACCAGGGGGACAAAAGTCAACGGGATCAGGAAGGCCTTCTTTCACAGAATGAACTAATTAGTGACCCTGCTTTCTTCACAGGGCAATGAGCATATGGTTTAATAAAGTGAGTCTATGACACTTTTTTTTTTCTCTGTAGGCAAAGCTGTCACTGGCTGAAAACTTTCCTGTTTTTACTGGTGGGACCATAGTCTGCTGTCTTTCAACAGAGTTTACTTCACAAGTAGAAAATATTTGCTTCTGAGAGTTACACTTCAGAACTTTTTCTTGGCTTCATACTACTTAGCTATAGTAGGTCCTTCAACTTAAAGAGACAGTATTCATTTTATATTGTTTCATTGGAAAAATTTATGCTTATTCAAGACTAAGCATTTTCATTTAGGTTTTTGTATTATGATTGATGTCTGGGGTTCAGATACATATAACTTGTTGTGGTTTTCCTATCAAATATAATCAGTATTTTTCACTGGATTAGTCACACTTATTTCTATCTGTGATTTTGTTGGGCACAGTTATTTTTTAGTAGTAAAAAAGTTTGACTAATTAAGCAAACTTTTTATCACATTTTAAGTAATGCACAGAGGTCTGGTTGTAATTCAGTGTTTTTTTTTTCTGAGGCTTAACTTTTTACATTTTGTATAGATTTTCTGGCAATTTTATAGTGTGAACATATCTTCATAAACATGGAAATTTAGACTTGAGGTCATTTTGTATTAAGTACAAATACTACTTGTAGTTTAAAATAGATGTATAAGGGAAGGTTGTAAAGCATTGCTATCTTTGATTACTGTATGAAGAATGCAACATTCCTTAATTTTTTTTGATAAGTGAACATATAGATAGCAGAGGTTCATGCTAAATATGTGTCACCATTAACTATAACTCTGATGTTTATTAATCACAGGACCCATTTTCTTTCCCATTTTTGTTTAATATTCCTATACTCTCAGTCTTGAAAAGTTTAGCTACCTATACATATTTCACACTTTCCTCACATGTACCACAAAATACTCTTTTATACATATGTACACCTAGTAATCTCTCCATTTTTTTGTGCTGTCACTAAAACTCACAAATTTCCCCTTACTTGTACATGCCCACATTTAAGTTTAGACCCAAGGCACTGGAGTCACTATGAACAACAGAGTTCGTGTGATTCCTGTCTGAATTACTCATATGTTGACTGAGTTGTCTGGGTTCTGGGAATGTGACAGTGGTGACAAGTAGGAAAACCAGAGCTGGATTCTATTGAGGACATTGTCCTAATTCTTTTCCCATTGGTACAGTCCCTCTTTCCCCCACCCCAAGCCAAATTCTTTTCCATGGGTCCTGCTGAGAGTGGTCACCAGGCTGCTTTGGAGTACCTGCTCTCAGCAATGCCAGGAGGACACAGAGAGGTCACATAACCATATGTGATTTTAATTCACAGAGATCTGCTTGTTGCTTCTCCTGTGTTCTTGCTAGTTATACATTATTAACTGTGGTGTCTTTAGAGTCTCAGTTACTTGGGTGAGTATGTATCATACAGGGACTGGGCTGACAGTAGTTATGAAATTATGTTTCCTTTTCCACTTGTAACTTTGCAGTAAATAGATCTAATGTAATTTAAGTGTTACAGTCAGTGTTGTGGTGGCTCTCACCAAGTTTAATTGGTAATAGCACTTACTTTGGCACTTACTGTTTGTTATCTGGGAACTAGAATAAAGCTAAAAAATCACACAATTAGCCTTTGGATTTTCTGCATCACAGTGGATAGCTTATCCCTTTATCAAAATCTGTCATCTGTATTATATGGCATTTTGATAGCATTTGAGGCTATTTTTTCCCTAATTTAGATATCTGTTCATTGATCCTCCCATTTCTCTTAAGTGTGGTTTCCATAGTTTGTTGTCCTGATTTTTGGAGATTTCACCCAGCACAGAGCTATTTCCTACTGGGATGACTTGGTTTCCCTTTGTAAGTGGATGATCAAAGTCCATAGTGAAAACATACCCATCATACGAGACAACTTGTTCACAACTTGTTACTGTTGAGAATCTTCCAAAGGAAAAAAGTGAAGGGGTCCAAACGAAATGTATCACAGAAGATCCTCATATTTCAGATCTTCAACAACATTTATTTTATGCCCAAGAATATGGCACCTAGCTAATTCAGTCAAGCAGCCAAGGTACCAGAACAGTTTGTCTGCATGTGATACCTAAATAGTGAACTCAGTATGGCATGGATACTCTCAACTTATAGGGTTTTCTCAGTTGTGAAATGTTTGTGTTAAGGATGACTTTTTTTTTGGTTTTTGTTACAGTCTGACAGCTGAAGATGCTTTTAAATCCTTCTAGTCACTTAGAGCAGAGCTGTATGGCACAGGCTTGGTGGTTCTAAAAGGCAGGTCCTATTCATCACAGGAACAGCAAGTCTCTGGTTTATGGGGGAAGATTGAGGGGTGGGGGAGTGAGGCAGGGAGAAGGGGGAGCTGCTGCTCTGTCCAGTTTACATTTGTCACCAGTGACTAGCTTTTAAAAAATGTATTAGCTGTGCATGGTGGTAAGTAAGATCCAGCTGCAGGGGATTATGGCTTTGAGTGGGTCGGGGAGCTTGGAATGCATTCAGTTCCATCAGGGGATTTGTGTCCCTCGTCATCAGCCTTAACATTGCTAAAGCAGTAAAGATTAAGAACAGACTAGTGTCACCTGCCCTGAACTTTGAAAAACCCTGGGCCTGTTAAACAAAGGGTATTGGGACGGTAGAAAGTGTCCCTTTTCTCTGTTCCAAGGTATTTTTCAAATGATACATGTGAAATAAAAGGAAACACATAGGCTCGGGTGAAAGGTTGTCTGTGATTGCATTATTTCTACAATTTATTGTACATGTCAGAATTATAATTTATTATGAAAAACACATTCCACAATAACTTTACATTAATGAACATTTTTGTGGGGTGTTTCCAAATCAAGATGAACAGTCAGTAGTTAAGAGGGGATGTTTCTGAGAGAGTTAGCCTCACTTTATAGGAGAAAAAGCTTTAGCTTGGTGTGGTTTTGGTGACCCTCCCCCTCTCCCCCAGCAAGCAAGTTAAGAGAACACCACAAAGGTTTACTTTTTTTGGGATTTTGAAATTCAGCGTACATGCCAGCAAGCAGTTTAGAGGCAGGAAGTCTTTTCTAGTAGTGCAGTCATGAACTGGTAAACTAGAAGCATCTGTAAAAATTTAGAGGGAATATCAGCTTTCTCAAAGCTCCAGCCCAAGTGTAATGAGGTGCAAATGATAGCACTGCATAACCCTTCCCCACCCCAATTGTGGAATGAGATACTGAGTCAAAAATAAAGAGGAAGACAAGGATTTGAGAACTCCACTGAAACAAATTTCATCTTTCAGATGAAATAGCTTTTGGGTGACTAAGGATAGCCTCAACTTTTAGGGTTAATGAGTAGTAAACTAATGATTTCCCTCTCAATATCTCTAGATACCATTCTGAAAAGTGGTGGCTTTTGGAGTGTGGGTGAATGAAATTACATACATGCTCATTTGGCTGAGTAAATTAACAAGAGTTTTTAATTTAAAGTAAACTTCAGCTGATTTGTATCTTTGGCAGACACCTCTGTCTTTACAGAAAGCAAAAAAAAGGGGGGTAAGGAAAAAAGATGTGATTTGTTTGAAGGAACACATCTGGGGTGTGATCTGCTATATCTTAACACCAGATGGCAGGTTTAGGCTGACAACTAAACCCACTTTAGTGTGGTCAAATGGTATCTTAACTTGTCGGTTTTTTTCCCTGTCCATACACAGGAAATAGAACAATTACTTGTACTCAGGGCTAAGCAGGCCTCCTTGTAGCTGTGCCTTTGGGCTCTTTTACTGCTTCTCTGCTGTTTATAGACAAGGCTAGCTTCCCTTGGCAATCCCTGAAACAGGTTCCCTCTGTGGCTCATACCTTTTCAAAGGTATGTTTTGTCGAGGCAGAGGTGTGGTGCCTTAAGGTGACGGGTGCTTGTCATGACAGGCATGGCATTAGCCAAGCCAAGCAGTGACTAGAAGTGACAGCTTTCGGTTGCAGCGCCTGGGGGCCTCTCAGTCATCACTGCTGCTGGAGCACTGAGACTGAGAAAGCACCTTCAAGCACCTTTGCTTATCGTGGAGGTAATAGTTCAGGAGAAGGGGACCAGGAGGTGATCGATGACACGCAAGTCTTTTTGTCCCCTTTATCTTCTTGAACAGAAATACCTCCATTTCATTGTGTTTTGCTTTTTATGTGCCTCACAGATACTGCGTTTTTTACAAATTAAGGTTTGTGACAGTTCTGTGTTGAGCAGGTTTGTTGAAGCCATTTTTCCAGCAGGCTCAGATGATGGTTAGCATTTTTTAGCAGTATCTTTAAATTAAGGTTTGCAGATTGGTTTTTTTTTTTAGATATAATGCTGTTACATACTTATTAGGCTACAAATAGTATAAACATAACTTTTGTATGCACGGGGAAACCAAAAAAATGTGTGACTTGCTTTACTGCACTAGTCACTTTATTGTGGTGGTCTGGAACCAAACTTACATTATCTCCAAAGTATGTCTGTAGTAGCTTTTACTTGAAAGAGTATTGTACATGTCAGCTTAAGAAAGAAAGAACACAAGCTATGTTCAGAGTTGCAGAAGGGTCTTTGAATTTCTATTAAGTTTTGAGTCTTAAATTCTGCCATTAGACTTAGTTGTTTTGTGCATTGTCATGTCATAAAAGGACCAAAGAAACATTTAAAAAGCCCTCTCAATTATACACTTCAGGGAAAGGGAACAGTAAATATTTTCCCTCAACTACTGTTTGATACATGATCTCTTCAAGGATAGCAGTCAGAGGCTATGTATATACTGGTTCCCAAAGGACTTTGTCAGAAGTTTCTTATTGCTCTTATCCATTGAGTATCTTTGTAGATTTTCCATGAGTTATTCTTAGATGCTCACTACTGATTAATGGACATATATGTAATCTTTTGCAAAGAACTACAGAATGCATTCATTAATCCTTCGTACAAACTATGATTGATTAGAGTCATCTGTAGACATCTTATCATAAAGTCACACTTCTGATATGATTTGATAGACGTTGTTAGGAATTTGGATGAAATTTCCAAAGCACCTCCATAGACAGGGAAAATTACCTTCAGGGGAAGTCGCTGTTTGGGGCACAGTTTGAAGCTGCTTCTTGAGTTTTCTCCCTTCATAGTTCATTCATCTGGTTAGTCAAAAATCACTCAGGTTATAATTCACCTGTTTACAAAACAAACAATTTCTGTGCACTAAATGTTATTGTATTTATTGAAATCAGGGCAGGCAAAATATTTTCCAGAGTGGATTTAAAATTTGTTTTCTTTAAGATGAAAATCTCACTTGTAATTCTTATATGCCATTTTAGAACTATTTGATATACTACAATGTTTGATATACAGAGTTTTCTACTTGATATTAGAGGAAAAGTTTGTTGGTTAGAGAGCTCACTGGCCAGATTTTAATGTGAGTACTAAGAGTTTGCTTCTTAGCAAACTGTTTAATATAGTTCTTGTAAGTAAAACAACAAAGCAAAAACAACTTAGATGATTCTTTTCGGAAACTTAGCTTAATTTCCTACTATGAGAAAGATCTATTTGGTAAATTGGAGGACAGGCCTAACATGGTTTGTTATCCTGTGGAGGACTTAAATCTATGAGACAAAGTCATGTCTAAGTTCTTGAAACTACTCGACCAGTTACAGTAATTTGAAAAGGAGCATATGCTGATTAACAGTAAATTCATGGCTTTTTAAAAAGTTTCAAAGCTTCTGTAATTTTTCTTGGCTTACTATACACACACACACACACACATTTAGTGGGTAGTAATGATAAGAATGTTTGATTAGTTTTAAATGGTCCTCAAATTTGAGTATGTTAATTTCTAAACTAGGTTAGTCAGTTTCATTTAGAATGTTTCCAGTTATCCAGCACTATTAATCCTTTCTTACCTACCTGTCATCCATAGCGTTTTTTAAAAAATTTTTTGATGTGAATTTGCTGTATCACATCTGACATATTTGGGTAAATGACAACAACTTTTGTGTTTGAAAAATGTTCCTTGATTTGAGAAATCAGCCTTCAAATTAGCTCCAGACAGTTTCCCAGTAAGTTCTTAATGGATTGCCATCCCTCTTTATATCTCTCTTTCTAAATTTCTTCCTTAAAAGCTATGCAGTAGGAAACTACCTAGTTTGCTGGGCCTTGTTGTACTAACCCTACTTTCAATACCATTGGGACTTTAAAAGCATGAGCTTCTTCATCTAGACTCAGTGAGTTTGTATAACTGATCTGTAAGCATGGGCAAGTTTCTTGTTTTTCATCTTAGTTTTCTGCTTTTTAAAAACTATTTAGACCTATTTTATGTTTTTTGAGGATAAAATTAGATAATATTAGAATTTAAAACCTAGTCTGGACTGCAACATATAAAAGAGGGAGGTAGAGAACTTGATAATCAGTATTATCATTGAAATAAAACTTGGTGTGAAGCTTAAATGGACTATGAATATTTGGGGAATAGTCAGAAACTGAGTACATTTCTTTGCAAATTATGTTCTTTTTTTAAATTAAATGTATTGAGGTTACATTGGTTAATAACACTGTATAAATTTCAGGTGTACAACATTATAATTTGGTATCTGTATATTCTATTGCATTTGTATGCTCACCACCTGAAGTCTAGTTACCATCCCCTACCATATATTTAACCCCCTTTACCCAGTTTGTTCTTTCGCGATCCTCCACCCCCTCTGGTAACCACTTTCCTCATTTAATTTGTATCTCTGAAGTGTGACTTCCCTGTGCATTTTCCTCAGTTTATTTAGCTAACACAAATACTCTTCTGAGAAATGAAAAGAAGGTAGGAGAAAACTATAATAATTTAAGTTGAAAATACATGTCTGAGAACTTAGTACATTTTAATACTTTTTATTTCTTCTTTGGGTTTACTTGAAGGGAAAAACCCAACATTGAACTCGTACCACTACATTTGTTTGTTTATACATATGCACACGTGACCAAGGAATCTCTTAATATAGTCTAAAAATCTTAGGGGCCTCCTCTTTGGAGTAAAGATTCATAAATCAGGGCTAGGAAATTCTGCTGTTTTAGGTCTGTTATAAATATTCGTATTTGGAAGAGTTGTTTATTTCTTAGATGGTCAAATACCCACCTCATCAGTATGCAGTAACTGAAAAATTGTCACACCTTTTATTAAAGGTGGGGCATGATATATATGTACAAGTATATTTTTCATTCACTTTTCTATTTTCATCCTCAAAGATGGAAATGGCTAATGAGTGGAGGAGAAACATAGTTAATAGCTTTAGTGATGTACGTTAATTAATTTTCAATTATGAGAGGATATGCTCATCAAATATATAATCATATAAAAACACTGTACAGGTGATTTTAGTCACTGATTTTCTTTTGTATATCTCTGGAGTTTCAAAGCATGCTTTATTTAATGTAGTGCTAACACTTTATATTTTGCATTTTTATTTACATTATGTCAAATTACAATTTCCATTTTAGAGATATGGAGGTAGAAAAAAAAGAGGTTAAAAGACTGGCCTGAGGTTGTTTATTCTGTAACTTGCTGCAGAGTTGATAATGAACCCCTTGCCTTGGGATTTGAAGGTTCTTAGTTATTTACTGTTTCCCAAAGTCCCTGCGACTTGTGTTTATCCTGATCCACCATAACCCCTTGCTGTTTATAGTCTCTACTCTTGTGGAGGCAGTAGAAGATACTGCCAGGGCATGCTTTATATTCATGTACATCTACACAAAAGAGAGGTATTTCTTGTTTAAGAAGCCCATAGCTTTTGAATTATTGCCTTGCATAAGAAATTAAAATAATTTTTTCTCTTTGCTAGATAAAGTGTAAGCATCATTAAGTTATTAAGGCAAACAAATACCTGCAGCCACTACTCTCCATCTGCCAACCCCAAGAACAACAGGATGCAGAGTGTTAAAAGTAAACTTGACGTTTGTTGCCTGCAGACCCTGTTGCTATTTATGACTAATTGTATCATCCTATTTCCTACTTGAATCTCTTTCTTTGCCTCTTGCTCTGGTGTGTGGGTTGTTCACTGCTGTTTGATTTTAGATTCATCAGCTGAGTTCTACTGCACTGCAGGCCTTTAGGTTTTTTTCCCCTTTTCCTTTATATACTTGGTCCATTTTAATTTAATGTGAGTAGTTGCTTTGTCAACTCCAAAAAAATTTTTATGTGTATAATCTGTATTTGTGAGAAATTTCTCTGCTAGTACCAAGTTATTAGTGACTTCACTGAATCTAATATGTAGACAGTCATCAATATGGAACAAAATACGACATGCTCTGAAAGTTAAGTGTATACCTTTACAGTACCTGGGAAATGCTGTTTCTTGGGAAGCATATAAAAAAGCAGGGATGTGGAACCAAATACTATCATTTGAATCTTGGTTCTTCCACTTTTTAGCAATATGAGCTTGGGCAAAGCATTCAACTTTGCTGGGCCTTATTATTACCATTTTAGGCAATAAAAATACATATCTCAGAAAATGGTGAAAATTAAATGAGGTGAAATTTGCAAAGTGCCTGGTATACAATGTAAATATAGCTTTAAAAGTTTGTAATACTTCAATTTCTATGGGTATTGGCTTGGACAGCCTATTTCATCAGTGTCCAGAAATAATGTTATGCTGCTTGTCTGATGCCAATCTAAATGTGTACAGTACAGGGAACAGAGTCAGTAATATCCTAATAACTGTGTAAGTGGCTGATGGTTACTGGACTTACTGTGCTGGCCACTTTAAAGGTATGTAACTGTTGAATCACTGTGTTACACACATGAAGCTAATATAATATTGTATGTCAACTCTAATTAAAATTAAACTTAAGTAAAATAATAAATAAATGTGGTTCCACTAGTTGACATCTCTCAACTAGTTTTAGTAGGACATTATTTGCACTACTATAATGTTTTATTGAAAAACCATCATGTATTTCCAACTAGTAATTTTGTGTTTTAATAAGAGGTATAGTTGCACCATATATCACACTATTGTAATGACTATTAAATCTAAACAAATATCATCTCTACTAAAATTATTTGCTTTTTTGAGGGTTTGTTGTATAAGTAGCTTACAGGGTTTTTTAATTTGTTTTTTGTTTTTTAAATATTGGAAGAGGGTTACGTTCATCTCACTCCCTAATTTATATGGACATTTCTCTCATTGATCCATACAGTGAACCTCTTTTTGTTCATTTATTTTTGTTAGAATATTTGAAATTGCTTTTCTGCTGGAGACAAGTGACTAAGGGGCTTCCTTTTTCTGTTACCGAGGCTCTGAGGTCAAGTGAAGCAGGAGTATATTGTCGTAAGCGGATATTAGAAAGGAAGAAATTTTCAATATCCTCTAGCCCAGGTACTTTTTAACCTTAAAAAAATGCCTCATCCCTTCTAATGAATTTAAAATTTGAAACTCACCTTTCTTAAAAATTGCAGATCCAGTCAGAACATCTCTGATGACTGAGAAAACTGAGGCTCATAGGTAAATTCAGGGTAGTAATCACCATAAAAATGGCCATCACTTTTTGACCGTTTATGACCTCTTCATCTGTGGTTTTAGTATCATTTCCAGAGGAAATGGGACTCCTGTTTTGGCTATTCTCTTTAAACTTCCATAATGGCTTTCCCTTGCCCTCCCTCCTGTCTGGGCTTAAATTTCTTTCATTTTATTTTTACATGTTTACCATCTCTGCTGGTGATTTCACACTGTATTAATTTTGCCCTTCTTCAGGACCTATCTCCCTTAATCTTGCCTTTTCTGTGATATTTAGGTTTGTATAAGATGAATAGAACAAATAATAAATATGAATCATGCCTGCGTCAAAACAATGAGGCAAACAAACTGTCATGATCCTAAAAATGGATATTCTTTTCTGAGGAAATTTTGCTTTAAATCTTTGATCCTATAAAATAAAAGTATGCTGAATTCCATAAAGGTAGAAATTAAAGCACATATATTCCAAGTGCCCCAAACAGTGCTGGGCAGACAGTGAATACTCAGTAAATACTTGTTGAGTGAACATAAGCCTCCACAGGAGCTAAAACTGTAAATCCCGGTTCTGTTCCTGTTGGTGGGCCAGTTTTCTCTGATTTGTTAAGGCACCATGAACTGTGCTCTGGAAGGGAGAGGAATTAATGAGTATTTGTGAAACACTTTCTGTGTGCCAGGTGTTTCCATCAACACAGCTAAATTTATCTCCACAACTGCTTTCTGGGTATATGCTTCTTCATGTTTCTCATTTTTTTATTATTATTTTTTAAAATTTTTTATTTTAGTTTATTCAGTACAGTTTCTATCCTTTATTCCCATTCTAGCCCACCCACCCATTCCTCCCCTCCTTCCTCCCCTTTCCAACCCCCCTAGTTTTGTCCATGTGTCC
>CM052540.1:57521091-57534061 GCA_028533065.1 Trachops cirrhosus | reverse complement strand
TTTTTTTTTTTGAATGAAGAAATGGGAACTCAGAAAGTTTGAGTTTTCCAAAATGTTTAAAAATAATTCGAATTAGGATCTTTCTGAATCCAAAGTCTTGTATTTTCCAGACATCCTTAGCCCCATCAGACATGGTTACTGCCATTATCTCTAATAGCTATCATTATTATCATTGTCATCATTGCCTCTAGATTTCCTCAGCTAGCAGCCAGTTGCCTCCAAAGAAGGTTGGGCATCCATGGTTCAGGTATCCAGAGTCTCTAGGACCTCCTATTCATTGCCCACAGTCTATTTGGTGTGTATACAAATTTACCTGAGTAGGTGGTTACCTGAGATACCTTCCCACTAACCATGTCAAAGATAGATTTTCTAGTTGGGATTAGGTGTTCTGCCTATGTGATTTTTTTTTTTTATATCTTAGATGGAAAAGTGGACTTGAGTGTAGGAAGATTTCCCTAAATGGGAAGGTAGCTGCCTCCCTACCCTCTCTACTTCCCTTGTCAGTTGCTGGAGAGATTGTCAGTGACACAAGAGCACTTCAAAACTTTGGGGAGTCCTGGATGGTTGGTGGATGACATCATTTGATTCCAGTGAAACTTCCCAACTGCCCTGGAATCAGTCTTCCAGAGCACCATACTTTTATTACTAGATTGAATTGAAGGATAAGAAAAGTGCTTTGAGCATCTTTAGAACACACATGTAAGACTAACTACTTGAGCCTGAGAATTTGGAGTGAAGCCTCTTTAGAAAAATAAAAAGCACATACAATAACCTGTGTGTATGTGCCTGTTTAGCCTTGAGATTCATTATTTTATGTAGGTGCCATTAATTTCCCAGTGTTTCTTAACTTATACGTAGTGGGTTGGCCAGAAAGTCTGTTACGTTTTTTTCCCATAAAATAAAAGACACACTTTTCCTTTTTACCAATAACTTTATTGGTTTGGATATTTTGAGTATGTCGACTATCTTCTGCTTTTGGCTTCTAGTAGGTAGAGGCCATGGGTGCTGCTAAACATCTTCCAATGCATAAGGCAGTCCTACAGCAAAGAATTATCTGGCCAGAATGTTAATAGTAACAAGAAATGTCTCAAACCACTTTTGACATGTTCAACCAGTCTCAGCACCTTCTCCATACACTGTACAAATCCTTTTTGGTGTTTCAGTTGCATTTTTGCCTTTCTTGAAATAGTAAAGCATAATACACCAAACATTGTATATGTTCTCCCATTTTCAATATTAAAATGACTGTGCAAAAATTCACCAATTTTGATGTTTTTTAATTCATGCTGATGTGACAGCTGTCACAATACAAGCTAACAAAATTGTTTTGAATGAAGCAGAGGCAAACTAAGCACTACTAGAGCCATTCTATGGAAAAAATGTGACAGATTTTTTGACCAACCCAATACAACAGTCATTCTTAATTAATTGCTTCACAAACTTACTTTTGGTTGGTTTGTTTTACCTATATTTTCCCCTTAACTTTACTGTACTTTGAATACGTGTTTTATGGAAAACAGAATGACTTGAAGGTATGTCTAGAACAAAATCAGTTGAATCAGGAGAAGGCTGCCCAAGTTGGCATTTGATAGAGTAGGAATGTTGTATGTGCTCATGTTCTCTACTGAAGACTGTGTGCACCTCTGAACTCCACTGCATTGGGGTTCATTTCCTTAACCCTGCAGTGGTGGTGTGAAGAACACCCAGGTTCCTTACATAAGTCGGGGAAAGGGGTTCATCAGAATCACTACTGGGTAAAGGAGGTCTTAATGGAAGTGCTTAAGTATTGTTCAAACACACAGGATAAATGTGTTCTGCTTTAGTTGGCCAGAACAATGTCTCAAGCTGGTGATTAGGCTCTACTCCAGCTTTAACCTCAGGCAAAATTTATGCAGCTCTACTACCGTTTGTCGGGTAGTTAAAGGGGAAAAAAGGAAATATTTGCTTAAAGTAGAAATATTTTTTAATTAAACATGAAAAATAACAAATAAGTGCAAAGGGAAGTAGGCAGTAGGGAAATTGTTTTTAACTTTCCCTTGAAAAGATTGAGAACTTGAAACAAAAGCCCAATATTTTAGGCATGGCTGTTCGTTAAGCCCTTACAGAGCATTATTGAACTGTGTTGGAAGTCAGCATCTGAGCTGCTTCTGTCTTTGGGTTGAAGAACTTGGAGGTGTAGAGTTATTCTTAGTTGAAAGATAATGCCTTTTGCTATTTTCTGCTAACCACTCTCTGCTTGATGGGGGAGGAGTTCTTGAAAGTAAGAGCCAGATATATAAGCTCATTAGATAGTAGTACAAATCTTGATGTGAGAAGCACAGATAAAACAGTTTAGGCTGAAATAAAAAGGGGGAATAGTCCTGACCTGTGTGGCTTAGTTGGTTGGGCATTGTCCCACAAGGCAAAGGGTCATCAGTTCGATTCCTGGTCAGGGCATATGCCTGGGTTGTAGCCCGTCTCCAGTCTGTGTGTGTGTGAGGGGCAACCGATGTTTCTGTTGCATCGATGTTCCTCCCTCCCTCTCTCTCTAAGAATAAAATCTTCAAGTACAAAAGGATGGCAATAAAAACTCCTATGTAGTATGTTATATGCAAAAGTTTTCTGTAAGTGGTTCTACCACTCTGCTCATCACCAAGCATTGAAACTCCATCAGCTTTGACTTAACAGTGGACCCCAGACCTTAATGCTCCACACCCGCCAAGCCTTATATTCACCTTCTATTTTAATATTGACTGTGATCTTTGCAGTTGCTTGCCTAGATTGTTTTAACAGCATCTTTGTCTTCTTTCCATGTCTAATCTCTCTTGTTGCTGTCCATCCTGCCCAGCCTTGCTAGAGTGATTTTACCTGAGGCTTGATCTTGATCATGCTACTCAGTCTCCTCAAATTTTACACAGCATTTGAGTTTTTCCATGCCCTGGCCCATGGGCAGCTTCAATACCACAACTGATAATGTGTTTTCTCTGTATGTACTCTACACTCCAGATATTTTTTCAAGTATTTTAACCCTATAGAGCTAATTTCTTATATGTCCTTTCCTTTGCTCTTGGAGCATTTTATTCTAGGTATCTAATTAAATCCTTTTTAGATGTACCTCTTTTGTGAAGTCCTTGCCTATTCTCTTAATGGGCAATGTTTTTATCTCTAAATCTAAGCGACAGTTTGTACCTCTCTTTTTTTAGTTTATTATACCTTGTAGTGTAGTAACTTTTGTAATGGTTTTGTAGTCTCTTACTAGACTACATGTTTCTTCAGGGTAGGGCCTAGGGACTGGTCACCCTTGCTATCTTTTGCCACCTGTTACTTTGTGAAGTCATGCTGTCCTTACTCTAAATGTCTTCTATTAATGATGAAGCAGTATGTAAAATTGGGGTGTTGATACTTATCTACTGTTGTTCTGAGGAGCACATGAGATAATTTATTTAGATATGTAGCTCTGTGCCTGTCATACACCCAGGAGATTCTTAATAAATAACACAGTAGTTGTAGCCAGAGGGTCAAGGTCTGAATTTCCCCTCTGTTACCTACCAGCTTGTGATTCGTGGTCTCTGTTCTTTAAGTTCCTCATCTATAAAGTGAGAATAATGGCAGCATTTACCTTGTAGGATTGTTATGAGGATGAAGTGGGTGTGCGTTTACAGCACTTGGAGCAGCACCTGACAGCTCACAAGCCTGCACCATCTAGTTCAGAAGTCACTAGCCACACGTTGCTCTTGAGCATTCGAAAAGTGGCTGGTCCAAGTTGAGATGTACTATAAGTGTAAAATATGCTCTATAGGTTTCAGAAACTTGGTATGAAAAATACAATGCTAAATATCTCAATTTTTTATATACAGGGTTCGGCCCAAAACTCCCCCTTTTTATTACAAAATCTATTACAAAATCATAAGCATGTAATTCTGTAACATAACAATATCACATTCAAGAACACCATATGACATTTTAGGTGAAATGTTCAAATTGAAACTATAAATGATTACAGCTATATTATTACCTACCAACCACACTCAAGTAGGTGTTACTTCTGCCAGATCCTGTATTTCATTGGAAAAGATAATATTTTGGATAACTTGGGTTAAAAATTGTATGAAAAATTAAATTTCCCTGGCTGGTGTGACTCAGTGGATTGAGCGCCAGGCTGGGAACTGAAAAGCTGCTGGTTTGAATCCCAGTCAGGGCACATGCCTGGGTTGTGGGCCAGGTCCCCAGTTGGGGGCGTGTGAGAAGCAACCCATCATTGTATCTGTTGCATATCAATGCTTCTCTCATTCTCTTCCTCCTCCCCTTCCCCTCTCTCTAAACATAAAAAAATTAATCTCATCTTTAAAAAATGTTTAGTGTCACTATTAGAAAAAATTAAATGACATGTATGGCTCATATATGCCTATTGTGCATGAATGTTGTAATGCTATGTGGGTATTAGTTTTTACTATTATATATATTTTTATTATTTTTATCTGTGGTGGCAATGGTTTCCACATATGTGCCCCGTCTCTCTTCCCTCCACTTCTAGCTACTTGATGTCAGTGATTCTGGGTAAGGAAAATTGGGAAAGAAAGGTGTTAATAGATGAGATTAAAGATTAGGTCAAATGAGGGAACAAAGGGGTGAGCAGCTTTTGACCTTAAGTCAAAGAAGAGGGGACTAGTCTCTCACTTCAGAGCCATGTGCTGTGAGTTGCTAACTTTTCCTTCCTCCCTCCCTCCCGCCCCCCGCCTCTCCCTCTTTCTTTCTTTCTCTCTTTCTTTCTCTTTCTTTCTTTCTCTTCCTTTTTTAAAGATTTTTTAAAAATTTAATTTTACAGAGAGGGGAAGGGAGGGAGAGAGGGAGAGAGCATCAGTGTATGTGGTTGGCTCTTGTGTGCCCCCTACTGGGGACCTGGCCTGCAACCCAGACATGTGCCCTGATGGGCAGTCGAAGTGGCGACCCTTTGGTTTGAAGGCCAGTGCTCAATCCACTGAGTTACACCAGCTAGGGCTCCTCCTACTTTCTTGAGTTGGGCATTATCTCTCTATTGCTACCTTATGCTTCCCTCTTATTATAAGGAGGAAGAAAATTTGATTATTGAAGTTGGATATCCATTTACAACCATGAAAATGGAAACTTGGTGAAAAATATATGTTAGAAAGATTAATCATCTTCTTTCTTTTGGTTCAGAAAGAATGAGTTTGTTTTCCATAAAGGAGTGAATTTGGAAGACAATATTTAATGAGAATGTAAAGACAAAAAATTTTTTTTGGTTATCTTAATTTGAAGTAACCTTCAGTTCCAATGAATTTCTGTTGCTCTGCAATAAACAGAAGCCATGCCTATGACTGCTGATCATGGTTGAAAAACTCTATTTTATGCATCAGTTACTTCAAATGATTTTATAAAATACATATCACATGACCTGAAAATCAGTTTGCACATATCCTCCCCTTCCGTTTTGTGCTGTCTTTTGGCATTGAATATGCTGGAAACTTTAGCCATCACAGACTGATAACTGGACTGTCATTCCAGGGATAATTTAAGACTTTGATTTGAGCAGCCTCTTTTAGGAGGCTGATCAAACAAATCTTGCTGATTATGTGTTCAATAATTTTTTGGGGTCTTTCCCATAGTTACTTTTCATAATAAATTGTTCTCTAAATTGAATATTTATATTATGAGGGATGGGGGTGTGGCAGACTAGATAGAGATCATTTAAAGTGTTGGTTTTCTTTGAGATCATAAGGTAGAGTGAATAGCAGTCTCTCTCTGAGTGCCTTAGAACCAACAGGGAACAAAAAGGCACTTGCCAATCCCAGTGGACATATGTGGTTCCTTTATCTTAGTAAGTCTTTTGAGAGGGTAGAATCGCCGTCATGCGGAGGGTCCCCCCAGGTATTCTGTGGTTGTGACAATTGGCACATTATGTTTAAGTTTCCCTACTTCTGTTCCAAATAAGAATCTTTGAGCTATTTTTCTTATTTGAACTATATCTAGCTTATACCTGTTACTTCAAATATTGCTATTTGAAATGCTGGTTACCTGCTTACCTGTGAGATGAAATGTTACAAAGGAGTGACATATCCCAAGCTGTGACCTCTATGGGTTTGCATGCTGTTTCTGAATACATAAATCCTAACTTGCACAGTTTAGGTGTGATTATATTAGAAAATATTGATTTATCAAAGGAATCATAATAAATTTATTTTAAGTAGTAAGCTTCTGTAGGGACTTTGAATATTTCAGTTGTAAAATATTGATCACAACTTCAAGGACAACATCTATTGTATAAAACCAGATATACCTATATGTCTATGCCAGTAAAGACTAATATATTAGGTGCCTCAGTATAAGTGTGTGTATACGTGTGTGTTCACATGCTGTGCACCAAGTACTTAAATATATACCTCCCTGCATTCCTTACTTACAGATAAGGCAAAACATTTCTCATTGCTCTGGCCTGGAGTCATGGCCTCCCCCATCTCACTCCAAGTATCAGGGCAACACACAAAATAGTAAATGAGGAGATGAAACAAGTAGGTCCAGAAAACATTGTCCACAGCCCAGTGGTCCATGTCACCAATCTTCTGCTTCTAGCATATATTGTATAATCAGGAGAGGCGAGACAAGCCAAATCGTTTTAGTACACTGTGTCTGGGGAGGTTGGGAGTCCCAGAGGTTTATTTCTTGTCATAACAGTCTTGACTGTGACCAGGAAATCTTGGAAGTCACCTGAGAATGTCATGAAAATCCCATTCCCAATACTGTTATTTCTGCTGTATGCTTACTGGTTAGTGATACATTTGATTTATAAACACACGCGCACACACACACATACACAACCAAATGAGAGCACCCATGTTCTTTGCATTGAGATCACAAACAAGTATACCTCTCCCCTTATATAGCTCAACGTAAGCTCTTGTAATGAAATGGGCTTTTCTTATTTGTGTTTATGAGGAGTCATTTTAAAGCAACTAGAAGCATTATTGTTATTATCACTTCTTCCCTTTCTTACAGAAATATTAGAATCAAAATAGATTTTTAAGAATCTGAAAATGACGACTTCCCTGTTTAATTCCATGATGGGAAGAAAGAAGTTTAGAAACTTTCCTCGTAGATAAAAAGAGACACCACATATACTAGTAAATGTATATTTGTTAGTGTACATTTTTCTGTTAATTACCATAGTATTAATTAAAAACTACTTGCTGAGACAGTTCTGTTTTCACTGGGTCTGAACTTTTTCAGAAATTATAGCTAAATATGTATTTTAAATGTTCCAAGTAGAATGTGTTAGTTTTAAAAAATAAATTTTGTTTCAATCTTTGCAGCTGTAGTTTACTTTCCAGGCATGAGAAATATCTATTTTATTAAGTCCTGTGAGGAATATGTGTCACATACATTTAAGAAAAATCTATTTAAGATGAAAAATTCCAAAAATGACTTCCCCCTGGTGTGAGGTAAAACAAAAGCTCCAACTGCATCTCTGCCTGTGGTAATGACATTGAGGTGACAAACTGCAGGCAGGTGAGGTTCATGGGGATGATCTCAACACCTGCACTATGAGCTTTGGGGAACAGCTGGGTCTGGAGCTGGCGTCTGGCCTTGCTTTCTGTTTGATGCAAGACCAGCTCTCAGGCTGGGGGCCTCCACATTCACATAGAAGACTCCAAGTGTTTTTAAATAGGCAAATGGGACTGTGGTTGAGTAGTATTCTCTGGTTTTCTGAATCTTTTTCCCTGGGATGGAGAGTTTGAAGAAGCCTGAGTGCATCCACACTGTCCCCCAAGCCCAAGTTTTTCATATCAATTGAGAACTTTTTCCTGCCAAACAAGTGTCACTTATGAAGCCCAGAGAGTGAAGATTTTTATCCACTTCACTTCCAGGTCTGTGTCCAGCCAGGTAGCAAAAGGTAAGCCATATGAATGGTTTCTTCCTCCCAGGGCACACCTAATGCCCCTGCAACTGCTTAGTGGAACTCTGGGATAGTTGAGAGTGGTGAACATTATGGGCAGGCACAGCCTTTCCGCTATAGCACCCAAAGGTGACTGACTGCTGATGGCATTCTTTGGTTGAAATCTTTTTCACACCTCCCAAAGAAAAGATACCTATCCAATTAATCTATTTAATCTACCTGCTTACCTACCTGTGAAGCGAAAATCAGGGTTGATTCTGTTTGAGAGTTCCACGCCATCATCTAACTCAACTCAATCAAGGAAGACTCACAGAAAGGACCTGGCTCATCACTATTTGTGGTTTTTTTTGCCATTCACTTCCTTATCACCAAGGTCACATGCTTCCTTCCTCACCTGATCATGTGGGGCTGTTCTTTTCTCTCCAGCACTGAGTGTTATTGGGCAAATGCCTCCTAGAAGTGCCTCCAAACATAGTTTCCCAAGGACATCGGGCAGAAACTTTTGCCCTTTTCCTTTATTAAGATGGCTGTGGATTTCTTTGAAGCCAGAGATCAAGGACAGTCAGTCCAAGTCTCGCCTTCAGATTTTGGTTTGGCCTGTGTACTGTTTTAAAAACTTCGAGATTTCTTTAAAAATCTGGGGAGATTTTGTACAACAGTTCAGAATTCTGGCTTTTCTTTGAGAAATTGGAGGACTAGCAATACATTATCTGCATTAATGGGTATTGTGGGTACAGGAGCCAGATAGTGGTTTCTCCCTTTGGAATAATGGCTTTCAAGCCTTTTTAACCAATTATACACATACGTGAAACAATATTTATCTTTACAACGTGCCATACATTTTTGTTCCGTTCTATTTCATTAAAGCATAAGTGTTAAATACCACTAAAATGATTTTGCTGTCCACTGATGTCCATGACCTGCAGTTTGAGAAGCATTGCTTTGGATTTCATTGCAGGTTCTGCTTGCCGGGTCTCTTCATTTCAGGGACGTGCATCAGTGTGCTTAACTCAGGCCTACTACAGCATTCATTATCTGGTCCCCTAGGTTCTCTCAATGGTCATTCACATTAAGGAACCACACAGCCCTGTAGAATGTCTAGTCTGCAGCCTATTTAGGCTGTGGGTATCCAGGAGAGGGCTGGTTTTTCAGGACTCTTGGGTTGTAATACTAAAGACAAAGGCAGAGTGAGTGACTTTTCTTTTGTCTTAACACAGCTTTCTTGCCCTACCACTGCCAAGATAAATGAATAGGGGGGATATGCTGTTTCTGGATGGTTGCTCCTAGCCTGTCCTACAGATTGCATAACAGTGGGCCCTAGTAGACAGATATCAGGGACAATTCATATTACAATGTCATTCTTTTTATAAAACAAAGGGAGTTTTTAACCATAAGATACCTTAGTGGTTTTATATTTGCATTACAGATTTTTTAGTACTCTCATTAACTAAAATGGGTAAGTAGGCTGGGGGCAGAAAAAGACTAAAGGGATTTTTTTAATGATCTCCTCTACCTTTTTCAGCACTCATCAGGACCCTGGCCATCTAAGCATCAATAAGAATGATAAAGCATTCTTTTATACAATTTAAATCACACATTTATAGTCAGTAGTTTGAGTTGTGTGAATTGTATTCTTTTATGATGTTGATGCAGTAGAATTTGATTTAGAAGGTGTGGCTTCTTGTTCTGGCCACAAGTATTATTGTGTAAACTTAGGCAAGCATTTACAGATGGTGCCCAATTTGTGATTTTCCCACTGCCCAGGATGGTGTGAAAGCCATGTGCATTCACTAGAAATTGTACTTTGAATTTTTATCTTTCCCAGGGTTGTTGATGTGCAGTGCATACTCTGTCATGATTCTGGGCAGTAGCAGGGAGGTGCATCCCCGAGGCAGGCACGGGATCACATGGTAAACCATTGCCTCTTCACAGTGCACTTGTGTTGCTAGCCTTTTTTGGATATTGTGTTCTGAGCACATTTAAAGTAGGCTATGCTAAGCTATGATATGGTAGTTTAGGTGCATTAAATGCATTTTGGGCTTATATTTTGAACCTATGGTAGGTTTATTAGGACTTTGAACCCTACTTTAAGAAGATTAGTACCTATATACACAGTCCAGCACAAATAATCCCCCCTTTTTATTACAAAATCATAAGCATGTAATTCTGTAACATGACAATATCACACTCAAACACACCATATGATATTTTAGGTGAAATGCTTAAATTAAAACTGTAAATTATTACACCCATATTATTTTATTACCCTACCAAACCACACTCATGCAGGCATTACTTCTGTCAGACCCTGTATATTGGACCTTGGTTTTCCCATCAATATAATGAGTGTGATGGATGTAACCTTCTCCATACCCATCTCATTGATTTCTGAAGATCTCATGAAACTATATTGTGTGTGTACACATATATATATACACATAAAAGTATAAAACACTAAGTCTATTATAGGTCCTCTTTTATTAGGATACAGAATTATATATCACAACTGCATAAAGTGCTTCAGGTATTTTACATGGTTATCAAGATGACTTGACTTCTGGCACCCTTATGGGAAAGATAGGGCTCATTTTGATGAGCCCTTTCTGGCTTGGATAAAGATGGTAATTGAACCCAAGATCCATTCTCTCTGCATTACAACACAGTGGGTCTTGGTCTTGGATACTGCTGAATACACTGAGCTTTTAAGAAAGGAATTTAGCAGATACCATGTTTGATTTGTTGAAAGCTGATGCTGAAATAAAAGTGCTGTTTACTTATTTGCTTAGGGCCATGATAGAGGTAAAAACAGAAGTGAGAATGTTCTTGCTCCTCATTTAGGACTCTTTCCCTAAGACTGAACTTGTTGGGTTTCAGCACTCAAAGACATTTTAAGTTTTTCATTAAAACACCCCTGAACATCTTGATGTTTTCAAATCCATCCTAGTCCTATCATGTGTTGAGTGATAGCACACTTCAGACCACTCAGAAGGTCAACAAAGAGGGATCTAGCAGGGGGCTTGCTTTTTGTTCTTATCTCATTGTCAACAACACTTCCTCAAGCCTGCATCCTCCATCATATACAGCTCAGAGACAGTGCTTGTCTGACAAAGGACACTTAGACCCAGGCTATTTAAACCTCAACCCAAATAACTGATTCACTTTGGAATTTGACATGAACAAATTCTGGTTTCTAAGAAGTCATATGGGAACAGATGTTGTATCTAATTCCAAGTCTAGGAATGGACTCCTGTTGGATGGCAGAGGTGATTCTTTCTCCATTGTATGCCTGGTGGGAGGGAGGGAAGGTGGGGCTCTCTTCTTTGGAGGCTAATCTAGTGTATTAGGGTCTGTGTTTTTGGAGTGGAAGACATGAGCTTTGTGTTCTTTCCCTGTCCGAATCACCAGCTTGTTGGCCTTGGGCAAGTTGCTTTGAATGTCTCTGAGCCTCATTTGGTAATTATTCTTAGATTATTATGCAACCCAGGGTCTAGACCTTTCATTGAAGCCACACTCATTATTTCTCTTTTACAGATAAAAACATTGAGGTTGAGAGAAAAAAAATAACTTGCCCTAGATCACACTTCATAGGAAATTGGTAGAGTCTGCTTAGGAACCCAGGTTGGTGTGACTCTAGCCTCTTCAGTTTGAAGGACCACAGGATTCTGGGTTCTGCTACTTGTCAAATAACATTATAATTGAAGACAGCAAAGAAGTCATCACGAAAAGGATGGAGGATAAGGCTTACAAAAGAGAATTTGATTTATTCACTATTTTAATTTATTAGTTTATATTTCTTTATTTAGTTCTACCTGTGTTTGAATATTGAAATGTATCTAATACCTGAAACTGTCAGAAATATACTCAAACCTCTTTTAGTGTATAAGTAGAAATTTACACATATATAATTACTATAGCTAACATATATAGCCTAGCTATTTTGTTTTTTAATACTTATCTGGAGATATGGTTTTATTTGAGAAAGAGAGAGAAGGGGGGGAAGAGAGAGAGAGAAACAGAAAGAGAAAAATAACCATGTGAGAGAGAAACGATCTTTTGCCTCCCATACATGCCCCAGCCAGGGATGGAACCTGTAACCTAGGTATATGCCCTACCCAGGAATTGAACCTACAACCTATTGTTGAATGGGACAATACTCCAATCAACTAAGCCACCCTACCAGGGCTAGCCTACCTCCTTTTGCAAGCTCTATGCTATGTATTATTATTCTTATTTTACAAACAAGCTGAAGCTCAGAAAGTTTCAATTATTTTATCTGATCACCACATAGGTTGCTATATTAGGATTTGCCTGTGTTGTTTCCTTTGTTTTATAGAATACATTATTAAAATCCTATTGTTGGCCATTACAAGTTCATCTGGTTAGCAAATTTCAAAGTCCATTTCTCAATCCAGAGGAGAATAGCAAATAAGTCATCCTAGACAGAAACACAGTTTTAGGTCTCAGAAATCACTTAACTGGAATTTTTATATTTTAGATAATAACTTAATATTCATTAGTGAATTAGTTACTAGTCTTTATTCCCAAAAGGTTCAATTAAAAATTTAGAAATGTAAACAGGAATTAAGTTCCTTCCACTTGTCCCTATTGCTCTACTCCCACAAATAATATTTAGAACCTTTTATGTCTGTCTCCTCAAGAAGTGTTCCCTTCTTGGCCTGTCTCCCTCCTTGCCATTTCCTTTATTTATTTCACTGTATCCTCCTCCTTATTAAAACCTTCATCTTATTAATTACATGCAGAAGATTTGATGCATACTGCGAAACAATATATTTTATAGACTGATTTAATAATGTGGTAATATTACATGTATGGAGCAAATAGATTTCTGTTCCTTTTTGGTGATCATGGGAAGATTTAGGAGAAGGTTTAGGGCAAAATTAATACTTTCTGCTTTATAAACTCTGTTTTCACTAAAAAAAGATGTTATCATGTATTGTTATTAAAAATAACTTTGTGCACATAGGATTTGATCCTTTTACCACCATTCTTCTAATTTATTCTTCTCATAAAGAGATCTTTGGTCTCGATATTATCTTTTTATTGTCCCAGAAATGGTTATTT
>CM052540.1:57456091-57516091 GCA_028533065.1 Trachops cirrhosus | reverse complement strand
TTTCATCTCATGGCACACGTAAACTAATTACTAAAATTCTGCAGCACGCCCAAAAAATACAATATTTTTTGCTGATCTGACAAAAAGTAGACATAATTTTGATTCATTCACACAGGACAGTTATAGTTGTGCTAGCTGTAGTCATTTTTTAATTTCACAATATAAGGGAAAAGAGGTCAGTGCCCCTGACTAAATAGTCAGGTATTGCATGTTTTAGAAATTCTTGTGGCACACTGGTTGAAAATTGCTGGTGCAGAAGATATGTCTAGGATTCTGAAGTCATTTTTACATTTGTATATATTTGTGGGGAGATAATAATTACAATCAGTTTTTTGGTTTTCTTTCATCCAGTCAGGTCTCAGACCTCTATTATATTGAATATAACCACTTCTTTTGGGGGAGGATGAGAAAACATTAGCAACAACTTGATTTTGGACAATTATTTTTCCCTTCTGCTTCTAAAACATAATGTAGCTGCCTGATAGAAAAGCCTCTTACTTTTTCATATATCAGAAAGAAGAGAAAGAAAGCTATCTTAGAAACATACTTAAAAAAAAGAAACATATTTAAAGCACATGATGAAAATGAAAGGTTTATAAAAAACCTTTTAGAATCTATTTTCTTTGTGCCAGGTACCAGATGTTGATGTTGGCAATGCTTAAGAGGGTCACAGGGCATTTAAAATCACTAGGCTGTGGGGAATGAAATTCCATGTCTGTTGTACTGAAGATTATTTAAAACTTGTGTTTACCTAGTAGTAACTAGTACAAAAGTACTTTTCCTATGTGAGCCCCTCTTAAATAGGTACTCTGGAAATACATGATTAATGAAATTGCTGCAAAATATATTTTTGTTCCAGGGACTCTTTTAGCATTATCAAAGTCACTGGTTCCACTTAAGACTTTATTTTTCAATGTGGAAAGCAGGTAGCTTTCAACCTTGTTAGACATGATTGGCCTTAAGATTGAGCCATCCATTTTAAAGTAGAAGATGGAGGTTTTGCTGCTTGGTTATTATACATGTGCAGAAAAGGCACATGTACCATATTTAAATATTTTCTATGTATCCTCTAGAAGTATAAGTTTTCAAAAAAAAAAAAAAAAAACAGGACCTATTGGTCCCCTCTACGTAGTTTCTTCTTTGGGTGAGCCAAAGTTCCTTTTCTCACTGATAGGATTGTTGGGGAGGAATAAGTTTTCCTTGACTCTCTTGGGATCTCTGTCTGGGTCTGAAAATTAAACTGATAAAGACAGGTTAACAAGAGAAAAGCATACAGGTTTATTTGATATAAGTTTTACCTGACATAGGAGCATTTATAAGGAAACGAAGACCCAAAGAAACAGTTAGATTTGATTATTTTATGCTAGGTTTGATGAAGGGTACATGAGTTGTGGAGTACACAGTTGTGGAGAAGGGTGTATGTAGGCATATGATAGGTGCAGGCATATGAGGTAATTGTAGTGAACTGGGGGAAGAGTCACTTCCGTGTGCTAGGATTCTTTTCTGTATCCCTTTGTCTTCAGAGATGAGGTGTCCCTTTCCTCTGGGTATAGGGAGGGCTCCTGGAATATGAAGGTTTTATGGCCTGTTTCAGGGAGGATAGGCTAGGGGAAAGTCCAAGTGACCTTCCTGCTTCTGCCGTTTCTCCTTCATGTTAAGCTATTCAGTAATCCAGGGTGCTTCATTTTGATGTCCTGTAGGGTTAGTGGTTTCCATGCAAAAATGGGACTTTAGAAAAGTTCTAAAAAACAAAACTGATTTTCATGTTCTCTTGAGAGTACCACTTTGTGCTCATTATAGGTTATTGTTTCTTCTGGCACTGCGAGTCAGACAGTGATCTTACTGAGCTTTTCCAAAGGTTTTAAAAGGAACTTTTGTTGTAGTTATCTTTAAGATTTTACTCAAGAAAGTGTATTTATAAATACAATAAAATTAATTTTTTTATAGGCTACATTTCCCTTCTTGTCCATCTGAAGGAATTAGATTCTTTTTTTTCTGTAGAAAAGGAAATATTTCAAATAGTCTTCCTGTCAGGGAAAAATATTGGAAAGAGATAAGCCTGTGTATCATCAGTTGTTGCCTCTGGATACTGAGATTATGACTAATTCTGTCTTTTTGTGTTTTTCTACACTTTTAAGATTTTCTACAGCTAGAGTATGTCACTTGTACAGTCAGATGAAGGAAATATGTATGTGTATTGTAGCTGAGGCTGATACACCTGAAGAGTCAAACATTGCCTGTTATAATAGCAGATCCTGGAACCTTGGCTCTGGACAATAAAAAAAACAAAGCCATGTTGATGTTTGCATAGCTTTCAGAGCCACCTGCCATTTGAATTGGTGGTACAGTCACAGCCCACCTTCTCATTGGGTTTGCTGGTGACCCATGGCAGCAATTATATTTATAACTTACAGGCAGGAAAGGCCCAATATTGTTGCTTTTAATGTCACATGGTTCTTCCTCCCATGTATATGTCCTGTGGATATATCTTTATTATAGGGATAGTGGTCATTTAGTGTATTTGTGCAATGGAAATGGATTTATAGGGTGATGCGGAGAATTGTGGGTGTAATTATGGAATTTCCTGTATCATATCTGTGTAGTTTAGTGGAAAATGCAAAATGAATACTGCCTGCTAGGCATTTAGGATTCCCTCGTAATTCATAAAGTCCTTATTATAGTTTTTAATGTTACTTCCAGTTGGAGGAATTTCTTTAAACCATAGCATTTTATCGTTACTTGGAAAAGTTGCATAGAAGGCTAGTGTTTGGACTTAGAAGACTGTTTTGTTACTTTTTAAGTGTGATCGTAGAGCTAGTATTTTTAACCTCTGAACTTTGTTAACCTCATCTGTAAAATGGGGATATTAATAATGCCTTCCCTTAGGGTCCTTGTGGGAATAGAGGAATGTGTTCGTTTTGTAAGTCCATATATGTTTCATTTATTGAGTAAGCTACTCTTGGCAAACTAACTAAACTTGAATGGAGGTGATTTGGATCAAACCCCTGACTTTAGAGCCTCGAGCCAAATTTCATTTGTCCATTCTTCTTGGAAGAGGGGAGGTCAAAGATGCATGGTTTTAATCATATTTTACTGAGAGGCTATGCCTACTCTAACCTCCATAGCTTTTCTTTAAAAACCTGGATATAGGTATTCATTTTCTTTTCCTAATTACTTGGCAGAAATTTAGAACTCAAAGAGAGAAACTAGTAACAACCACTTTCTTTTTCACACTTCCAGATCAACAAAAGGAATTCTTGGGTCCTAGAGACCAAAGAAAGAATCAGCAGGAGTGCCCAGGGTGAATTGATGGATTGGAGAGCCTGGCTGGTAATTACTTTCACTGAGCTAAAACATTAACTTAATGCACAGGAGCAGGGTGAGCTAAGATCCAGATTTGTGCCTCCTCCACCCCTCCTCCATGGAGATCCCATGCTTTCCTTCTGGAGACAGCCTTCTCTTGGATGGGATAGCCCTCCTTGCTTTCCTTGGTGTGGATGTTCATTCCCTACCATGGCAGACTAGTTTGTACCTTTTGTTTTGGTTGTCCTGGGCAACCATCGATGGGGCTATATGACTAAATCATCCAGCTTTCAGGGTGGCAAGGAACCCAGTTTTTAAAGGGTTTTCAGCCAAATACCAGGTATTTACAGATTTAATGCATCTTAGGGTTCAAATTCCAAAATTGGCAAGCTTCAGCTTTTGGTCTTTTGTGACACTTACGTAGTGCACACCTTGGGAGGCCAAGAAGTTTTCTATTTAAAATCAACATGTTGATTGTTAATAACTTTCTAGTGTGCCATGCTATGATAGATTGTGAAACCATAATGTCATTTAGTGACATGATCATTTAATAAATGTGTGTTTGCCAGGGGTTGGGAGGGGCACATACATATTTTCAGGTAATTGTCAAACCATAGAACTTGAGGGCTCATTTAACCTACAGTGCTCTCAGCCCCTGCCCTTCTATTATTATAAATGAAGGAATTGGATATTTAGAGAGATGAAAGTAGTTTCAGCTCACTAGAACCAAGGATGGGCTTGAACGCAAGTTTTCTGGGTTCAAGTTGCTTGTTACTTTATGGGGATACAAATAGTAGCTTCCTTATGGGATATAGAGAGAATCAAATATAAAAAATCTATGTTCAGGGTTAGGCACAGAGACAGACATGGAAAAAGACATAATAAAGGAAAGCCACCATCACTGTCATTATCATTTTTACTTTTTATTGTTGCTATCATTACTCCCACCACCATGTTTTATAAGATAATCAAACCATTCTTTGCTATGCACCATGTTATAGAAGCCTACCTTTTGCTAATAAATTGAAGCAAGTACTCAACTTATCATGACTCTACTTAAAGAAAATTCCAAAATTTTTGATACTTTTGACTTCAGTAGAGACCCACAAAAGACATGGTACAAGATAATTGAATTTACAGTTCTAGTTTTGAATTTTGTACATTTTGGGTATTTGTGTTGATTATATTTCTACTAAGATTCATCGAATGTGATTCTGCTGAAGTACATTCTCTTGAAACAGCAGGGATTCTGTGTAATAATGTTCAGTGTTCAGCAGTATCCTGAACTTCCTTGTTTCTTTAGACATCTATGTGGAATATATACTATTTTAAGTATTTAAGTTTCCTAATCCTGTCAACACAGGGCTTTAAGTTGGAAGACTTTAGTTATGAAATCTATTCTGATGCAATTATTCAAAAGATCTCTGACTTTAAAGGAATTTTTGATGACATAAGAATATACTCAGTTGAAGTGAACACAAAGCTATAAATAGTATGACTCCAACTTTGTGGCATATAAAAAGGCATGTGTGTATATAAATGGAATATGAAATACTGGAAGGAAATATATATCAAACGAGTAACAATAGTGTTACCTGTTCTCTGGGTAGATTAATAACAGATATTTTTAAATTTTTGCATATATATTTTTAACTCTCTTCCAATTACCTATAACTCACTTCTCATACTTTATATAAATTATTTAAGAAGAAAGAAATCCTCAGTTGTGCCTTGATAAGATAGTTATTGGTTAATGCCATTTTGTGTCCCACCAGGTCCAGCTATGTTGATGTGCTTGCTCTCTCATAAGCTCTGTAGAAAGAGTATGAGCTTTAGAGTCAGACGGGCTTGGGTTCCCTCTGACTCTAATTGGATTCCACCCCACTGTCTTCATTAAAGAGCTGGCATTGGTTAAGCTGCTTCTCTTAATCTTAGTTCTCATTACATTGGGATGCCATCTTTTCTGCAAGGATTCCTTTCTGTTTTTAGTAATTGAGGTAACATTGACAGCACTAGATAAGTTTCAGGTGTACAACATTATAATTTTGATATCTGTATGCATCATAACATGCTCAACAGTCTAGTTTCCATCCATTTTCATGTAATTGACCCCTTTACCCATTTTGTTCTTGCCCCTCACTTACCCTATTGTAACCAATAATCTGTTGTCTGTATCTGTGATTTTGTTTCTGTTTTGTTTTGTTTGTTCATTTGTTTCTTTTTTTATATTCCACATCTGAGTGAAATCATAGAATTTAAAACTTTTCCATCTGACTTATTTCACTTAGAATGATACCCTCAAGATCCATCCATGTTGTTGCAAATGTCAATATTTTATGTTTTTATGGCTGAATAGTATTGTCCATAGTTTCTTTATTTGTACAACTGTTGATGGGCACTTAGGCTGTTTTCATATTTTGGCTATTGTAAATAATCTTCCTTTGTAAGGTTTCTTGATCCTTAAAGTGACTTGCTCTTGGAGGTGCTCAGTAAATATTAGCTCGTTTTCTTCTCGTAACCACTACTCTTACTTCCCAAACCCCTTCACTAAATTCTGCAAGGATCAATTCAGGGAAATAAAGGAGCTTGGTAGAAAGTTTTACTGTCATGCTGACATTTCCAGTGGTTTGGCTTTTTAATCATCTCTTTTACTATAAAAGTCTTGGTTCCTCTAAGTCTCACATCCTTGGGAACCAAACTCTTGGCAATCATGAAATGTTACCTCAAAGGATGAGAAAACCGAGCAAACCAAATCATGATGAGCTCTCTGGAGCAGAGTGTGAGAGCATGCCTCTCCCTTAATATTGACCTGGGAATGTGCAGTAACAGCATCACCAGTCACCTCTCACTGGCAGTGATGTGGAGGGTGTGGGGAGAGGACTCTGGGGCTGAGGTAGGATTTATAATTGCATGGCCGTCTGGCCTTCTCTGAACATTCTTTTCCCTTGCAGGATTCCTGTAATTGTCATCAGATGGCTCAGACTCCCAAATGTTTCCGGTATTTCAGTGACTTCTGGAGTGTGTTTTAAAAAAAAAAGGTCATATTTGGCAACCATTGCTTATTTGTGTCTGCTCTGTTGTATATAGATGCATGCAGATCAGGCATCTCGAGTACACAGAAACCAGTCAGATGTACAGTCCTCCTTACCATCTTCTCTTGAGCCTTCCCACTTCCTTGACTGATTCTTTTCTACCTGCACTGCTTTAAAGGAAAAAAAATAGGTGAGGAGAGATGTACACAGTAGTCCTATTTTCAACTACAGTCAGCTGTTCTTTCAGTCTCATTAGTTCTGGGGTACTTAGAGCATTTCATCCTTTTTGGGTCTGCTAAAGGCCTCACAGAGATTGAGAGTTGGACAGTGAGTGAACCCTGTGAAGAATGATTCAAAGTCTTGGGCTATCCACTGGGGGAAATGGGCATTTGAGACAGACCCTGAATTTCATCTGATGAAATTTAAATGACAGGAATGATAGCATTAATTCACAAAGCAGGTGTTTTGTGGAAAAGAGCAACCCAGAAGCACAGAGGTGGAAAAGATGTGTGTCTGGGAGGGGCATGTGAGGCAGTCTAGCTTAAAAATGAGAAAAACTTCACATATTTGCATTCATGTTTTACATACGGGTCAGCCTAATGATTCCAATTTTAGGATGAATACTGTCTGTAAAGTTGAGATATAAATGGAATGGCCCTTGCCTTCAAAGATGGTTGCATTTTGAATTTTCCTTCATCATATGCCTGTAACTGAATACAGGACGATATCTTGCATGTTTTTTTTTATCAGATAAGCTCCTGTAATTTGACATTCATTGCTTTCCAAGGAAGAGAAAAATTGCCTAAATGAAAAAAGACAGCTAATTTAAAAAACCCACAAAAATGGAGTGGTTGATACATCTAAACTTAAAGATGTTTTCCCACCCCCTCATTCCATCTAAGCAGAGACTTAGTAGAAAGGTGAGGTTGAATAGGATTGGTTAACTAGATCTTATCAGGAAGCATAAAATTGAAGAGAACTGACACAGTTTCTTCTTGTACATGCTGGTGTCTGAGAAATTGTGCTTTTTAAAAGCTACTTTGCTTTACTGGCTCTTACACTTCTAACTAGTAAAATAGTTCATTGCATTCTGGTGCCCCTGTTTGTATCATGGTAGAGTGTTCACTGAACTTACAGGCACCCAGCTCTAGATAGTGATGTTAACTGTTGACTTCTTTACTTCAAATTGCCCTTTTATAATCAGATTATTTTTTTAAAATGGTTGAGGTAAATACTGATGTCTACCCTAAAAGCTATCTTGCCTGTCTCTTCTCAAGTGGCAAGGGTTGGCAGAAAGGAACAAGAAAGTCCTTGATCTTAGCAAGAATAGGAAATATCTCAAGATTAATATTTTAAAAACTCATCATGACAATGTCATTTCCCTTGGTAGTGATTGGTTTAAGTGTAGACACGTGGCTGAGTTTTGGCCAGTAATTAGTAGGAGGCAGTCTTCTAGGAGAAAGTAGTAAAAGTTTCCCATCTGGAATGAAAAACAAACTTCTGCTTGAATTTTGGCTGTGATTCGTGGTGAGGCATTGAGCAAGCATGAGGATGGATACTGCATTAAGAAAGACTGAGGCCTTGTCCTTGATACCAAGCATTAGGCTGCTACCTCTGACCACTTGTTCTGTGAGAGAACTCATAATTATTTAAGCTCTTAAAAACTGAATTTTCTCTTACCTGAGGCAAATCTAAATTCTAATAAAATGTCTCTATGTTTTGATCATGCCTTTCCTATTATTTTCCCTTCAGATTTGTAAAGTATTTCTTAATCTATAACTGTGAGTATCATTTCAATTATTTTCTGTTTCTGGAGATGAGATGCATGTACTCCTTTTTGGTGGGATTGAAAACTAGAACTGACCCTCCCCCAAAGAAGTTTATTCCTGTCAGAGAAGTCATCTTGTTGACCATCTCTTTCTCAGCACTGGAAATCCCTTGGTAAAAGGTTCAATGGTAGAAAGATGTACTTGATACTAAGAGAACAAAGAGGTGTTGCTAAATAGTCTAAAAATACATTCTTACTAATGCAGCCTTATTCAGTTTGCAGTTGATATTGATATTTCTTTGAGCTCTAAGGTTTGGTTTGATGTTTGACTTTGTTGACTGTCCTGTTACTATACTTAACCTGTTTCTTGCAGTTTATTCTCCCTTTTAGTAAAGAAAACTCACTTTATTTCCTAAGATGGATTATAATTAGGACTGCTTAGTATCAAGAATCTTTCACACTTAATACCTCTAATGAGATAGAAATGTTCTAAATGTGTTGTTATGAGTGGATTATATTTAGAGAGGAATCTACTTATTTTAGTTAACTAATCCCTTTGCTTTTGTATCATGCATCCTTATTAGGCTCTCATGTTCCTCTTCCACATGCGATTCCTTGTGAAATCAGACTTCAGCAAATACTGTTATTAACTTTCAGGGGCCCTGGTAGTGAAAATGTCAGTGAAGTTTGTTGGTTCTACATGGCTTGTTTTTATGTTACTCTTCCTTTTTTATACATTCGTGATAAATACAATTTTATTATTCTTGCAAAGTGAACTTTTTTCTTTCTTGGTTCTTTTCTGTTGTTTATGATTTTGCTTCTTAGCATAAAAATAATTGAATATATTTGAACTCCTCCCAGTCCCACCACCACCTACTGTTTTGGTTCCTTCTATAATCTGGGAATGGCCTTCTTCGCTCCTTGGATCTCTGGACATTGTGCATTCTGTCCTTTTGCCAAAAACCTGTAAATGTCCCAGTAAAATTAACTTGGTTACTATGTTTAGTCATAGTGAATTAGGTTAGTTCAACTTCTAGGAGTCAGTGTTTTATCCTTTTCAGTGACCCTTTCTTTCCCCTTTCTGAGGAAACTAGACAAGTTAGTGAAAAAGTTTTGAAGAACTTGACCTATGGAGTTATACTTCTTGAGTTCATATACTGGCTTCACTGCGTATAATTTGCATGTCCTTGGACAAGTTATCTGGCTTCTGTATATGTCAGTGTTCTGTGAAATGGAGACTAAAATGGTACTTACCCTGTAGGTATTTGTGAGAATTCTATGAGAAGATTTACTTAAAGTTCTCATCATAGTGCTTGGTACATGTTTACTAAGTGTATTGGTGATATGATGGTATGTAGCTGAATTTTTCAAATGACTTTTTAAAAAAAGATTTAATTATTAATTTATTTTTAGAGGGATGGAGGGGAAGAGAGGGAGAAAGAGAAGGGAGGAAACATCAGTGTGTGGTTGTCTCTTGCACACCACCTACTGGGGATCTGGCCTGCAACCCAGGCATGTGTCCTGACTGGGAATCAAACCGGCAACCCTTTGGTTTGCAGGCCAGCACTCAATCTACTGAGCCACACCAGCCAGGGCTCAAATTACTTTTTAAAATTTGCTTTTCCTTTGGCTTTCAGAAGCACCCTTTGAAGAAGGAAATATTATTATTTTTATTTTTTGTTTTAATTATTGTTCAAGTACAATTTTCTATCTTTTACTCCCATCCCAGCCCCCCGCAGAAGGAAATATTATTAACACTATTTTATAGAGCAAGTCATAGAGTCACAGTATCGGTATGTAATTTTGTAACAATAGAATTGGGATCATAATCTAGATATCTCCTCCCCTCTTAATGTGTTATACTTGACTGTGAATTGCGTCTTTAAGAAGTTGCCCCATTTTTGTGATGTGATATAAGATAGAAGGTGTAGATGGGAAGGGCATAGATTCCTGTTCCTTATACCTGATGGTGAGCCAGTTCATTCATTCTGAAATTATTTATTTATCAAATCCAGATATTTCTCCATTTGCATGGTTCTAGGATGCAAAATTTCAATTGTTACAGTTAATTAAATAACACCATCCCCCAACAACACAGTTCAAATTTCAGTTACAATGTTATAGTAACCACGAGTATTTGTACTAAAGTACAACTTGTACATCTTGTTATTTGGTTCATGAACAGACAGTAAAGAATATAGCTGTGTTGCCTCTTTGTCTCTTTAAATAAAAACTCAAGTAACATTTTGTGAAAGTGGATGATTTAAGAGGGAATTGGCTGACAAAGATGAAAATGCAGCAAAGAAGTAAAAAGTGCTAACACTGGAAGTGAAATTTGAACCACTGGTAAAGAGTTCTAGAAAAAATAGCTGATCAGGGAAGGTCAACACTGTTCTAGAATCTGTGTGTGCAGCCAGAGGAATTTGGCAAAGAATAACTTACATAAATTAAGTTATTTTATGATGAAATTTGACGATTTGTGATGATTGTGACAAAAAGGATGAAGACATGACAGAAGAAAGGATGCTGGCAAAAAACTTCCTAACAAAGGAACTCTTTAGGGATATTGCACGACAGTGAAAACACCAAGGATAAAATGTTGGAAGCTAATCCAAACTGAGATAGGCATATGCTAATTCATCAAGGCCTAAAAAAGATGCTCACTTGATATTTTTAATTTATAAAGAAATAAAACACTTTTATTCTCAAAGTTTCTGACTTTTGAATTACAATTCCCTAAACAAATGGTTTACTTTCTTTCCATTTTTGTATATATTTATAACTGATAATAAGAGTTTTTAATGTGTTTGACAAGAATGTCAAATGTCATAGAAAAATCATAATTTTCCAATTGATTATTGAGATCGCTTAGCATGGTTCCAGCTTTCATGACTGTTTTTATGGTCTTGCATTACTATGCAAAGTGAGAACTGCCTGTATTTATTGAGCCAAATGGGCACTCTTGTAAGTGGTGGGAATATAATGATGCCTTATGAAACATTATTCCAACGTAGATTTATTGTGTCTGCCATGTGCCAGGTTGCATAAACATATGTGAATAAAACGTAGTCCTTTTTCTCAAAGAATTCACATTTCAGTTGATTGATGAGAGACAAGATCATTATACTAGAACATAATACATTTCTTTGAATGCAATGATAGGGAAAAACCAGGCATTATAAGAGCCTATATGAAGTACATCTGATCTTAGTGTGGGAGGGTGAGGGTTGGGAGAGGCTGGGAGATAGCCTGGAGGATCTAGGAGTTAATTTGGAAAAGCTGTGTTGAAGAGGTGAGAAAGTTCTGCATGGGGAGTACTGGATATTTTAAAAACTTGATTGTTGCCCGAATGTGGAAGGCAAGATAGGGGACAGACAGATCAGTAATGCCAGGGAACCTTTAGGCAATGGGAGAGCTCTTGTGCTTTTTCCCCAATTTCTTTTAAACTAAGTTATAATTTGTGCATAATAAAATTGACCCATTTTAGTATATCATTTGGGGTGTCTGATATAAGCCCTGTAACCACCACTACAGTCCAGATGAAGAACATTTAACAACACCCTATAAAATCCTTGGTGCTCCTGAGAGATTAACTCCTCCTCTCACCCCAACCCCTGACAACCACTGATGTCCTTACGATTTGTCTTTATTAGAATGTCATATAAATGGAATTATACAGTATGTAATCTACTAAGTCTGGTTTCTGTCACCTTGTATAGTACTTTTGAGATACATCCATATTATTGCGTGGAAAAAAAGCCTTTGGGTTTTAAACAGGAGTATTATCTGAGAGATTTGATTGGAGGATGAGTTTGAGAGGAACAAGACTAGACACTTTTAATGTAATTTAGCCAAGTGATAATGGAGAAGGGTTGCAGAGGCAGGGCTTGGTTTGAGGAGTGTGTAGGAGGTAGAATTGGTCTCAACTAAGGTAGGGAGTACAGGAGTAACAACAAATGGGGAAGAGGAGGCACTGTGTGTTGGCTGTGTCGAGGGGGAGGAGTGTAGGATTATCCTGAGGTGAAGTCCAACAGGGTATGGGTATGTGAAGGAGTTGTTTTCTTTCCTTCTGTATCCTCTGATCTTTGCCTGAATCAAATTTGTGAAACATTGACCTTACTTAAAGGGCTCCCTTTTCTCTTCAACCTGCCACATTGTCACGAAGAATTTGTTCCCAACACCTTGCTTGCACTGTGGACTATAAAATGAAGAGTGTCCTCTTCGTACAGTATCAGCTAACTCAGTTCATCCACAATTACACGTAATTTTCCAGAGACAGCAATGTAAATGTCTCTAGAGAAGCTATGGTTTCTTGGTCCATGACGCTGGAAGTCAGAGTTCAGTGGTAACAAAATAGCTACAGGCTGGGTTCTCTTTTGTAAAGATCTTTTCCATCCAAAGAGGTGACCTGTGTTTTTGAGGGTGCTACACCTGAACTAGTTTGAACCTTACAGAATGGAAGTGGAGATGAAGGAATACAATATCATCCATATTTAACATATGGCTAGCTGACTCATCTTTGTGGGAGCTCTGATTTAGTCAGGATTCTGGAGCTGCATCTAGGCTAATGGGAGAATTTTTGATTGATTAATAATGTCCACCTTTGCCCTGCGAAGGAAGCACTCTGGGATGTGGTGGATAGAGTATTTGTCGTTCGGAGGAAGAACTTCTCAACAAGGTGATGGACCACACAAATGCCTATAACCCCAGGCATGATTACAGCTGTCATAGCATTTGATCTCCAGGATAGTTCCATGAGTTATAGAGTGTTTTCTCTCATAGATGGGGAAATGGAGTTACAGAGAGGTCGGGTAATACCCAGTATCACACAGTTGGCACTGGCAGAGCTGGAATTCAAACCCCGGTAGTCTGGTTCCTTAGTCCATGCTCTTCTGTGTACACCATGCTGTCCATAGAATTCTAGAGTGCTAGCACTGCAAGGACTCATGGGAACTGTGTCATTCCTCTACTCTTAATTTTATAGTTAAAAGGAATGAAGTGTAAAGAGGGCTCTGGGATGACTCACTCAGGATCACAGGGGAGGGTGGAGGCAGAATTAGCTGACCTTCTTCCCTCCCCCCTTCTTTCCTCCCCACCTCCTCTGTCCTCAAGTGGCTCCTGTCACTCTTGCAGTTTTGTACCTGTGTCTTGGTTGCCTGTCAGTTTCATATCAGTGAAGAATAATGTCGCTGAAGTAGGCAGCCTGGCAAAATTGTTATTTAATTCCATTCTTTCCTTGGCCTTAGCTCTCTCTTGTCTGGGAATGTACTAATTGGCTCTTTCTGTCCCTTCTTGTCACTTTATTATTCCCAAGGGAGCCTGGAATCACCTTTACTGTTCTCTAGCCTGTCCTGTATGATCATTGATTGTCTGGTCTTTTGCTCTTTCAAGTCTCTTCCTAGTAGCAGTTGGGAAGGGGAGAAGCTGCTCAATCAGCTGGGTGAGAGTTGAGTTTTGGGGTGGGGGAGAAAGAGAACTGTCATGGGATTGGGGATATTGTAGTGCTGGACCTCCTCTTAGGGGTTTGGATCTTTGTGGTTTTGATCCTGCCATCCCACTTATACCCGCCACAGCTCAGCCCTCCACATTTGGTGTGGGCATCTCTCCCTCTGCAGTTGGGGGTTCAGAGCTGAGAGAGAGTGTTAAAGAATTCGCAGGCCCCCAGAATTTATTCACATAGAACCTTGGTTACACAGGGTATCTGGGACAAAAAAGGGAGTTTATGCCTTGAGAGTTTACATTTCATATTTGTTGTATATTTTTTAAAGGAGCCACAGCTTTGGGATAAATTGATTTGTTAATTTTCCTTTAAAAAAATTTCTCATGTAAGCTCATTCAAGTACAGAGGCTGATGCTTTCTTTTTTCTTTCCTCCCTCTCCTTCTCCCTTCCTTCTTTTCTTTGTCCCTTGTATAGTGGGTCTTTGTAAAAATTTAACTCTCGTTCTAGCCTTTTCCACCAACCTTACCCAGGAATAAAGTTGAATATTAATGCATTATGGTCACCATTCTACATTGGCATATTCTTTCTCCACATTCTCTATAATTAAAAATGTCCTTCTCAATTTCAACTCAAAATACCTGAAAAGACTCCTTGTTTGGTTAAGAGAAAGCAAATTTCCCTAGGTAAGTTCCCATATGTTTTCTGTAAAAACTGGCACACACTTTTTTTGTATTTCATCCCTGTCAAATGAGATCCTTATAAGAGTAATCAGCCAGTCTGAACCACTCATCTCTTTCTGCCTGCATTTTCCTGGGTAATTTTAACTCTTTTGGTGCTGTCCAGGAAAGCTTGCTTCCTCCTATCACAGTGGAAGGGTTGGATTTCTGAGACTTCCACCTTCTCTTCAGTTTTCTCAGATGACCATGGAGCTTTAGGGCTGTTCATCTGAGTATGGGCATGTGCACAAATAAAATTTTCCTTCAAGGCCATGGGAAGGCCCCAACAAATGTGTTCACATGATTCATTTCTTTTGTAAAGCTTACATGTATTTTTATATGCTTTTTATTAAAGTGGGTCCCAACAGTGTATAAGCTTCAGGCCTCACCAAACCTGCATCCACTCTTGAATAGTTTCCTTCAAGAAACTATAGTAAGAGCTTCTATCACCTTATTAGTCAAATTAGCTTGATTCAGCTACACTCTTAGTGGCCTCCCCATTGTTGTAGAACTTTTTAAACTCTTTTAGAACTTTTTTAGTCTTACATTGCAATGACAAGCTTACGTATGGACACAGATTAACTCTACCTAGTGGGAGTTGGATTTCACAGGCTTAAAAACCTAATTGATCATTTTCTTCCTGTTTCTTCTCCCACTGCCATCATTTGCCAAATTCTGTAAGCTGATCATTTTAGTTTGCATTGCCTCTTGGAACTGTCCCCTCCTTAAAAAAATAAGAAGTCTCATTATGATTACTGTGGAGTTGGGTGGGAGAAGGTGGTTTATAAAGTGAATTCATACCATTCTTTTTTAAAATATTTACCCGATGATATGTTTATTGATTTTAGAGAGAAAGGAAAGGGGGAGAGAAATACCGGTGTAAGAGAGAAATATCAATCAGTTGCCTCCTGTACACACCATGACTGACTGAGGTTCACACCCTCAACCTAGCTATGTTCCCGGACCCGGATCAAACTGGTAACGTTTTGGTGTGTACAGGACGGTGCTTCAATCAACTGGGCCACCCAGCCAGGGCTATACCATTCTTTTACTCCTTTTCAGTCTCATCGCCCTACTGCAAGCTGGTTGCAGCAACTGGTTAGTTTACCTTCATGCTCCGTCCAGGATGCTTCTCACTGGGAGTAGAGGGCTGTCCAAATGAAAGACCCCAATCAGAGGCTTTTAAAAACATCTCTCGACTTTATTGCTTTTCAGCCCCCAAATTTCATCCATTTCACATACTTTCTGGTTGGAATAAGTCCTTCTTTGTTCAAGGTTCGTCTTGAAAGTTGTCCAGCCTATCTGTCTACCTCCACCTCTCCCTGATACACTCTTTATAATTGTGTCCTAGCCATAGTGTTTCCCAGGTATACCTTCTGTTTTTCAGACCTTTTCTTGAAGGCACTTAATGCTGTGTACTATGTGGAGCAATTATTTGTACATTATTTGGATGATACTCTTGAGTAGATTTAAAAAAATTCTTGAAAGTGCTTTGTCTTATTTATTTTTAGTAGTGGTAGGTGTCCAAGTACTCAGTGATAAAAGTAGCACTGGACTGCTACAGAGAGCTCCGGGCAGAATCCCACAGAGCACACTGAACCCTAATTATCTGTCTCCCCCACCGCTCTGTGAGCATTCCACAACTGGGACTGTTCTCTCCAAATTGCCAGTGCTGGAAGCGCACAGCAGCAAAGTCTCTTGGACTAAAAAGACAGGCATGCTTGTTTCTAATTCACGTGATGCTCTTCTATGCTCTGAGTAGGATTTTAAACAAAAATTTTGAATTTTTGACAAACTTGGAAAAAGAAAAATGGATGCTAGTCCAGTGTTAGTTGAGGTGTCACTAGTCACTTTGTGTTTGAAACTTTAAATTATTTTTTAAATCTTTCAATTTTTTATACATGTATAAAAATTTTAAAAATTTAAATGAATTTTAAAATTTATGTTTGGAAAATTTATCTGTACTTTTGAATAATTGGATTGTTGTATAACTAAGGTTAGTATTGATCTAGTTTAAATGCAGCCTTGGTGTTTCATTTGTATTACTTTTTTTAAACATTTTTAACAACATGAAAGGAAAGCGAATATAATAGTAGTTTAAATGAAGTGAAGGTTTAATTTGTGAATTAATCTTAATTTGATTTTTTTGTATAGCTGTTATATTCAAGTGCTAAGCAGATAATATAAAGCAGTATATGTTGTTTGAAGCTTTTATCAGCTCTTCCCCAATAGATCTTAAATCTAAATCAATATTAAATGTGTCCTAAAGAATATATCCATTTCATTAAACAGCCCGAGCTTTGAGTAAATTTTTAGACTCTTGAACCCTGTAATATGCAAAGGAATAAGCTTAGATATAACATAAGCATAAATCATTGTAATTTGTGTGATTTATCTCTGCAGCGTAAATATTGTGCTCATGTGGTAAAACTGCTGTCCTGGAAATCAGGTTTTGGTTGTCTGAGTATTTGTGGGATTGGAGGAGGTTTTAGGGTTATGTTTGTGTTTAGATTTAATTTGAATAGTTAAGTTGAGATTTATGGTGATCTCTGTGTGTAATGTTTTATTTACTTTTTTAAAGCTTATGAAACATCTGAATCTGGTCTTTGGGGACCAAGTTCAAGAAATATGGTATAATTCTATTTTAATTGTTTCTCTTAATGGCACCATATTTCTGTTTATTTGCAGTTTGTGTATTTAAGACATTAACACATTTAATACCCTGTAATTGGGTATCTTCAACTTTCTACTACACTAGACTCCTGCTTTCAGATTTTTGGACTCTATAAACACGGGAGCAACATCAGAGCTATCTGTCTTTTGCTTAAAGTACTGAATGATTACACTCTGATATCTTCATTACATGAAACACATACCCTTGGTTTACTTGAAAGTAAATGTTTCTAAGAATTAAGAATGCTTAGCTTCTGTGACAGATTGTATACTTCTTCATTGATACACTGATAAATTCATTTTTTTCAAAAACATTATCAAGTTCATACTGTGCTATGATATATAGAGGATGTAGTGATGAACAAAACAAATGTTCCTTTCTTGACCTCAAAGTATCTTAGAATTGGTAGTGGGGGTGCTGGGATATGAAACCAGGCCACCACAGTACCATGTGGTAAATGCAGTGGAACCCTAAGTCCATTAGCACATACAGGAGCGCCAGAGACTTTGCGGTGGAACTGACACCTCTGTCTCCTTATTCTTCATAGTTATCCAGGTGAAGGGGTGTTGAAGAGTGGTTAAGAATGATCCTGGCACAAGCAACATTAGTGGTGAAAGTCCAAAGTAAAGAGAGCAGTCAGCACATTAGAATACTAGTGTGTTAAAAGTGTAGGCAACTAAAATTCAGATAACCAGACCTCTCATTTTGGATTAGAAAATATTTCTTTTGTATTTTACTTTGGTGCAAAGTGAGAAGTGACTAAAAATTTGTTTGATTCCCCCTTTCTCTTATAACAGAAATACTCATTTATTTTAGAAAATTTGAATTGTTTATACTACCAAAAATTGAAAATCAGTTGTAATCATATTACCTAGAGATCATCTTACTTGTCATTTTATAAGTATTCTTTCAGGTTTTTGTTTCTTTTTAAAAAACAGGTTTTTAATCCTCACCTGGGGACATTTTTTCCACTGCTTTTTAGAGAGAGAGGGAGGAAGAAAGGGAAAGAGAGAAACATCTGTGTGAGAGAGAAGCATCGATTGGGTGCCTCCCACATGTGCTTGGACCTGGAATTAAATGCATGTAGACTGGGGATTGAACCCACAACCTAGACCCATGCCCTGACTGGGATTTGAACCCATAACACTTCTGCTACGGGATGATGCTCCAACCAACTGAGTCATACCATACAGGGCTCAGAGTTTTTTTGTATGCATCTTTAATTTAATAAAATTGAGATGATACCTAACATGATTTTTTTGTAACTGAAATTCTGTACTTAATGTAAAAGTCACATTAAATTGTTTTCATAGCCTTGGGGTACTTATAAAATAAGAATTTTAGAGACCACATAGTATTCTGTCCTGAAACATCATTTATTTATAGAGCCTCCATTATTGGAAAGTAAGTTGCTATTTTAAATATTGCTGCAGTGAATATTTGTTTTAAACTTTTTAATTCTCTGATTATTTCCCTACAGCATTAAAAACATAGGCTCTTTATTCTATGTTCTTGCCTCTTTTTTTGTAGATGTAAACTACTTGTTTATCATCACCCCTCCCTGCAAAAGTCAGTCTAGTGCTAACATGAGGTCTTGAATCTAGATTTTCAAATCTTAGCAGTTAGACCAGTGCTCTCCAAGACACCTGCTTTAAGAACAGATTTGGAAATGAACCTCATTCAATCTAGACAAGTGAAAGCATAAGTTGAACTAGATGTTATGTGGCTGGACATGAAATATAAAGCTAGTGTTGTTAGATGGTGATATAAATGTGAAACTGTTGTGTCCATTTTTTTTGGAGTGTGTTCATGTCTCTAGAAGTATTTTACTCAGGGATTTTTTTTAAGCACAGGAATTAAATCTTTTATAGGCAATATTCTTTAACTGTATGATAAGTAACTTAGTATGAGTAACTTGGAATATATCTTATTAGATACATATTTCGGTGGAGTTAAGAATCAGAAGAAAAATGGAACTGTTTCTAGGGTGAGCATTTTTTCTTAAAGATGTGAAGAGGGTTATTTTGCCCAGAACCAAGTAGAAGATCCTAGCAATAGGAACCAGTTGGCTCACAGGGGTTTTACTTTTTTTATAGCTGTTGTGCTGTTTTAGGGCTGAAGTCTTGTCATCTTCACCTTCTCATCCTGTGTCCACCTTAATGCCCAGCACGTTATTCTCAATAAATATCTCCCCAAAACAAAACACTTTAAAAAACAGTAGCTTTATTGTGATAGAATGTATCATGCAATTCACAACCTAAGGTATTTTTATTGGTGTTGATGGTTTTTAGTATATTCAGAGTTGTGTAACCATCACCACAATCAATTTTAGAACATTTTTATCAACCTCAAAAAGAAGTTCATACCCTTTAGCCCTCACCCCTACAGCTGTAGGTAGCACTAATCTACTACTTTCTGTCTCTGTGCATTTGTCTATTTTGGACATTTAGTAGAAATGGAATCACATTCTACTTTATGTGGTATTTTGTGACTCTTCTTCATTTACTAGTATTTTCAGTATTCATCCATGTTGTACCATGTATAAGTACATCATTCTTTTTATTTTTTTAACAAATATTACTTCATTATTTTGGGGTATATACATGACATATGTATATATCACATTTTGTTTATTCATCTATCGATTGATAGAACAAATCCTTTTTAATATCTAAATGCTTTTGGGTAGGTTTGCTCTACAAGAGCAAAGACTAAGGAAGTAGGTAAGTCGCAAGACCTGAAAGGGGAGATGCTTTCAAAGCTCATTAGTGGTATATATAAATAAGGTATATATTTATAAGTTTAGAATTAATATAAATTATAAATTTATATTTATAAATTTAGAATATATAAAAATAAGCTTAGAATATTTGTAAGTTTAGAAGGTATATATGTGTGTATATATATATATATATAGAATTAAGCTTGTATGGTTGTTGGGTCTAAGGGAAGAGTATCACATCAATCAGAACATCTTGTCAGTTCTACCAGTTTAATACTTCTTAACTTTGCTCTGGACTCCATATCTCGGGTACCTTATCTAAGGAATATCTTTTGCTTGGTCAATACTTTAACCACCACCATCCCCTGAAGCAGGCTAAAAGACCATTTATAAAAATATTATTTTCCTTTGGGAGTCAGAAGTCCTTAACATAGCCCGCATGTTGTCTAACATCAGGCCCCTGCTGTCTTCTCCTTTTTGCCCCATCTTCCCCTCCTACAATGTTTATACTTCACAAAGGATGATGGACTCCTTTCTAAAGCTGGGCACCCCAAATTTCAGCTTGCACCACTTCAGGAACTGTGTTAAGGACTCCTTTTGGAGCTGGTGTAGTGGAAATACCTGTTGTGCTTGTTTCCTTTGAGTCTCTTACCATCTTAGAAATGATGCCTTGCAAGTCATCATGAAGGGTAAAGGAGATGTGTGAAAGTATGTGGCACATCACATGCACTTAATCAACCATGTCCTTTCCATTTTTTATTTGGATTATGGTTCATATGTAGTGGCTTAGATGAGTTTGATATCAGCCCCCTCCTTTTTCTTTTCCTGAAAAGAGGGATTGACACATTATGATGATTGGCTGTAGTTTCAAGGTTGTTTTTTTTCTTCCAAAGTCTGTATCTATGCCTCATAATCCTGTTTTTGTGAAGTCTCTGGAATTGTATTACTGATCTAACACCTCTGCCTAGCAGCAGTACTTCCTTGGGTTCCTGCCTGTAGAAAGGTGATCACTTGTTGCCCTTTTTCCCCCCTAAAACATTTGTGTGTCTGTATCTTTATGTTTTCTCATTATGAAAGTAATAATTGTTCATTTAAAAAAAGAAAATTTATAAATAAGAGATATAAATAAAAGGACTTCAAATGCAGTTGCAGTGTAAATTACCTGCTGTGGTTTATGGTTTTCTAATCTTTAATGCATGTATACATGTATGTGTCCATATTTTATAAACTAGAAGTTGGGCGATACTGTGTTTTGTTTAAATGCTGTTTTCCACTCATCAGTGTAGGTATTTTTTAGTGTTAGTATCATGTAAGTAATTTTTTATGATGTCATAGAATTCTGTTGTTTGGGAGAAGCATGATTACTGTCATCAGTCCTCTTTGAATGGACATTTAGGTTGCATCCAATGTTTGGTTATTTTTACATTGCTGGCTGTGATTTTGAAGTCATGAGTTATTCTGATAATGGTTTTTACCTCCTGACTTAACAGTTCTCATGAAATCCTTTTCCTGAGGTTTGATGCCAGATCCAGTTCAAACTTGTTCCTCTCAGTTTCCACAGGTCTTTTGTGATGTTACCACCAGCTCGTGTGAAGGTACTTTTTCTTCTTTCACTCCTTTTTGTGCTGTTATCCGCTGCTAACTTTCTAATATCTTCATACGTCCACGTTCAGTTTACTTCGGCAAAATTCTGCCTTATTTTGTCCCATACCACTCACTGTCCTATCCGAGTTTAACTTTCAAATAATTATTTCTTCATATTGGTTAACTTCTCTTTCCGTTTCACAATTGATCCTTATGACTAAATTTGTTTCCACAATATTTTCCATTGCCTTATCTCAAATTTTGGTTTATTTACTTATTTTCATTAATTATTCTAAAAGAGATTGCTTGCTTCTTCTAAATAAAAGAATGAGTTGGAGGGGTTTGTATTGTGTAGTACAATCAAAAGACACACCTTTATAAATAATTGTCTGTTGCCTCAATTGGGATATTACTAAAGTTATTTTTAATCTAGGACTGTCTTTTCTCCTTTTGGGTCTGTTTTTGGCCTATAGCCAGTTGATTATGTCCTTAAGGAGCATTAGCCATTTTAAATAATTTTAATATGAAGTTAAGTATGTCATATTATATATTAAAGCTATGGTTAATAAACTTGGCCATGCATCTGAATTACTTGGAGGTCTTGTTTAATTAGGGACTGCTGGATCCTACCCCAGATTTTTGGTGAGGCCTGAGAATCTGCATTTCTAACACATCCCTAGATAATGCTGATACTGCTGGTTCTGAAACCATTCAGAATAATTGTTCTAAGGGGACATAGAAATCATTTTTTGATTATCTGTACTGTTTATAATTATCTGTATTCTTTTTCTCTTTACACTAGTAAACATGATAAATAACAACTGAGCATACTTTTGTAGAGCAGTCACGTATTTAAACAACAAACAAAAACCCTTCTTGTCAAAATATAAGAGAGTTATTGGTTATAGAGCTATACTTGTTGTGAGCAAGACCAGTAGACACATTGTCTGGAGCCTTAGTTTAGGGTCCTGGGTTGTTCAGTCCAGGATGAGTTTCTTTAAATCTTTTACAGTCTTAGTTTTCTTGCAGAAAAAATAAAGTGATTGCCACCCCATCTCTCTGGACTCGTCCCTCTATTTCTTAAATCTGTAGGCATAGCCTCACTGTGTTTAAATAGGTTTATGATGTCAAATATCTCAATTAAGAAATGCCTATCTCTTTTCAATAAATGTTCATAGTAGTTTTAAAGAGGATTTATCACAATGGGGCTTTAGAACTTGGATGAGGAAATACTATGAAATCATAGATCTTCCAAATGGCTTTGGAAATCAGAGCTACAGGACAGATACACCCTGTCTGCTAGAGTATGAGGTTGGGTCTGGAGAAGAAGAGGTGAGAGAGAAATTTTAAAATAATGTGAATAGAAACTGTCATTGGCTTCATTTGATTCATCAGATTCAGATTCAGTTCAGTGTGCAGTTCTCTGGTTCTTTATCTGATATAACTGGTAGTTGTCACAGTTATTAGCGTACTGGCAATTTGGACCTTTGGGTTTGAAGTTCTTTCTACTTGACAGCTGAAATGGAGGAGATGTTGTGAAGCTTTTTGAAGCTGGCTGTGAGGTATATTATTTGTATTGGAATAGAAAGGATACACTATTAGAAAAAGCACAAGAGGGAAAGGGCTATAGGTGTGTGAAAGGTGAGGCCACAGCAATGCTTGGCTGCTGATAAGAACTTACAGTACCGATAAGATGAACAGAAAGTTTTTTCTAAGCACCTGAGCTTCTCATGTTTAGACTTGGTAAAAAGCCTGTGAATCTAGCCAAAGATGGTTCAGCTGTATTGTAGAGACAAGTCCCTTATTCTCTGAGGCTATCACTGTGAGTTGGAATTTCAAATCTTTTTAGAAAGCCATTTTGACTATTTATTATTGTTGTTGTGTTCTCCCTCACCCATTTTTTTGAGGGTATGACATGTGTGGTCTTCTTTTCTTGCCAGCAATTAGGAAAGAAATCTCAACAGAGTAAGAAATCTTATGATACAGAAAACATTTGCCTGAAGTGTTCCCGTGTGGGCAATGGGCATGGGCATATACTAAAAGAGGGGAAAAAGGGCTTTTTGTTGAGAGTGACAGAGACACAGGTCGAGCAAAGTTTAACTTAAATCCCTTCATTGATATTGGAAAGTCATAAGCTTTCATATGACACTGCCACATTCAACTCACTGTGTGATCTGGAGCTCTGTGGCTTTTACCACTGTGTGTGTGTGTGTGAGTGTGTGTGTGTGTGTGTGTGTGTTGTAAACATTTTATGAACTGCAGTGTCTGATCCATCCGTCTGTCTGGGCAAGGATGTCCCTTGATAGCAGAAAAGAACAGCAATCAGGACAGAATTGGTCAATGTGGCATGTCTAATGGTGGGAAGATATTTGAAGGACCTGCTGTAGACACAATAGTCTCTCTAAATAGCCTCTTTGCACCCGGAGTCTTATTGCAAACAGGTTCATTATGGAGAGACATTCTGACACACAACATCACAGTAATGAAAGTAGCTCTGTTTTTCTAATATTGTATCTTGCCACTTCAGTTATGCTGCTGGTACAAGATTTCCCTTGTGTTGTTGTATATTTCTCCAGAAAAGGAATCAGTCTTCATAGAATATACAATTATTTGGTACAGGAATGTATAACTCATACCTAAGATCGAGTCCTCCCTGTTTATGTGCACTAGTGTAAAAATAATTGGCAAACACATCTTCCAGACCAGAAGATTCCAGCACCTTCAATTTGTTGGATTAGAAGATGTTGAACCAGAGTAATAATAAACTTTAAAAAAATGTGTAATGTTCAAAATGGATTTGTGGTCAATCATAAAAGAAGAAAATATTAGTACAGTTTCCCATGAGGTGTAATTTTTTTCCTGGGGTTTTAGCCAACTCCAGTGTCATATCTGTTCAAAGAGGGGAAAATGCAAAAGGTTTTCATCCACTAAGCTTTACATATAACTACTATATGATGACTTAAGCTATTGGATTTTCTGCCTGTTAATGTACAGCTTGAACATTATGAACATGGAAAAAAAGGCTATATTGGTTTAAAAGTGGATATGGAAAATGTAATGTGCTCAAGTGGGAACAATGGCATATTAAAAAAAACACTCATGACACAGATCTAATAATTCAGTTGCCCCTGTAGGAGAAGGGTATCAGCTCTGATACTGGCTCATAGTTTATATTTATACACACCCCTGGTCCCAGCAGTGCCCCATGTGTAGGTTCCAGAGAAAAGGAAGAAAATAACCTATAGGGAAATCAGCCTGGAAACCTTTCATTAAATACATTGTACTTTGTATTGTGTCGTTCACAGAGTCTTCCAGAAATAAAGAAAGGAAAACCTGTTATCAGTCCACATGTGTGAAATATTGTATTTGAATACTATCATTTGTTTTAAGATTAAGGCTGAGGCAGCAGACATATTAGTTATTATTCACTTACATCTGGTAGATAATGCAACAGGGATTTAAAAATTCTTTTTTTCACTTCTATTTCCTGTCTTCGTCCCCCAAACAATGGCAGAAATACTATTTTAACTTAAAACATGCTGGCTAAAATATTTTCATTTGGAAATGTTGCCTTTTTATAGAGTATTGGGTGATGAGGGTAATAAAATCAGTCTTAAAATTTTTGGTGGAGTTTATCTGTCATTCAGCAAAAGACTCATTTCTAGAGAAAATTGGAGAAAGCGTTAAATACATTCTCTCATGAGAAAAATACACATGGTAAGGGTGAAACTGAATAGTGACACCTTTATCAAGTTGAATGTCCTTTGGTGTGAGCCTTTGTCTTGTCATTATAGTTCATGTATTGCTGTTGGTAGGCTTTTAAAATCTGTAAACGTCCTAGCTTTTTTTGCTGACTATTCATGCAGGATACGCTAGGCAAGCCAACTGTGACACATATTCTGCCTATACTTGTAGCTGTCTCTTAGATGAAAATGAACACACATTTTAAACCTAAACCTTGGGTACCATATAACAGTATTTAATGAACTTCCAGAAGAGCAGACATTAAGAGTTTGGTTTTGATCTCAGATACCTGGGAGCACACTGTCCTACAGAGTCTGTTGAAAGATTTATTATTTCGTAAGTAGCTTGTGTTGAAAATCTTGTTTTAAGTATAGAGGGTTGTAAGCCTATCAATCTCACCAAATTGATAACTTTTTTCACATCTGTTAGACTCTGTGCCACCTTTTGGCCTCAGAAGAGACACAGACATCACACTCCAGATTAGGTCACTTTATTAAGAAAAAAATTCTTGTATGAAATGGGAGTAGAATTTTGGAAAAGTAGGGATGTATTCTTATGTGGAGAACTTGTCAAGTGGAACAGCTTCTGGGAGATTGGTTGTCATGGTCATTGTGTATAAGCTTCTAAATTGCAGGCAGTTACCTCAGTATTCATTTGGATTGTTTCAGTTTTGGTTCTGTTCATGCTGTAAGCACCTATTAGTTGAGTTCTTAGACATAGGCTAGGTTAAGTTAGAGTTATTGATGGTCTTTAGTGCTTAGGATTTAGAAATACCTTCTGACTACCAGTAGATCATTAAGAAAACATTTTTCTGGTTTCCAAGGATAGATGAGCTTTGGGGAATGGTTTCCTATTTACCACCATCTCTGTTTTACTTAAACTGACAAGCACAACCACCTCTGTGGATACAGAGGGTTGTCCCTGACCTAAAGGCTGTAATGGATGGTCATCCACTGTCAGGTCTCCTGTATCTCTAGATGAACAGTTCTGGACCCTCCTTCCAGATTAGTTGAGCCACGGGACTGTTAGGTTTCTCTGCTATTGAAATGTTTCAGTAATAAATTAGCTTTCTGTGTCTAGCCATGACTGCTGGTCCTGACATTGATTTGGGGGCCAACTAGTTCATTGAGCAGATCCTTGGGCTGCTCATGTGCAGCAGTGTAGACTCTCTTCCCAGGTCCTGCGTAGGTTTCCCAAGGCCCCATTTCTCTGCATCTGCATGGGGTTCCAGACTCAGGATGGGTGTTTATCCCAGAGCACTTGCGATAGCCTGGAGACCCTGTAGGCTGGTCTGTCCTTCACATTACTAGGCTTTTCTCAGGATTACAGACAAGCTTCAATGGTAGTGAAGCTCCATCCGTATTACTAAGAGGTGGTGTTAAGTGAGTGCTTATTGTGTTCCAGGCATTCTGTTGAGTACTTCATATGCATTGTCTTTTAATCTTCATGTTAAGCTGGTGGAGACTGCTTTTCACCATTTTGTAGATGCGGAAACTTTGTCATTAGTAAGGGACAGTGCATGGGTTTTCAGATCTAAGCCTGATCTTATTCCTCAGTCCTAGCCCCTTATTATGATTTGACATCACACCCTATAGGCTATGTGGCCTCCCTGAGTTCCACTTTCTCTTCCTTCAGCTTTCATGCTTGTACAGTTATTTCTTCTCATTCCTTTGGGACCATCAGCTGACCCTACCACCGTACTAGCTAGGTGACTCAGTCCTTTCCCTGAGTGAATTGCATTTTCCCTGTTGGTAAAATGAGGGAGAGTGATAGAACCTCCATATAATCTGGTGTTGTGAAAAGTAAAAGAAATACACATTATACACATTACTTATTGGAGAGCTTCTTTATGTCAGGTACTATGCTAGAACCCATTACAGCAGTGACATGGACAGACATGGTCCCTGCTCTTGTGAAGCTTGCAGGCCTGTGAACATGTGAAGACACCGAAACAAAGCTACAGAATTACTTAGTTATGTGTTGCATGTGTAAACCACATATAGATGCCCAACTTTGACTTCAAGTTTAAGCCATGGCCTGAAGAGTTTCTAGACTTTTTGAGGGTCCTATTGTTAATACTTAAGGAAAGCCCCCCCTTTTTTTGGTATTGCCTAGATGCAAAGAGTTTTTACCCAAATCCTCTTCCATTGTTCCCCATTTCAGTTTTCTGGAGGTCAGAAACCTGAGAGTTCTACCCCCCACCTACATTTCAGCTTCTTCACCCCCTCATTCTCTCCTTTTTCTGTCTCTCTGTGCCCATGTTTCTTAGTTCTTCCTTACCTCTGTCTGCTCTGCTTTCTTCCTTTTTCTAATTTCTGAGCCTAGTTTAAATTGAACCTTCAGATCCTTGCTCAATCTTTGCCAATTTGTTAAATCCCTTTTTTTTGATAAATGCTCTTTTAAAACACTTACCCTGATTTTGCATTTATATTTGTTTAGGCAATCTGTTTCTCCAACTAGACTGAAAATTTCTGGAATGTACGGACTAGTTCTCTGCCTTTCTAGTACCTATCCCAAGCACAAGTCTGTTTTCAAATATTGAATTAAAGTGGCTTTTCCCCCTCATTTTCTCTTGGACAGTTAATCTTTCATCTCTAACATATTTTTTTAAACCTACCTGTCCAATTGGTCTATTGAATTGAACATATTCCAAATTAAACACATCTCCTCAACTCTTCATTTTCTCCTTTTCTTCTTAATTCTTCAGGAAAAAAAATTTTATTGTTGATTTTTAGAGAGAGAGAGAGAGGAGGTGGGGAGAGGGAGGAGAGGAAAATAGAGGGAGAAAAACATCTGTTTATTGGTTCTCATCATTCATGCACCCATTGGTTGCTTCTTGTATGTGCCCTGACTAGGGATTGAACCCACAACCTTGGCATATCTGGATAGTGTTCTACCAACTGAGCTACTCTGGCAGGGCCATTTTGTCTAATTTTTAATAAATGTCTCCATTCAGACCTTCATCCAGTCAGCCTCAGTTCCTTCCAAATATGCCCTCTCATCAGGCACCACTTTCTGGGTAGGGGAATCTATTTAATGAAAAGATTCCCTGCTATCTCCCATTACTTTCCCACTGTTACTGCCACTGCTCTGTGTAGGCTCTTACTGACTTCCTTGCCTAAATCATGTAACTGGTCCTCTCACCTCTTGCCCTGACCTAGTAATCTTCTGAAACATAGATCTGATCATGTCAGATCTTAAAACTATTTGATAGCTACTGAAATATTTACTAGTGAAATTGTGCTGTGTCTGGGATTTGTTTGAAAGTTATCCAGTGGAGGAGGAAGGTTGAGGGGATTAGGGAGAGGATAGGTGAAACAAGATGGACCATAATAAGGGTCATGATAGTGGATGAAGCTGGTGGTGCAATTCACAGGAGGCTTATTATACTGTTAACATTTGTAGATGTTTGAAAACTTCAATAATAATATTAAAAAATGAAACACAGCACACTGTGGCTATACCCAATGGAGATAACTATGTGAACTACTTGGCAGATCAAACAGTGCTCTCATACTCCCTCCCGGTGCCTTGTTTGGCCCCTGAGCTCCCCCAGCTCTTCAGGCTGACTGTACCTGAAACCAGCCTTGCCTCAGAATTGGTCTCCTGAAAGGCTCAGCTCTACAAATAAACCCTCCTTCATCTACCCCATTAGCCTCATTGGGTCCCACATCCATTTGATAAACTGCCTTTAGAGCATATTACATTGTTTCTGAGGCCCCCCTCCCACCTCCATTACTGAGGATTGCCCAAACTAAGAACGTGCTCACCTCTGATTTCCAGTTCTATGAATGCTTGTTGCATGCCTATTGAGTATCAAGCACTTAATGAATGCTTGAGATTAAATTGACCTGTAATGCAGAGAGAATTTACCACCCAGAATTTGGGGCTGACCTTGGCAGTGGGTTTCATCCTTCCTCCTCACTCCCAGCACCATCCCATTGTTAAGAGGTACATAGGTAAACTGTGCTGTGCAAATGTAAGATAGCCAAATATTTATTAGCATGTACAAATAAAACCCCTTGTCCAAACTTTTGTTTTGTTTTAATTGTGACTTAAAATTGTGAGACTCTGTGTTTACACTTATGAGGTCTCCCTCCTTGACCACTCAATAAAACTGGGTGGGGGAGTTGTTTTGGTGTCCATGGTTTGTTGGAGGGGGCAGGGTGGGAGACACCCTCCAGCCAGTCCCTGCCAGAGCCCAGCTGAAAGTCCCTACAACTAGCCTCTAAGGTGAGCAGAAGAGAAACCCTCTCCCTAACCTATATAATATATTTTGCTGATTTCTGGCCACTTAATTATTCCAAACTCCAAAGGACTCTGCATGCCAGAGGTAAAGTAGAAAATGTTTAAAAGATTTGAGAAATGAACCAATTTTTGTGGCCTGGAGAAGTTAAGACCTAGGTATAAGTTAATCACTGTTTCCAAACACATGAAATAATTTTACATGGAAGGTGGTGCCAGCTGTTAGCCATTTGAGTGAAAACAAACAAAAAGACTTAGGTTGCAGCTGGAGGGATTTTAGTTAGTTAGAAATTTTTCATTAAGTGGTTCTGGGTGGGAACTGGGTTCCCATCCCAGTAGATTGTTGAGTTAAGTCCAGATTGGAGGGCAGTAGGATGGATTTGAGGAATTTAAGCATCCTGAAAATCAGGCTTCATGATTAAAAAACTAGCAGCTGTGAATGCCCTCCGTGCTCAGAGCTGCAGAATGAGGATTCCCCTTCTTCCTCCCACCTTCCCCCAAGTTGAAAGAAATTAACCTCAATTAAAGAAAATAGTGATGGATGGCTACAGAGATAAATATGATATATCACACAGGAAAAACTACATTAAAAGAACATTAAAGTTGGGACAGAGAGCACTAGAAGTGAAAAAAATCACAGTTAAGGTTGAAAAGTGTTATCGTTTACATCTCTGCTAAAATGTAGACCTAACAGGACACATTAAGAAATTATGAGTATGCTCAATCGTGCTAAGAAGTTCTTTGACTTGACACATTCAGCTTAATGTACAGTTTCATTGCCCAGCTTTAATTAAAGCACCGTCTATGAATGATTATAGCCCATGGAAAAAAACCTGTTATTGTTACCAGAAGAGTTTTGGTGTTTGTTTAAATATTAAGTTTTGGAGTGGGCCAGGTGGTGATTCTGTGACTCTATGCATTTCAATACCTGAGCATATTTCAGCTTTTCTTAAGTCAAGAATCTCTTTTGAAAGGCACTAGGTGTAACTAAAATGTTCGTAACTTAATAATAGTTTTAATAATGTTGAGTAGTGTTCTTTTTCTTTGTATTGAAAGCAACATTTAGTTTTTAATCTTTTATTCCTAGGCTGGAATTTTGCTGCTCAAGAATAAAATTGTATACACGTATTTTAAGCAAATTATTAATATGTTATAGAGGCTATAATCAGAACCAAATCCAACCATATTTTCAACCTTATACAGGACCAGTGGCATTGCCCTAAGTGAAATGATTTTTAGCCAGTGTAAGTATGGTATACTCACCTGGGTAATACTAATTTGGGTACATGACAAATACATACTCATGGTCTCTCATCACAGATTTTTAGGTTGATTTTTCTTCTTCAGATGAATGAATTTGTGCTTGCAATTAATTTTTTTTTAAGTTCAGAAAGTGTCCTGGCTGGTGTGGCTCAGTTGTTTAAAGTGTCATCCTGTAAATGTAAAGGTTGCAGGTCCAATTCCCAGTCAGAGCTCATGCCTAGGTTGCGGGTTCAGTGGAGCTTATGAGAGGCAATTGATTGATGTTTCTCTCTCACATAGCTGTTTCCCTCTCTTTCTCTCCCTCCCTTCCCCTCTCTCTAAAAAAGTTTTTTTGAAGTTCAGAAAGCCAAAAAATTATGAAAGAGATATATAGTTGAAGATAAAAATGAAATCAAGGCCACTTTTTTTTTTCCTGGTGGCTACTTTGGTATACTGTGCATAGTCTCTGTTTCATAGTACAGAAAATAAAATCTGTAAGCCTTTTTGGAAGTCTTAAATGTAATATAAATTTAACGCATTATTAAAAGTATGCAAACAGTTTTTAAAACAGGGTATTGTATGGAAGCAATTATTGGCAGTGAGTGAGCTATGCACCCCAAGAATGGGTTAGGGCCAAAAAATTGAAGGTTTCTGAACAGAATTACTTTCGTGTGGGTGGGAAAGAGAGCAAGGTTAGCTTTTATGAGGAACCAATCCCAGCTCTTATTTTGATTCAGATCACATACTTGGTAACTCAAATAAATAAGTAATAAAGAGATTTCATGTTAGAATTAGGTTGTTTCCCCCCTCCCCTTGGTATAGTTTTCCAGTGGGGAGTGCTTAGTTTTTATCGTAGGAGGGCACAATGTACATAAATATGAACATGACCAAATGCATGTATAGCTCTGTAGTTTTCTAACTTTGGGCCTTGGAATGGTTAGAAATGTTGCCGCCCTTTGTGACAAGATGCTTGAGGATTCTTTAGCTGGGTGTGTTGTGTTCATTTTTAACAGACTTACTGGGATGTAGGAAGATTAAATTTTTATCATCTGAGAAGTAACAGGCCCTGCAATTTTTCTGCCACTTACCACTAGCCTGAAGAAGACCCTGGTGATAGGTGTCTCCTTTCTGTTCTCTTCATCTTATATGTTTTATTTATTCAACAACTTCACATAACATCAACCTTATCTCAACATAATTTTGCATTGTAATATTTGGGGGAGGTGGATCTTAAAAATGGAAGGGAAGAAAATTGCTTTATATAAAAATGAGTTTGGCTGCTGACAGATTCTCTAGAGCCTTTTGGGCCTTACTGATATCAAGTTTAATCAGCTTTCAATCCAGTGTCACTTAAGTCCCACGCCAGAAAGCTGAGGTTGAGCTGAGCAGCCATCTGAGCAGCACAGGGACTAGCAGCCCCTGTTAGCAGAGCACTGTATTGATGAGTGAGACTTGGTCAAGTTACTTAACCTTTCTTCCTTGATTTTCTATTATGTGGAATGGAAATGATAATATCTGCCTTTGATCTCACAGGGATACTGCAATCCATTAAAGTCATTAAAACACTTTAAGGTATAAGGCACTAGATGCAAGGCATCTTCATTATTGTTATTATTACAGGAAGTCCTTACTTAACATTGTAAATAGATTCTGGGACTTTAAGCAAAATGACTATAAAGAAACCAACTTTACCATAGGTTACTTGATATAAGCAAGAATAACTGTTTCCTAGGCATCTCATCAGCATAATGAAACATTATTCAGGGACCTGCTGTACTGTTTTTTTATTACAGTGTCATATACAAAGAAAGGCTTTTTAAAAATTCTAAATAGTTAAATCTTAGAATAAGGTCTATGAAAGGAGGGTGAGGGAGGTAGAAGAGGGTATGGGGCAATAAATGCTGATCGAAGGAGACTTGACTTGGGGTGGTGAACACACTACAATATATGGATGGTATATTATATAATTGTGCACCTGAAACCTATATAATTTTATTAACCAGTGTCATCTCAATAAATTTAATAAAAAAGAATGGGGTCTATGGCCCTAGTAGTTGGCCTGGAGCATTAAGAGGTCAGGCTACCTGTCGTCTCACTCTTGAGACCAGGCTCTGTTCCTCCCAGCCTGTTTGTTTTAGCAAAAAAGCAAAACAAAACCAGGAACACAGAAATGAAAAAACTGAGGGCAGTGGGAAATGGCTGTGGCCTACCTCCTGTTATTTTAATTGGAGCTGCTGTAGAGCTTCCTTACAGTGTGAACTATGTTGGTACCTCTCTTGATGCTCATCTCCCCTTTCTTTGGAATGCATATTTAGGAGGTTTAGATTGGATAGTGGGCTTTGATTCACCCCCATTTACAACTTTCATTTTCTTTGTTTTGTTTTTTAATTTTTAATGTTTATTATTTTAGAGAGATGGGAAGGGAAGGAGAAGGTGAGGGAGAGAAACATTGATGTAAGAAACATGCACTGGCTGCCTTCTGTGTTGAGCCCCAACTAGGGATGAACCTGCAACCCAGGCATGTGACCTGACTAGGAATGGAACTGGAGACTTTTCAGTTCGAGGACTACAGCCAACCAACTTGAGCTACACTGGCCAGGGCTGTTTTTTGTTTTTGTTTTTGTTTTTGTTTGACATACTGGAGAAAAAACGGTGAGGACAGAGTGGGTAAAGACTTTTGAATATCTTTGGATATTTCTCAAACTCATACTGTACAAGATAATTATGTTTCTTAGATCAGCCCCCCTCTGGCATTTTGTCTTGACTACATCCATCACACCTCATATAATATTCTAGAAGGAGATGTATTTTTCATATGGCCTTGAATGGCACCCACTTGATGATGTCCATGAAAAAAATAGAAGATCAACCCTCACCTTTCAGAGCAAAGAGTTTGCTTCATGGAGCATGGGTTCTTTTGATCTCATAGGTGTCACTTTTCTAAGATAACTCACCCAGTCCTTTGTCTTAACTTTCCTGTACTTGTTCCTCAAACACAGTGCTTTGTAGTTAGATGAAGTGCAAGAGAGTTGAGTGTCATGGTCTGAAATCTAGATATTTCTGCTCATCAAAGATACTATGTAAGGAAGCCTACAGAAACAATTACAAGTGTTGAAGAATGAAAAAGTCCTAAAATAAATATGGATTTGTCAAAACATTAGTTCATTATTTGTTATTTGGTTTTCTAACTTTCCTACAATAACTATAGAGTCCTAAATTTACAAATAAGTTGCTTTTAAATATGAGTAGAATGATATGCTTTTCAACTCTCTCTGGCCCCTAAGTATTAGGGTCTAATAATGGATTTTTCTGGTATTGATTTGTTTGAGTGGAAAGTCTTAGATGAGATCATAGTTTGGTAGTTAAAGCATCACTGGTTTGGGGGACGGAGGGAAGAATGTAATTACATGAAATTGGGATTGTTGTGGAAAATCAAGGACATATGGTTGCTATAGGTATAATATTAGTTTTTCAGAATCCAGAGTAAAATAAGTGAAATTATCTCTTAAGTTGAAGCTAGCTATAGCTACCTCTACATCTGAACTATATTTTCTTCTCCATCTACTTACTAGGTTGGCCAAAAAAGATTGTTTGGTTTTTTTCCATTAGATGGCTCTAGTAGTGCTTAGTTGTCTTTAACTTCTTTTGAAACGATTTTGTTAGATTGCATTGTGATAGCTATCATATCAGAGTGCACTTAAAAAACACTTAACCAAAACTGGTGAATTTTTGTGTAGCCATTTTAATACGGACGATAGAATAAAATACATTTTTGCCATATTATGTTTTATCATTTCAAGAAAGGTAAAAACTCATCTGAAATGCAAAAAAAAGATTTGTGCTGTGTATGGAGAGAGCTGTGACTGATCAAATATGTCAAAAGTGGTTTGAGAAGTTTCGTGCTGGGGATTTCATGCTGGGTGATGCTCCATGGTCAGGTAGACCAGTTGAAGTAGAAAACGATCAAATTGAGACATTAATTGAGAACAATCAACATTATACCATGCAGAAGATAGCTAACATACTCAAAATATCCAAGTCAATAAAGTTATTGGTGACAATGAAAAATATGTCTTTTGTTTTATGGACAAAACTATACAGACTTTGTGGCCAACCCAATATATCTACACATGAAAATTCTTATGTGTAGATCAGGCTAACAAAACTTTTTGTTCAATGTTACCTACAATTTTTTAAAAGAGATACTGCAGCACCCATTGCTTTTTCCCCTGTTTTCATCCCGCTCCCCAGATTCCATGTCAATAATTTTTATTTTCTTTTAGAGACAAAACAGACTGTGGAGTATTTTGCTATTCCACGTTCTCCTTTGTGGTTCTATATACCTTCTGGGGAGTGCACAAGTGACTTAAATGCACTATTTAAGTGATTTTAATATATTTCTCAGTGCTCAAACTGGGCCATCCTTGAAGGTGCTTCAGAGCTAGTGGGGCTGTAGGAGTGGATGGGGCATGAAGTGGGCAGATGGAGTTATCAGGGATCCCCTAGTATTTCCTATTCCTATAGTTGATAGCTAGCTTTGGGTTTATCAATGTTTCTCAACCTTTTCCCCACTCTCAGGGCCTAAGAAGCCTTTATAGACACCTTGTTCTGATCCTTGTGCCCCCCCACCCCCTTCCTCAGACCCTAAGGAATAGGGTCTGATAGGGTCTGATTTTGTCTGGTAGGGTTGAACTTTGGAGGACCACATGCTACTATAATACTAAAAACTTCCCCTATTGAGAAAGCATGATTTAGAATCAAAATTGGTATGTATATATTTTTTCTAGCTTTATTAGGATATAATTGAGACATGGAATTTGTAAGTTTGTGTTCACCATGATGATTTAATATATGTGTATATTGAGAAATGAATACTACAATAAAGTTAGTTAATACCTCCATCACCTCACATAATTACCTTTTTTTTGTGGAAGATGCATACATTATTCAACAACTTGGCTATTGATATTCTAGCCAATAGTGAGTATATTTTCTGACACGAAATAGAGAGTACAGCTTTGGTGCTTTGTTAATTACTAGTCAAGTTGAGGAGGTTACATTGAATTTGTCTTTTCTGCCTTACTTTTAATATGAAAGTGAGCACTTGATATGTTCAGATAGGCTTTGTTAGGTAGGACACTCTCCTCTCCTGCCTTCTCCCCATGGAAATAGCTTTACAAATTTTTCTTGTTATAAAAGTAATACATACTCATTGCAAATAAAATTCAGAATATACATAGCTCATAAGATTTTCTGTCTCTAAAAATTGAGCTGTTCTGTGATACTTACATCTGGCTTTAATTTTGATTATGGAATGCATTCACAGATTTAAAATATGTAACATTAAAGCTAAATTACATATAAATGGCATGTTTAAGAATGGTGGTTCTCTTTATGATTTGTTTTTAAGCTATGCTTACTATTTCTTTTTTCTTGCTGTGTATTGTAAAGGATATTAATCCTTATTCACATTGATACTTGTAATTCTTTTTCAGTTTAAACCTTTGAATCAAAATGATAAGATTTCATAGAAAAAAATAGGAAAAAATCTATTTGGTGGTTTTTCCATCCCCGAAGGCTTAAAAATAACTATGCTTTTCCATTAAAGTTCTTTCGAACATCTGTACAGAAAACATACTGCCTCTGAATAAAACAAGCTACAGGTGTGGTCCTTGACTTCTCTCTGGAAAAAAACCTTTTCATAACAAAGTACAAAATAATATTAAGGGCAATTAACTAAATAAGTCTTAATTCCAACTGCTAAGATTTTTGCATGAAAATTACATCGTCGTTATTATTGAAGTGTGAGATTATAGCCAGCTGTTGAAGTGGTAACCTATAATCCTGTTCTTTGTATTGCTTTTTGGTGTGAACTGAAAACAATTATTATAAAGTTAAGTCTTATAACCCACTTTAGATGATTTAGTTGCCTGGAATTTATCACTGGTACAAATCAGAACAAATTCCTTCAGGAATCTATGGTTATACCAAAAATATACATTGTGACCTTGTAATACTTTCCCTATTTCCATTAAAAGATATGTTACCTAAAAGATAAGTTACATAGTAAGTTTTAAAAATGTTTATTTGATTGTTACACCTCTGAGTGTAAAACCAATAGGTTCTTCCAATATTTTGATTGTGACAAGATTGATTTATAAATTGTGCCTTAACTACATATTAAATTAGCAGATTTCACATACTAGGCAATTAGAAATGCTATTAATTATGAGATGGGAATACTGACCCAAAAGATGTGCATGTTTTTTGTGCAAAATAATAACAAAATAATGGCCCCCAAATCAGGTTCAGTTCTTAAGAACCTGTGAATGTGATCTTGCATAGTATAAGGGACTTTGCAGATGTGATTAAACTGAAGACCTCTGGATTATCCAGGTGGACCAATCTAATAATATGAACCTTTCAAAAGAACCTTGCCCACATGTGGTCAGAGAGAGATGTTGCTAAGGAAAAGTGGTCAGAGAGATACTACATTTCTGACTTTGAAGATGGAGAAAAGGGGCCCTTCTTGAGCCAAGAAATGGAGGAGGCTTGTAGAAGCTCTCCTAGAGCCTCCCGAAAGGAATGCAGCCTTTACCAGCACCTTGATTTCAGCCCATTGAGACCTGTGTTGGACTTCAGACCAACAGAACTGTAAGATAATAAATTTTTGTTTTAAGTCACCAAGGTAGTGGTGATTTATTAAGGCCACTGTAGAAAACTAATACTCCTTGCTTTGTGTTTGTAATTTGTTGAATAAAGTCATTGCTGAAATCCAAAAATGATGACAGAACAAAAGCCATTTGGTAACATGTAAAATGCTTAGTAACTTATAAGACTTTCTTATATGTGCATTGGTACAATTCATTTTGCTCTTAAATAACAGAATGAATGCAGTTTAGCTTTGCAACTGTCTTTTTTTAGATTATTGCTACCATTGTACCAGGAACATATTGTTGGTATTCAGTAAGTGTTGAAAAAATGAATAAAGGTACATGATCAAAATTTGCACTACTTGTTGTTAAGAATGTTTTGAGAAAGGGGTCTGAAGAAAACTAGGAACATAATTGCTTGTGTCAGGGCTAAAGAAGTGTCTCCACACCTTTTGACAAATGTATCTCACGTTTCTATTTGTCACACTTGGCAATTGTCAAGGAATTGCTCAAGGGCTTGTTGGACTCAACCCCCAGGGTATAACTGAGTTCATTTCTGTCTTGCTAAACTGGGCACCAGTAGTAGCCCAAAAGCAGTGGTGATAGGGGTTCTTAATCTTTCAGATAGTAGTTTCCTATTTGATTAGTTACAAAATGACAAACTTCAAGATATTATACCATATAGCAAGATATTTAAGATAATCATAACATACATATTAAAGAAGGCAAACCTTTGTACTTTTAAATCACTTTTCAGTTGCTTCTCTATTTTCACTCGCTGGTAAGTTGGGATATTCAATCAGAAGTATTTATTGAATTGGTATTTGGCACTGGGGAGCAGGTGCAAAGAACTCTGCCATCATGGTGCTTATTAACCCATGGGGGAGATAGAAATTAAATTATTATAATAAATAATGATAAGTTCTGAGAAGTGTGCAGTGCTGTAGGAATGGATAAAATCCACTTTAGTCCAAGTAAAGAAATATCTCTGAAGATTAAAGAATGGAGAAATGGAAAGCAATGAGAGGAGCACATAAAATCTGGGATCATCATGAGCGGGTCGAAAGATGGTTAAATTGACAGGGGCCCTATCCTATAGGGTCCTATTAAAGGATTGTGGAAAAATCAACTATAGTTTGGAGCATGGCTTGGATGGGAAAAAAAGTGAGTGCAAGAGAAGCTGAGGTGAGAGGTTATTTCAACTGCCAAAAGGGGGTGGTAGCTATGGGGGTGGGGCGTAGAAAAATCCATAAATAAGTTAGGATATAAACTAGAAGCTATTTGGAGATCATATATGGGTTATCAGAGGGACAGGGAGAGGTTGTTCGGGAATAAAATCCTGACGACAAAAGATACCTGATTTCACATAGGAGGTAGAGAAAGAACATAAGTCATTATGAGTAGGCATTGACATATTTATGTGCATGTAAAATAATATGAGGGTGACCACAAAGTTGGGACAAAATCTCAGTACTTACCAGAGCAGAAGAAACTACATTGAGGTCTTATCTTGAGAAATGAAGGGCTGCTCCTTGTGAGAGTCTTCTGCACATCTCATGAGAGACACTTGAGCTAATCCTATAGGTTTGTTTTTACATATTGAGGTGATTTGGCATTTGACCTTGGAGCTATTTCTATACTGAAAACTAGAAAGTGGGCTTAATTCCTGGAAAGCTTTATCTTTGTTCTAAAGGTTAAAATAAAGACAGATTTCACTGTAGCTCCAAGGAAAGAAACACTCTTAAAAAAAGAGGGAAAGGTTCCCTACCTGGTGTGGCTCAGTGGAGTAAGTGCTGGCCTGTGAACCGAAAGATCACCGGTTTGATTCCCAGTCAGGGTACATACCTGGGTTACGGGTCAGGTCCCTAGTTGGGGGTGTGTGAAAGGCAACCAATGGATGTATCTCTCACACATTGATGTTTCTGTCCCTCTCCCCCTTCCCTTCTCATCTCTCTGAAAGTAAGTAAATAAAATCTTTTAAAAAATAAATTTTAAAAAAGAGGGAAAGGATAAAATGATCTTTTTGGCCTTTATAATGGAGAAAATTATTTTCTAAGTACTTAGTGGCCAATGGTACCATTTACTGAGGTGGGCAGTTCTGGAGAAGGAGCCAACTTGAGTAGTCACAGATTGACACTTGTAGGGATGCCAAATTTGAATTTTTTATTAGACATTCCCTTGCAGATGACAGGTACATAGTTGAATGTATTTGCAGTGCAGAAGAGCAGTCTAACCTGAAATTAGGGTTTGGTGGCTATCAAAGGTCAGTTGGTATCTCAAGTCTGGGAGTAGACTGGGCTGCCTAGAGAGAGGTAAGGTGGAGTGAGGAAGAAAAGAGGAAGTGTTTTTTTGGTTGTATCATCATGGAGTTAAATAAGTAAATCACCCCAAGTGGTTAGTACTGAAGACATAGTCATAGCAATGGTCAACGTTTTTCTTTTTTGATTACTTTTCCTAGGTAATGTAGCTCAAAATTCAGGTCACACACTCTTGTAAGCTAGACTCTACTGCTTTTTGTACATTGTACATTCTCTTCAGTCTCCCAGATCTCCTCTTGACCCTTCTTGCAAATATTCATGTGCTCTACCCTCTCTTTTTGGGTCAGTGTGCCATCTTATGCTGTCTTGGTCTCTTATTTTGAATTTTGGCTTATTTGGAAGTATTCTCAGTTGTTTCCATATGTAACTTTTAGGTGTTTATTCCCCTTCATAGAATTAGGTATCCTTTTATTGGTTTATTTATTTGGTCTGCAATGTGCTGGGTTTTAGGCTTGAGATTCCCAGCTCTCCAATGCAGAGGTGGCTTTGTGTGGATGGAAGTGGAGGTTCAGGGAGAAATATAATTTTGGAAAGAAATAAATAAATCACTGTGGGGCCCAAGTGTTTCTTGGGTAGATGTATTAGTGAAGCAATTACTGCACATCGAAAAAATGGATGCTTTTTTGTTCTATAATTGAAGGCAAATTGGAAAATGAAATACAGGGGGAAAATACCTGCTATTTATATTTGTAAAAATATTTTGATCCAGTCTAACATAGAGACCATTCTTGATCTTCATTTTATTTGACAGCTCAGTTTGTTGAGTTGGGGGCTACTTTCCTGAATCATATACTGGTAAATCCTGCATTTGTTGGGAAGGGTTCCTTATTCAGAGATTCTGTTGCTGACTGAGGCTTGGCAAATGCAAAAAGTTGTGGTAGCCTTCAGGGACATTTTTTCATTTTATGATGAGGCAGTGACTAGGGACTGAAAAATAAGCACAGACAAGAGTGGGCAGTGAAGACTTGGACAAAGATTTTACTAATTGGCAGTGTGAAATATTCAATAGACTAACCTTTTTAACGGGTTGATCTCAGACAGTTTTTCTGTTGTGAAAGTGTCAGTCAATAATTTACCGTTCCCAGGAGGCGGAAGCAGCAATCATAGAGTGTAAACTGACACTTTGGGGCCTGTTGCTTTGCTGGAGCTCCTCTTGGCTAGAGCTGAATGCCTCATGGTTGCCACACAAGCACCAAGTGTCCGCACTTTGACAAATGGAGGCTTGGGGAAACTACCCCACGGCAGGGATGTTTGCAGTGATTCACTTCAAGTGATATCTGAAGTAATGGGTTACTATAACTCTCCATCTGTTCCACATCAAAAAGAATATAACTATATATTTTTTAGAAGTTTATTTTGATGTAGGGTGGAGTTTTATAAGGAGGAGAGAGTGGTAGTGGAAACTAGGTTATTTTTAAAGGAATATTTATAAAGCTTCAGGGAAGGGGCAAACTGGGCTTGCTGATTGATACCTGGGATGTGTTTGTATTGTCTAGCAAGATACTGGTTGCAGCTGTAGATGTAAGACTTACCCTTTGGCAGTGTAAATGTTAATGTCAAAAACTCGAGTCCATTACCCCCTGCCATATAATTCGCTTTAATGCAGTAGTGAACACAAGTCCACTGCAGATTTAAATACTGTTTATGTGAATTTTATTTTCCTGTTTAGTCACTGAATTATACTGTACTGTTGGCATGGGAAGTTTTGTAATTTGCCTTCCTGTGCGAAGAGTGCTTTTCTTCTACTGCATGTTCACTTCTGCATACATACTTTTTTTAGTTAGGCATTATGTCATTACAAAGATTTACAGTTATTTAATAATGATTTATTATAGTAATTTATTCTGCCAGCTGTGGCACATTTTCAGTGGAATTTGTAAATCAAATTTATACAGAAATTTACCAGGACATGCATTTCAGGATTTAATAAAACATACTTTAAAATCTTTTTGAAGTGGGTAGTTTTATGCTAACACATTTGGGATTAAGCTTTTCCTTAACAACCTTTGTTAATGTTCAAACTCTGCTGTGTCTGCCCCACAACTATGGAAAGAGGAGTCTGTGAGATCTGTTAAAATAAAATACAGTTTCAGGCCATCCACTTTACTTCCAAACCATTAGTGTCATGTTATATTTGACCTGGGATGTTCAAATGATATTGAGGGACATGGAAACATCCTGACATTATGCTCTGTGCAGTTCCATATGTTTTAATCACTATTAAAATGTGCATCCAGAATCATAATGGAGAATGAACCTAGAAGGTTATGTTCATTTTGAAGCCCTAAGTGTCAGATTTTTTCCTCCTCTTGCAGAGCTCACTGGCCACTAACCATGTGGAATACATTTAGCTTTGGCGGACTTGCCAGCTCGTGCTCCTCCCAGTTTCTTTGTTACGGTATAAATACGGCAAGTTATTATATGTGTTTTCCTATACCTTCCCTTTTTTGAAAAAAAAAGAAGAAAGATTGTTGAGATTTTGTATGTTTACTTGATGATATGTATCCATTTAGAAAAGCAGAGTCTAGACAAGAAGGAAAATGCATAGATTGCTTTATAACTTCTGTTTTTTTAAAAAACCTGGCAATTTGAGAAGCTGTCTTTGAAATGCATGATTGCTGAGTAATTTGTAAAAATGACTTGTTCTCTAAGATTGCATGAGAATTGTAGTTCTAAGATAAAACTACTAATTCACAGCTTCAGTCAGCTGGTTATTTTGTCTACAGCAGCATGAAACATTTCATTTGACTTACTACTGCCTTCAAACACATTGACTTCATTGATCAGTTGTTTTAATATTGTGAAGACACAGTCTTAATGTGCCTTGAAGCAGAAGTTTCAGGTGATACTTAATTGTATTTAAAGCAGTAGACTAGGCACTATCTAAGATGGAAGTGCAAGCATTTGAAAATACTATAGCCTCTGACTTTTTGTTGTAGTTTGTATTTGCATATCATGTTTAGGCACTAGTTAAACAGAATGTAACAAAAAATAGCTGAAACAATTTGTCATCTGAAATGCAGTTCCTCCCAATTTAAGGGTTTTTATTTTTGTTTTTGCCATTACACATGATAAGGTGAACAGTTTGTCATCTGATGTCTTATTTCTTAAAAGATAGAATTTTAAAAAGTTCTTAGAAACATCACACCACAGTTAATTTTGTCTACATTGGAATTCAAGTTATAGTACATTAAAAACTGGATCTAGTCGTGACCAGGTGGCTCAGTTTGTTGGAGTAGTCATCCTGTAGACCAAAAGGTTGCAGGTTCGATCCCCGGTCAGGGCGCAAATGGGAGGCAGCCAATTGATGTTTCTTTCTCACATCAGTGTTTTTCTCTCTCTAAAATCAATAAACATATCCTCAGGTGTGTTTTTTTTTTAAAAAAGGGACCTTTTAATGATCTCATTACAAAGAAAAAAATCAAAATAAGCATATTAAAATATTAACATAGTATGTTTGGATTCATCTTGATTTTTAATATTTGTAGAAAAATTGTTAAAACTTTTTATATGATTATTTACATGTGTGCAATCTTGACAAGTGACTCCATAGTATTTGATATTTTTTTATTTTGAGAAAAGTAAGTCTACAGTGAAAGGGAAACTGAGAGATAAAGAGATTTCTTGAAAGGGTCTAGAGATGGACCTTTCTTTTTTTGTAATTTTATTTCTCAATTACACTTTACATTTAATACTCTTTTTATTAGTTTAAGGTGTACAGCATAGTGGTTAGACAATCCATATACTTTTCAATGTGGTCCTCCTGATATTTCCTGTACCCACCTGGCACCATGTATAGTTATTACAATATTATTGACTAAATTCCCTGTGCTGTATTTTATACAGCCCCATGACTGTTTTGTAACTACCAATCTGTACTTCTCGATCCCTTAAACTTTTTTACCTAGTCTCCCCAACCCCCTTCCCTCTGGCAACCAAAAGATGGAGTCTCTTGAGAGATTTCATTGCTGATCACTTAGATGTGATGCCAAGTTTTCCTTGAAGGCATTTAGTACTTATATGCTGATGAGATCTTGGAGAAAGGCTGGTCTCTTTATTTTACATTTTTTTTATCCAGTGCTCACAATATATGAGGTATGTTTGCATGTTTAAATACAGAAGGAAAAACTATAAGTAAATTCACAGTTCTGGATTTAGTTTTGAACTTAGCAGTGTTCTTATTTTTTTTCTTTGGGGCTTACCTGAAAATCTTCATAAATGACACCAAATTGGAACTTTAAAAAAAAGGCACAGTTGAGGAAGGACAAATATGTTTCGTCTTGTGGGTGAATTTTGACTGACTGGTAGTGAATGGTTTGAGGAGCTAAAAGGGGTCAGGAGGGGGGAAACGTTCTGTGCTCAATTAGCGACGTCTGCCATAGTGTCAATGGAATCGTGACCTGAATTTCTGCCCCTAGCACAGAAACTCCTGAAGTTACTGTAATCGTTCATTTGTTCATCATGTGTTCATACATTCAACCAATTTTCTTAAACACTATTGAATACAAGGCAGCCTGCCAAGCATGGTAAGAATATAGAGATGGAACAGACATGAATTTACTTTCAGCATTGATGGGTGGGAACGCAACTGTTTATTAACAAAAACATGAAGTATGGTTAGCAGTTTTAGAGAGATGGTTAGAGTCCAATTCAAAGATACTGAGTTCTAAGCAAGCTCTAAGCAAGGAGGCTATTCATTTGTAGAAATCTGGCAGATTCTAGAGTTTGAGATAACTTGTATTTGCTAATTGGGTAGGGCAGCCATTCTGGGGGTGTGCCCATTCCCATCTGACATGGACAGATGATTGCCTTGTCCAGTGTTTAGCCTTTGTATAACGTTTCAGCTAGTTAAGTGCTATGAGGGAAATGATAGGACCAGCCTGGAGATGACTGGTGAAGCTATGTCCTGTTGTTTGAGATACCAGTCAGGAATACAATGTAGAGAATCAAGGACAGAGCATAATTTCAATGTTTAGACATTTATTAACTTCAGAGAATATATTTTAGGTAGAAATGTTTTAACCTATTTATGTATTGATAGCTTATATGTGTAAAATATCAAATTATATCTAATGCATACAATTAATTGTTTGTTTGAGACATCCCTTCTCTACCATTTTTCCCTAACTGGAAATAATCAAATTATCTTTGTTTTTATTTTCTCCCTGAAAGCTAAAATTTATTTAAGCATCAGTTCTTTTAGATTCTTTAAAAAACAGAACATAACAACTCTAAATTGTTTCTTTGTTTCTCACTATCACCTAGTTGAGGTCCTCATGTTCTGTGATGGGCAATCCATTTCCTATTAGTGTCTAATGTAGTGTCAGATGTTTGTATGCTTGTGGTATAGACAGAAAATCGACGTACTTCTTTGCTGTTGGATCTTACATTCTATGGGAATGTTTAAATACAACACAAATCCCCTAACTGAATACTTCTGCCTCAGATCTCTCACTTTTCTGATATATCTGACACACTGTTTCTGAGACAAAACACAACTTTCATTATTTAACTTTTCTGTTCAGAAACTTAAAGCCTAAATTTCAAGACCTCTACAGTTTGTTATATTCTTTTTTAATCTCATTTTTTAAAATTTTTAATAAAGATTTTATTTATTTTTAGATAGGGGAAGGAGGGAGAAAGGGAGAGAAACATCAATGTGTGGTTGCCTGTCCAACGCCCCCCTACTGGGCACCAGCCCTGCAACCCAGGCATGTGCTCTAGACAGAAATTGAACTGGTGACCCTTTGGTTTAAAGGCCAGCACTCAATCCATTGAGACAAACCAGCCAGGGCTCTAATTTCATTTTTTAATAGCATCCTTCATCTACCAAAGGAACATGCTCTTATTTTTTTATTCATGCCCATCTACCCATTTGGCATGTTCTCTATGTCTTTTTATATTATACTTACCCCAAGAATCTCAGCCCATATCTTTCTTTTGACCAAATTAAATTACTTATGCTCCTTGAAGCATTATAGTTAAAAACACAAGTAGTGATGTGTTGCACTTCTACCTTAGTAAAAGAGAGAAGTTATTTATATCTTTTATTTAACTAGGGTGTTTATGTATAATCTCTTCAACTACATTGTAAGTCAGGTGAAAGTAGAGGAATTTATCTTAAATATCAACACTGTACAAATATGAGCACAATTGAGCGCCAGGAAAAATAGTGCTTTTGAGCATCGTGCAACAAATCATCCAAGCTTAGATACTGAACTTCTAAGATAGTTGTTCTCCATATTTTGCCTAGACCCTGAAAACTCTAAAACTTTTTTGTTTTAATTGGCAATACATAAATATTATAAAAAGTGAGAAAAGAGTACAGAAGTCTATACAAGTGAGGGATTCCAAGAAAATTGGAATTCTCTTCTGGAGGGCAGGTGCCTTGTAGTACAGGCTTTGCCTGATAGGTGAGTGCTCTAGGAATCCATCCATGTCAGTGTACCAACAAGTGGTGTTGTGAGAGGCTGCATTCGGCTCCAGTGACTTTTTTGAAGACTCAGCGTATTTGCCCATTTCATGATGGGTGATTTATGAGCACACCTGCCCACACCACACGGAGTGTTCAGCAGTTTTTGACCAAAACCAGCATCCCCCCCGCCCCACCCTCCCTATTTCCCTGATCTTGCCCTGAGTGACTTGTTTTTGTTTCCCCGGATGAAAAAAGTCCTCAAAGGGAAACATTTTGCTGATGTGTGAAAGAGGTGAAACAGAAGCAGCAGAGGCACTAAAAGGCACCAAAATTAAAGTGTTCAAAACTGTTCTGAGCAGTGGAAAAAAGGTCTCGATAGGTGTACTGCAGCAAATGGAAAGTACTTTGAAGGTGACTGAAGTTTAAACATGTAAGAATAAATACACAATTTTTATAAATAAATTCTACTCGGGGGGTTCCTCCTTATACAGAAAAAAACAATTTTCCATTCCTCCTCAGAAATAATTTCTGTTTACCAGATTCTTAAAGTTATTTTCAGAACTAGCCTAATGGTAGTATTAGAAGTATATATATAGAAGTAATATATAGAAGTATTTATTAACCCCTTCCTAGTTTTTTCTTTTTTGGGGGGGACACAAATGGTCATACACTATGCTTACTAACATATGCTTACTGTTCTGTATCTTGCCCTGTACTCATGCATGATTTGGAAGTATTTCTTATCAATACTTAACAGTTTTATTTTATTCTTAACAGTTTAAAGTTTCTTAGAAAAGGTTCATACTAAGATAAAGCAGCAAATTCTAGAAGTGGGAAGAAGTCAGATATAAGAAACAGAAGAATTACAACTAACTATATAAGAACATAAAATGGTTGATTCTTTGAATTTAAAAATAGATGATCCCCAGAGACTCTCTTTCCCTCCAGGAGCAGTCAGAAACACTCTCTTCCCCCAGTTCCCACCCAAGCCTTTAGAAGTCCTAACAGTGTTACTACATATTAGTTTGATGTTCAAAATGAAAAATTTTAATTATCAAGAGAGAGATTTACTGTTTAAAACATAGGGTGAATATGCAATGACGTTTAGCAAAATTCTTGTCTGAAATGGTAGAAACCTGGAGAAGCAGTGCCAGACATTGGGAGGAGCACATATTCTGAAATCAGACCAACTTGGTCTTTAAAATCCCCACTTTGACACTTAATATAAGACCCTGGCCAAGTGACTTAACTGTCTTAGCTTCAATTTCTTTATTGGTAAAATGAGGATAGTAATTCCTATCTCATAGGACCTGTGAAGAACAAATGAAAAAATATTTTCTGCTTTCCCCAATACCTGACACACAACAGGTGCTCCATAAACATAAAGTGATACCCCTTTGCCTATCCAGAATGATTAATTTCGTAAGAGCTCTGGATACTGAGATCCTACTGTATCTTTTATAAAACGTATCACAATGTCTTGTATATGCTAAGCACTCCAGACTTATGCACTGATTTATTTTGTTCTGTTACTTCTAAGTGTCTGGTTTGGTCTTCTTCATATTCTTCACCAAAACTTTAAATCTCTAGGAAGAAGACCCACACATGACCATATGTACCATGAGAAAATGCTGAACTTAGCCAAATGTCAGAATCTCAAGTATTGATGTGCTTTTAAATGTTTAATAACTGGTTTGGTGGGGTAGGGGAGCTCTAACTGGTAGCATTTGCTGATTGCTGTGGTCTAAATATTCCCACCATGGCTAATTTCGAGTTTACAGTGTCAACTGGTTTGTAAATTCCTGAAGGTTTAATAGTCTGTACTCACAAGTTGGTAGAGTGGCCCTCATATACTGCTGGATTTTCAACCCTCTGGTCCTCTGTGATGTAAAAGCAGTTTAGGAAACCCAGGTCTCAAAAATGGTCAAGCCTCTGCCACCAGCTCATTTTTTGACTTTGCCCCAGTTTCCTACTCTCCCTATTTGTATAGTAAAGCAATACAAGTAGATCAATTTTCTTAATCTTTTTGGTACTGTCTTAACAATGCATGAGTGTCTCAAGCTATGGGGACCAAGGGACCCAGGCTTTGTGTTTCTTGTCTTGTATGTTCAGTATGAATTTCTTTTTAAAAAGGTCTCCGTGGGTTAAAAACAAGTATGTTTGAGAACCACCATTAATGAAAAAGTTGACATAAAGCCCCTGTCTGTAATTGTAGCAGAGGCCCCGATATGGTAACAGGTAATGGGTTTATTCACTGTTTATGTATTTGTTGGTAACAATACAGAGTATGGTAAAAGTAGGTTTACACAGAGTTTATTGTATTATTATTTATTAATTATTTTATTATTTTCTATACAAACAACTGTAAACCTACCTTTGTCCACCCCATATAGGGATTAGGAACATGCAAAAGGGAACATAATGCATTTCATTGTTATTTTTGTCAGAGGTAGACATGATAGAAAACATTTTTGGTACTTCACATTCTATTTAAATTTCATTTTTAAATTAAATGAATGCTTTTCATTTATGTGTGAATGAATTCTCCATGTTTATGAGTGCTGTGTGAATGAGGAGTGACTAACAGGCAAGGGCTGCAAACTCAAATGGATTAGTGGCCAGGCAGGTAATGGAATTGAAGGAAACAAGTGAGGTCTAATACGAGGGAGTAGGAGAGACTTTCCGTCGGAGAGTGCATGCTAAGAAGAGTAGCTTCTGTTCATTGCAGCAGATTGTTGTCATGAAGGAATGCAGATTTCTGTTGCCATATCTCTATTTTACTGACACTCCACCCTTTGCCTCTACTCCCCTGTCCCTAGCAGCTAGAAATCCATACTTTAATTTAAAATTTCTTGATTTTTTTACATGTTGGTCATGAATTAAACACATATGCACACTCATGCATACTCAGTTATGAACCAAGCAAAACAAATTTGACCTGTGGGCCAAACTTGGCCTGTGGCCTTGTAGTTTGCAATGTCTTTTTATACACATGTACATATGTAGCAACTAATATTTAATGAGGGCTTCTGTGCTAGACACTCAACTAAATCTTCTGCACTAATCAAAATATTTAATCTTCACAACAGTGTTGTGACTTAGTATTATTTCTTTTTTTATAGTTAAGGAATTTTAGCACTTGGAGAGGCTAAGTAACTTGCTGAAGTCATATGATTAGTTAAAGTTTCCCCAGGTATTCAAACCCAAGTAATCGACTGCAGAACTTGGGCACTTAACCACTGGGCAAAACTGACTCCATAGATATCTCCACGTGTTGCTATAAGCACACACAAAACATAAGTAGCTGAATGTAAAGAGAAGGTTGAAATTGTTGTCTAATATTAGCTCATTTGTGTCCCATGATATGGTTTATATGTGTGCTGGATGTGATAAAACACTGGAATACTATCTTCATTCATACTTTGTAAGATTTTTCTGATAAAGCTCAGTAATGCCAGTGTAAAATATTTTATAGGGAGTTTATATTTCTTTTTGTCACAAACTAGACATCCCGAGTTGTGGGGCCAAAATTGTCTGTGTTCAAGGGCAAAGGTTCCTTCTCTTGTTGCCATATTGAAACCCCACCCATGGAAAGGCTCCAAGTCCTGAGTGATGATCACTTCCTCTAGGCAAGGGTCTGAAGAATAAAAGTAAATCTAGCAGGAGGAGTAAATCCCATAAGACAGAGATAAGTACTTGAGGTCAGAGACTGCATCTTTTATAGTTTGTCTACATACCAAACTCATTAATATGAATAATCATCTTAGCTACAGTGCTTGTTGTAGCAAAATACAAGAAACTAGTCTTGTCTTACATTTTTCATCAACTCTCTCATTATTTCTAGAATTTGTGGAGATCTCTGAGAAAGTGATGCAAAATCAGGGCTTCCCATGTTTCTCCTTTATTTCCACTTCTTTTTCCTACTTACATATTTTTCAACCTTAAAAAGTCCAGCCTAAAGTGCTAAAACTATAAGACTCTAGAAAGAAAAACAAAAACAGTGCAATAATCTATATATTTATCTGTTTAGGTTTTTCCCCTGGGGTATTTTGGAATACCATCAGACAACCTCTTTATGATTTATTCACTTGGTGTGGAATGGGAGAGAGAAAAGAGCCAGTCCCTTTGACAGTGTCCTCTCAACACTCTACACCCATCATGTGAGTGGAGAGAACCCAAAACCTTCATTTTCAGAATTGTATCTCAGCCCGTGGCTCCTGGAGAAAGCCAGTGTGGTTCAGATGTGGGATGGGAAGAGTGGTTTGCATTGGCATTGGCCTTGCGGGTGCTTTGGGGCCAGAGCACACTCAGCTGTGGGTTACAGATGCTTGCTTTCCAGTATTAATGTGGCCAACATGTGAAACCATGGCACCCACAATACTACACAAAGGTCCACGCCTCTGATAGTTTGGGAAATAACTCCCAGCTGAAGAAATTCCTTCTAGAAGGGCTGGAATACATTCTTGAACAGAAAGTACTTTTTTTTCCCTGCAGAGGGATGGAACCAGAAAAGAGTTGCTTGATGATGTTGGTCTGGGCACCAGCATCATAGGGTGTCTACAATGTAGGGAGCTTTAACTGAAAATGGGGGGGGAAATGCTCCTCTAAACCCTAGGTTCATAAATACTCAGCTCCATGCTGTACATGTAGCAGAAAGTTTTTACACTCAAGCCATTGTAGTTTCTTTGGAGATGTCAAGTACAAACCATTACTTGTCGTTGTCATCTGGCCTGATTCAGGGTGTATTCAAAATGTTTCCACTAATTTTTATTTCCCTCAGGAGGCATCCAAGGTTAGTAGGACCAGAGAAATCTATGTATGAAAGAGAAATGAGGATGTGGTTGGTGGCCCTTTCTTTGTAAATTCAGTAACCAAGACTTTTTTTAGGACACAGAAATTTTTGTCCCTTCTCACACATAAGGGCTGTGCTTTCTTCTAATGGTTTACTTGAGGAGCTGGGATATTTCCATCCCCCATCAGTTACTGCTCTAGTGTTCTCGATCAAGTACAATTTCCAGTGAAATAGTAGCTTATAAGTATCCAGAAGTTAGTTTATTGACTCTTATTGCACTTCTGAGCACCTAATAAATAATTTATTAGTCTGATGGATATGTGGCTACCTAACTATGGGGCATGAAATATGCACTGTTTTTCTAATACACTGTAGGGAGACCTGTTTATAAAGTATTTAGTATTGGTTTTATAATGCACCGTTGACAACAAGAGACCACGGAGCTCAAAGATCAATCTCATTTTGGCCTACGGTATTAATGCTGCTTTATAAAGCTCTATGACAGGTCACTTAGACAGTGGTCCTCACAGAAGGGACTTGGTTAGCAAGATAGCCTGTAGTTGCTGCCAGCACAGCGGATGAATGTCTTTGTCCAAGTCCCTGAGGTGACTGTTTGGCGGTTGCTGATGGTGGCCAGGTGATGGAACTCATCATTTCCCTGTTCTCCAGAGGGATTCTGGACTGAGAGTGCCCAGTTCTGCTAATGTACCCCTCACTAATGGTACAGAGAGTTGGTGTGACTTTGGACCACAATTGCCGCTCCGGAGACACCAGTCAGGAAGTAAGGAATGGGGCTTAGCTCTCCTCAGCTCTCTCTCATGTTTGTTAATGAAGTGACAGTCTTCCATATCTCCCGCTCCTTCATTGAAATTACGTATGTGACATAGCATAAAGTTTTCTGATTTTTGTTTTCTTTGGGGGATTTCATTACCCCTGAATGCATTTATAGACATTTAAAAAACACTACATAGTAATAAGCACTTAGAATTGGGGGACATCTAAATAAAGATTAAATAATTTCATCCAAAAATCAATTCTCAGTGTTTTAGTTTGTTTATAATAATTATATATATACTATAGGAATGCCTTATAAAGGCAATGACTTACATATACCCCATTAAGGTATATGTTTTGGAGCAGCAACGCTGTTTTCAATTTTGCATTAGGGACTTTTTGGTGTTCTAAGTATTCTGCTTCCCAAAGTGAGAAATCTGAACTGCACTTTCTTATTTTTATTGATGAGAGAGAGTGACACATCGATTTATAGTTCCACTTATTTATTCATCCCTTGGTTGATTCTTGTATGTACCCTGACTGGGGATTGATCTTGCAACCTTGGTGTATCAGGACAATGCTCTAACCAACTGAATTACCCAGCCAGGCTGAATTGCACTTTCTTGAACCCAGTCTTTTTGCTTGTAATTTCTCACCATTTTGGGGGAACCAAGGTTGAGTTCTTTCTGTTGTTTGCCATGTCCTACTCATTTCCTATTATTCAGAGTTTCATTTAACTCTCTCCAATTGGACCAGACCCTTTCTACTCTTCAGTAGTCCTTGATTTCATCCTTCCATTGTTTCTCTTAGCAAGTGACCTCATCTTTTCTGAGATGATCATTTCTTTTGTGCAGCTGTCATTTGTTGAGCATTTACTATGTATTAAATACTACTCAATTAGACCCTGGATTACCAAAATGGATAAAACTGTTCCTTTCAACAAGTGTGCAGTTTAGTGGGAGAAATGGGCAGTAAACTGGCTTTCTGACATGAGTACTCTCAATACGCATATCTCTTACCTTTGGCTCCTGAGAAAAAATATTTTTCTTTTTCCTTCAAGGGTACCCTTTTTATTTGTGCTCTTGATCATGTTCCCTCCTAGCACCCTTTTAAATCATTTCCCTTCTGGCTTAGATTTTCAGTATCCTTTTCTGTGCTTGCTTCGTCTCCTTTGCCTATAGATAGACTCCCCACAGCCCTGCCCTAGTGAGAAGCAAGCCACCAACACACTAACACACCTTTTCCCAGGCCCTGCTGACTTTCAGACCGATGTTCTCTTGCTTTACTTGTTTGCTTTGCAGAATTTCTCCAAAGGCTGTTACATCTTTTCTGCTTCCTTGTTTTTATAATTTGCTTATCTAACTCCTTTAGAATCTGGATTCTGTAACTTCTATACCTATCAGACCACTAAGACATTTCTCTTAGGGCACAAATATAATTATAAAATATTGCAGCCAGAAATAGATATAAGGCATGGTATAATGAACACCCATTTGCCCAAGCTTAAGAACTGATAGTACACAAGTATATCTGAAACCCTAGGTCACCATTCCAATTACACTGCAGCCACTGCCATCCCCATTATCCAAGACCTTACCCCCATTCAAGCACTATTCTGATTTGAGTAGTTATCATTCCCATGAACTTTGTTTTACTTTTATAATTTACTACTACTTATTACTATACATGGTTTTACTCTACTCTAAATATAGCATTGTATTTTTAGAACATTTAAAACTCTGACTACCCTAGCTCTGTAAACTCTGACTTCTCTTGTTCAGAACATTGGATCCTCATGATGCCCCTATTAATACTGCTCCCCCAATACCTGTGGGTATCCCCCTAGATGTTGCCCTTGGCCACCTTCTTTTACCGCTGTGTCACTTCTCTGTAGATGGGTCCCAGATCTGATAACTCCAGTGTCAGTCTGCGTTCTTAACATTTCTATTCGCCTAGTCACTGACATGATCTGCTATTTTCCCAAACTGAGCTCACTATATAGATCCACAAACTAGTTCATTCCCATTTCTGTTGACAGTGCTACCATTCCACCACGCTCAGAATATCACAGTTTAGGTGTCATCGTTGACTCTTTGTTACAGTATCTTATCAGTCATTCTGGTCCCCTGGATTTTATCTCCACATTGTATTTTGTTCTTTTCTCCAGCCCTATTGCCTGTAGCCATTTTACTCAGATTATTATAATGGCTTCCTAATTATTGTCTTCACTTCTGTCTTTTGACACTTCAGTCTTTCTGTTGCCAAATAAATCTTAGAGTACAGTAATGATCATCTCATGCTGCTATTGAGAAGCTTTCAGCAGTTTTGGTTGTTGGTAGATAATAGGATAAATACTGGGTTGGCCAAAAAGTTCATTTGCTTTTTTCCATAAGATGGCTCTAGTAGCACTTAGTTGTCTTTAGCTGTCATTTAAAAAAAATCAAAATTGGCAAAATTGGTGAATTTTTATGTAGGCATTTTAATATGGAAGATGGAAGAAAATATGCAACATTTTTGGCATATTATGCTTTATTCTTTCAAGAAAGGTAAAAAACAACTGAAATGTAAAAAAAGATTTGTGCAGTGTATGGACAAGGTGCTGTTGACTGATCAAAGGAGTCAAAAGTAGTTTGCAAAGTTTCATGCTGGAGATTTCTTGCTGGCTGATGCTCCATGCTCCATGGTTGGATAGACTAAAGTTGATAGTGATCAAATTGAGACATTAACTGAGAACAATGAATGTTATACCACATCAGAGATCGCTGACATACTCAAAATATCCAAATCAGTAAAGTTATTGGTGAAAATGAAAAAAGTGTCTTTACAGAAAAAAACATACGGACTTTTTGCCAACCCAATAGCAACTCTTTATTGTGGACTATAGGGCTATTCTGATTATGGTTCATATTGGCTTGTCCATCACTTTCATTCATCATTGCTCAACACTGATCCTACCTTATGTTCTAGTCACATTGGATCAGTTTTTCAGTTCCAGTGCAAATGCTGCTGTGGCTTAGAAACTTTCTCTTAGAACACTGATTGGAAGGATTCTCAGTCATATAGGGTTCTGCTGCTGCGTTTCTTATTCTTTTTTTTAAGGTTTTATTTACTCATTTTTAGGCAGAGGGGAAGAGAAAGACAGAGGGAGAGAAATATCAGTGTGTGGTTGCTTCTTGAGCGCCCCATGCTTGCGGACCTGGTCCAAACCCTTTGTTTCACAGCCTGAGCTCAGTCCACTGAACTACACCAGTCAGCTCTGCTTCTCTTCTCACATTGTTTTATTAAGGTTTTTGTACATGGCTTATCTCCTGTACTAAATTGTAAAGTCTTAACTTTCTCATTCTCCACACCCTCTTATACCTGGCTAGTAGGGCTTTGATTAGTAATCCCTAACAATGGCTAAAACATGTTTAATTTAAAATCTCTCTCTTTATAAGAAGTAGAAGAAAAGGGAGCTAGAAACTGAGCTAGTGAGGGCAAAGGTATATGCCTTATCAATTAGCAAATTATTTAGTTCCCAAATTACTTTTTTACTTCTATTCAGTCCAGGCTTTATTTGTTACATGGTTGACTACTGTCAGCCTTTGAGATTTAACTTTTAAAAAGGGTTTGGGTGGTCAGAGAATGTTTTATTTATAATTGCTTTAAAAAATATGTCTTGAACTTAGTGCCTCTAAGTAGTACTGTCTGGAGAGTACTTTCCTCCTCAGTCTCTTCTATAGGCACACTCACTGTCTACTCCAAATTACCTACCCCCCAAATAGCCATAATTATAAATCAGAGGACAGGCTCAATGAGCCAGACTTGTGAGCACGTTTCAGGATCCTAAATTGTGGGGTGGGTACTTTTCAAACTGAGGTATGGTGTTCATTTCCATTTAAATCTCTTGGATACATTGCATTGCCTAGTTAAGGTATCACTCACCTAATTAGTTATTTTCTCCCACCCGCTTACTGTCTTTCACATTCATCCTCATTCTGTTAAACTCAGATATTTACATGATTCCTAACACTTCGTAGCTTTGAAAAAATTGTGGCCAGTGAACAATACATTTAATGACAGTTACTTGAATGATTTTTGATGTTAATAAAGTATCTGCCTTATTCTGTCCCTTCTCTCCCACCTTTCGTTTTTTCCTTTCCTTCACTTTTCTTTCTTAAACATAGTTCTAAATCATTATCACTATTTTTAGCAGTATTACCATTAACAGTAGCAGTAGCAAACTTTTAGAACTGAAGTATACAGAAAAGTGCAAAAATCATATATGTATGCAGCTTGATGAATTTTTATAAAGCTATCATCTCCAGAACCACCAAGTAGATGGAGATACAAAATATCACCTGGACCACATAAGCTTTCCTTGTACCTCTTGTAGCAACTACCTGCCACTGAAGATCATTACTATTCAGAACTAAGCCACCTGTTAATTCTTTACATTTTTAACTTGCTGTTAAAGAGCTTCTGGCATGTTCTGGGATTCTTAATTTTGAAAACACTCTCCAAGTCCATTCACATTTGCTTTGTGTAACATTATTTCATTAAAAATATGTGTATATAAAATAGTCTCTGTGGTTTCCTGGAGATTTTAAAACCAAGTATACTGATATTATTACACTTTTTAAGTGTAATATTTTTAGGTCTGTGAGTTTCATATAAGGGGGTTCCATCAATAGAGGGTTTTTTTGTGATAGTTCTAAAAGCAGCATTGGATTTCCTGGGTGTCCGTGAATCTCAATCTTTCTTCCCAGCAGTAATTTAAAGTATTATTATGATTTCTTGGTCTGCAGACTTTACAAGGAAGTAAATAAAGAAATTAATACTATGTTTACAATCCTTGCTGCTCTTCCTGGTCATACAGAACTAACTCCCCATTTAGGGTCCCCAGCATGGTTTTCATATTCATTTAAGGAAACACATCACTGGTTCTTTTCCTCTAGAACATTTTCGCATAAAATATTGACTTTATGTTACAGTGGAAGAAGCCATTGTCACTCTTTTGTACCTGAGAGAGAAGATGAATAAAGTCACTTTTCTGTTTTTTAAAGGTTTTATTTATTCATTTTTATGAGAGAGGAGAAGAGAAGGAGAATGAGAGGGAGAGAATTATCAGTGTGCGGTTGCCTCTCATGTGCCCCGTACTAGGGAACTGGCCCGCAACCCAGGCATGTGCCCCGACTGAGAATTGAACCAGCGACCCTTTGGCTTACAGCCCATGCTCAATCCACTGAGCTACACCGGCTAGGGCTCTATTTTTAAACCAAAACAGGGTAGGTAAAATGTTTGCTCTTTTGGAGACTTCAGATTCATGCGGACCTTTAGATGCTTTTGCATCTGCAAATGTCTTCATTATATGGATTCGTCATTTCTCTAACATTGTGTGAACTACTTCAGCTATCACACCTTACCAAAGTCTTTTTATTTTTTATTTTTCATAGTGTATCAAGGGATTATGGCATTTGGAGATCCTTGATGTGTTTCTCTGAAACTGAGCCCCTGAAACTGGCTGTCAGCAGATGCTCTATCACATTGATTGTCCCTGTTGGTACAGAGAGGTGTCAAACAGGCATTTTCTCCCTTTTACCATAGACAGATGAAGTTTTAGGTAGTATTTGCTTATAGCAATGTTTGTGCAACTGTTTAAAAGTGACTTAAACTTGTATCCTATTCATACCTTATTTCAGGAGGCCTGTTTTCCTCCCTTAGTTTGAGGTCACATAATGATGTTTTCAGTGCACAAGCCTTCTCCTTCAGTGTAGGTGATCAATTTTTGGGGGTGAGGGTACAGCAGTTATTTTTATTTTTTTGTCATGTGTTCTAATGTGGTATCCTTGTGAGTAAACACCAGAGCATTTTGCTTTGTCAGAAACAAACTAATGCAAAACCAAAGGTATGCATGCATGTCTTGTTGACAACTTGGGCCTTGATCTTGTTCCCTAAAATTTTCAGGCTATTTTGGTTGACATTTCTATATGTAGAAGTGCCCCCAGCCCAGGCTGCCAGAGTCATTTGAATAAGGTATAGTTGTAACTGTGAAGTAACATGTACAATTTTAGCACAGCCGCTCATAGAGGAGAGAGGGACCAGTGATTAAGACTAGCAATCAGAGAGGACAATACAACTTTCCCGCCCTTCATTTGAATAAATTCAGATCCTTAACTGCATTTTGAATTAGTTAATCCATGCGCTGTTAATCTCATGGAGGTTTTGGAGAATAAGCAATAGAATAGATGTCTCCTGAGAGGAAGATTTATAGAAGAATACAGGTGCATAGTTCACTTCATTCACATACAGGCGAGCACCAGGTTAGATAGATTCAGTGGTTGGCATGCATGCATCATCTTTTCAATCTGGATTAGAGTTGTCTACATTCAGGTGAGCCCAAAGCATCTAATAAATTGAAACATGAATGGGAATTGTTAACTAAGGAAAGTTTTCCAGTTCTTTTAAAATTTAAATCCAGCTAGTCTAATACAAAAGTTTTCTTCATGATTATCAGACTTCACTGCTATGGAACCCTTGACTGTTGGAAGAGGGGTGCTTCCTACCTTACAAGGGTGATAACAGAAGGAAAGTAGGAGCCAGTGGAGAGCGCAAGGATTTAGGTATAAATGATAGGTGAATCCTAATTGTGAAGATGAGAACCTTAGTGTGTGGAGATGTGTCCATATCAGAACTCTATCTTAAGAGCTGCTTTGTAATCATCCTTCCTTCCTTTTCCCCAAACCATGAATGCACAGTACAGTTATATTTCATCTTTTTTGGGTGTTTTTTCAGGGGTGAACTTTTCACTGTCCTCCCATTAAATTACATATGTGACTCAAGGGAAAACAGACAGCTTGGATTATGATATATTTATTAACAAGGGAAAAGCTCAGTTCAAATTGTTAGTTTTTCTTTATTCTCTTTTTTATAGTAAGTCAAAAATGTTCCCCCTTAACTTCATGTAGAGAACAAACTTTATACAATAAAGTAGGAATGGCAGATTTCATAGGGGAAAAAGTTGCTGTCAACTTTTTTCCTCAGCAACCTGGAAATTTGGGCGGATTATCTGTTCAGAGGAGGTTTCCTTTATTAATTCTTCTTCTTTTTTTTCACTTAAGACATCTGTTAATATTTCACACAGCCCAACAGATGTTGCAAAGCAAGTCCCACACTTTGTTCTCAAGAAAAATGACATTTCCTCAATTGGTTCTCCCCACCTCTATGACTGGGCCTAACCTGCTGCTTCTGCATAATTTGCATGTATGAAGTTATATACCTTAATGCCATACAAAATTGTAGTTTCCATGTTATTTTTATACAGTAAAGTCTAATTTGATCATAAACTAGTTTATATGTTGCTTCAGAGTTAAGAGTAGCTAAAACATTTTTTAAAATCTTCTTTGAGAATGACAACCTAATTCCATATATAGGATTAGAGAGCAAATTATTTTAAAATTTTCTATAAAATAAGGGAATTACAGAAGCTTGAGTTGTTTTGCCATTAGGAAGTACTTGCTGATTGTCATGCGATGTGGAGCATCATTTTTATTATTTTGGCAAGAACAGGGACAGTTTTGTCTTGACAAGCCATTAGATGAATACCAGCATGTGTCACATGAAAAACCACTGATCTTTAACCCAGCTCTATACTTAACCAAGCTTTGAAAATGAATAGTGAATAAACGAAGAGCAAAGGCCAGTTTACTGTCATTACAGATTACAGAATCTGTTAACAGCTGCTGAACTGAACCCTGGGAATTATAGGTATTATTCTGTGAGCTAGCAGAAGTCCTAAAGATGCTTGTTAATCTGTGTTATATAAATTATACATTTATTTAAATTTGCTTACGATTTACATGGTTACAAACATAGCTAGAAAAACATGAAAATTCTTGAGTAGTTGAAAAACATGAAAATTCTGGAGTATCTCAGTGTGTTGAATGCATGCCTTTATTACCAAACCTTAAATTTACAGACAACTATCTCAATGAGGTTTCCCTGTCCACAGTTGTGGAATTTATTTTAAAAAAGCAATGTACTTTAAGAGAAATTGATAATAAGTATTAAGAAAAAAAGAAAAAGTATGGTATCTCCTCTTCCCTAAACAAAAGTAAAACCACAAACACATGCAAAATCAAAATATTTTGCTCATTTGTTTCTTCAGATAAGTATCCGTTGGGGCTGATATTTGAACCAACGTCTGACTTTTTCTTTCTTTCTTTTTTTTAATGGAGGAGAAAACCTAAACCCACCTCAATACCCAAATAATGAAAAGATCAGTAACATTTTAAACAGTTAGTTGTGGGAATTATGCTTACAGAGCTAACAAGAAAGAACACACTCACTTGCTCTGCTTGTACAATTGCATTGTGCCTCCCTATAGTCTTGTTATCCCACACTAACTGAAATGCAAATTCTTTGCAACTAATTGGATCTCATTGAGGGTACATGCACAGTATGTAGTTATATGCAAAAAGATTTAAAAAGATTAAATTTCTCTGTAATTAAAACTTTTAATTACTATCCAGAACATTAGAATCTATAGTATAGGTTTAGATTATATATGTCTAATTTTTTTCCAGATTACTCAACATA
>CM052540.1:57403591-57451091 GCA_028533065.1 Trachops cirrhosus | reverse complement strand
GAAGGAAAGAAAACAATTTGCTAGGCTGTAAACTACCACAAGTTTAGAAATACATCTGCAGAAGATTGTGCACGGAGCCAGGGTTTTGTAGCATTTAGCTAGCGAACAGTTTTTTCGCACAATTCTAGATAGGATAAATGCATTTGAATAAGGTGTATTTTGACATATCCTGTAGAGGGACCCTGATTACTGCTGATACAGTAAGCTGGGTTTAAATGCAATCAACATAAACCCAATAAGCAACTCTTTATGTGCAGTTTCCCATTCTTGCAAGTTAAGTTCATTTCCTCCCAAGATAATTCCTTGTCATTGCAGTGTGCTTTGAGAGGTATGTTTCTGAGGCATATCCCTGCCTGGGTGGCTCTGTTCCTGTTTGGAACACAGAGTGTGTTTTCATTGACCTTAGGATTAAATAGCTTGTGCCATACTTTAAAAATTAGATGTTACCTTCAGGGTTTTGTATGAGTTAGTGTAGGTCGGGGGGTGTGTGTTTGTGTGTGTGTGTGTGTGTGTGTGTATTGAAAGGGAAGATTGGTTCAGGTCTCCCTCTAGCTAGAAAAGAGTTAATAAAACCAGATAGAGATAATGATCAATTGATAAATGGCTATTGAACCACAAAGATGGTGTTAGATTGCTTCTTTGGCACTAGCCCATTTTCAAGTAGATTTGAATCTAAGGAGACATTAAGTTGTGGAAAACATTTTAGCTAAAAAAAAAGAAAAGAAAATTATATAAATGATGGATCAGAATTAGGAAAATAATTTGAAATTGCTCAGAGAGAGAAACTTGTACAACTAAGCTATTATGATGTCTTTGCAGTTATTTGACTCTGTGGGTATAAAAAGATCTATTTTGTGTGTACCTGTGTGTATGTATGTGTAATAGTGAGCTTCAGTGACTATATAAACAGAAGTAGAAATAGAGGGAAGTAATTTATGCATAATGGTGCTATATAAAACTATAATACTAATTATACTGTTTACTAAATAGTAGTACAATAAAGGGAGAAAAATCACAATTTAAAAAAGTGTTATGATTCAACTATATTTTATTTTTGGTTTTGATGTAGTTAGCAACTCCCCCCTCTTTTTCTGTCATGGCTACTAAATGTTTACCTTCCGTGCATTTTTGAAAAGCATGTAAAAGAAGTATGAGTCTACATGTTTCTTTTTTCTCATTCAGGATGAAATTTTAGTTTGTATAACTATTGTGTAAACTTAAATTCGAACTATGAAATCTAAAAATATATGTGCTGTGTATGTTTTATGTGTTTATTTTCCTTACCTATATTTCATCAGCAATGCTGATTCAGAACGTGTGTGTATGTGTGTACAAGAAAGACACTTTTCTTAAAATTGGCTTTTCTTGAAGCCAATAGTTTTAAGGAGTACTAATTTCTATATAAACATTAATCCAGCTTTTGTCTTATTGCAGGTAAAAGTTTGTCCAGTTTAAACAAGTATGCAGAATTCTGTGTATCTCATTGCTAAGGCATTAAAAGGCTTTTCTATTATTACTTTAATTTCTAAGAAACTGATTTAGCTCATGAAATACATTTTATTTGGTATATTTTATCTCAAAATTTTCTGTAATAACATAAAAACTATAAGATTTACCTGATCATTTCATTAAATACTAGAGAAAACTGACTAGTAGGTTTCAAAACTGAGTTGTAGAGAATTCACCACCAGGATTATTTAACTACAGCAAAACTTGTAGTGGGAAGTGTCTCATGAATAATGAAATTTAATAATCTAGGTTTGTGTCTTTTATAGGCAAATTAGAAAGTAAAGATATAAAAATCTTTGTATGAGCAAAGTAGGATCTGCTTATATGTAAATCTTTCAGTTTGTCTAATACTAACAAAAAGATACCACAATATGAAGCCAATTTAGATTTGGTGGAATTAAGTATGTTCTGCTAAAGTTAGGGATACAAAAATTTCAGTGCATTTTTCTGTCTCTCTACATTTTTTCCCATTTTCAATTATGATCTTTTCAAAAGGGATAATTTTTTTCCATACAAATATTTGATAACCTTAAAGGGCATGCCTCTTGACTTTTGTAAAGGGAGTTCTTATTTGGTTTACTTTGATCAGTGACAGGCCGAGAATGACCAGAAACCCTTTACTCATCTTCTCTGTTAATCTCCTAGAGTCCAGAACATTATTTTGCCCATTTTAGCCTCATGAAGTTTTTGTTAAAAGCAAAAAATAAGGCCTGCTTTTGAACCTTTTTTTAAATCAGGTTTTTAAAGGTGATTTTTCTAAAATGTTTTGTGTATTTGAGAGACTGGTATATAAAATCCTTCATAGGTACCTCAAGTAATACAATAGTCTAATATATTTTGAAATCTTTTCAGAAATGAAACCATAACAGATAAACGGCTATAGCCCACGTTTTACACGTTTACATTACTAGAGGCATTTTCCTTTAATTATTGGTGAGGTATATTTAACCTTTTCAAATAAAATGTAGATTCCTTAATAAGGTCTCTTTTCAGACATGAGTGAAATACTAAGTTAGAATTATAAATGACTGTGCATCATTATGTAGTAATTTAGGATTCACCCAATGATGTAACACAATTAACAACATAATTTTATTGTGAAACTGTGTCTTATTAAAGAACACTGTCTGACATTCTCTTACAGTTGCTTTATTTAACTTCATGCAAATATTATTAGTAGTGACATTTTTCTATTGTGCATTAGATTCTCTCATTAGCATGATGTGTTAGTTATCACCAGAGAAATAATTTCCTAGATAGGTGAGGGGCAAAACAAGGAAGCTAAAAATTAAATCAATGATTTACATTAATACCAGAGCATCTGCTCACCAGAGATATGACAAAGTAAAGCAAACTTTCTTACTAATATAAAATCTAGCACATATCAGAGAAGTGATAAATAAAATATATTGTAAGAAATACATAATTACATTGCTAGAATCCATTTAAAAGCATGTTCAATATGAATTTTTCTCCCAGCAGTCTCTTAGTTCTTTCTATTCATATAGACAGAGTTTTATTTTGTTGAATCTGTACTTTAAATTGGAAATGATGATTTTGTCTGACTTCTTACCCTTCTCTCCTATTTGAGTGTGTATTCACTAACAACTTAAAAGGCACATATACCATTTTTCTTACAAGTCAGATGTCCAGTTGTATATTGTGGTTTGATTCCTTTTATAATTCATACAATACGTTTTTATTCTGAACTCTATCCCACTCGTGTAGACAAGCCCTTTAACATAAGATGTACCTTTTTATTTAATCAGAGCCCTGAGTAAAGCAATTGATAGTTAACGGTCTTTGAAAATGACTTTCATTGCCAGGCTTCATCCAAACCTAGGTTTCTGTATTCTTTCCTCCTCCCTTTTTGCCCCCTTTTTAATGATCATGCCTTACTAAAACAAGGATTAAATTGACCAAACTTATGGTCGTGATGCTAAAATAAATATTTATATTGTATTAGGAGGCATGTAATTTCAGCCTGTTGAACTACTAGGCTGCTCCCTCCTATTTAGTTCTCTAATTTGAGTGTTAATAGGTTTTATTTTGAAATTTTAAGTATAGGCATATATTCAAATGTAATTCTTAACATCCATTCTGATAATGTAACCCCAAAATAGGGATATTTGGGTAGTTGTTAAAATACAAGTTGTAGCATAGAGACAGGTGTTTGTAGAAGTCTGTGTATAGCGTGCAGATTTCACTTACCAGATACTGTCTAATTTGTAATGTATTGGGGAAGTTGACATGGAAAAATAGTCATATCGATGGTATTTATGTAATGGTAATGCAAGTAAAGCATGCACCAAGATATTCTCAGATATGTATGATGTATACATTAAAAACTTGTCCAAAAATTTCGAGTTTATTTTCAACACACTATGTTAAGTGAATTTGAACGTAGTAGGTGATCATTTTGAAATTATTTTCCTCATCTTTCTGCCATCTGCAAACTAGTACTGTGTGCTCGGATAATTTGTAAAACCTTTTGCTGAGGTGAGTCAAATAACCACAGCTGAAAAATAAATCCCTAAAGGTGCAGATATCTTATCTATAATTGCAAGTATTTTTATAATTATATTTATGAGTGTATCTTAACATTCACTGATAAATCCAATTATTCATGAATGCCTTTATGAAAATCTGATTAATGTAGTGACAGGACAGATTTGGGCTACCACAGCAGCACACACTCCCACTCCTGTGTCAGGGTTAAGAGCTGCAGCAAATCCTCCCTAACTAATTAGATGCTGAGTAAGGCATCTCTGAGAAGTTGGGGCAAAAGTGAATGGGTCACAGCCAAAACAGGCTTGCAAGAACTCCAGTGATAGTGAAAGCATTCAAGTTTGCCAGGTCATTGTGACACAGGGAGCTGATTCCTAAGGAACAGACCGTTACAGATAGTGAGCTGGCGTTATCCTCTTCAATAAAAAACAAAAATTTTATTACTTCTCCCTTCCCACCTTATATGCATTTACAACACTCCTTAAAGAAAGTTACATTGGACCTCTACCCTTATCAATCGGCAAAGCTTTTGAGAGGATTTTCCTTATAAGCATGAATAGCCAATGACTGTACTATAGGTGAAGAGGTATTTTCTGAACTTGGGACTCTTGATTAAAATGTGTATATCAGAAGGAATGACAGAAGTAACTGGCATTTGCTTTTAGCTTGTGTCCATAATTTGAATCATAGTGTTTGAACTGATACAGGAATTAACTCCTTTCTTTCCAGAGTATGGTCAGGGAACTTTGTGGTAGTAGCGAGTAAAAAGTGAATCATGAGATGACTTTCTCAGTGAGAGAAATTTTCTCTCAAGACTCCTTGCTTGTTATTGTCCAAAGAACATGGAATATAATGGTTCCAAGATTTCCTTTCTTGTGAGGTTTGGAGTGTGATCTGTTATATGCACACAATGAATTCTTCACCATGTGAAAACCCTCTCGTATCTTTCATGGCATGCTTTTGCTGCTCCATAACCACCCTTCTCTAGGCCTTGGTCAGAAGATTACGTGAAGATTGTAGAAAATGATTGATCTCACCTCTGTCTGCCAAAGCTGGTGGTGCCATTTTTGTTTCCCGAAAAGCAGCTGGCTTCCACATTTTACATGGTTATCCTCATCTACTGAAGGACTGGGCAGAGGAGAAGAAAGGGAGTTCAAAGACCCTTTCAGGAAACTTTGACATCTATTTTTAAGCTTTAGAGAAATAAAGGAAAAAGAGTCATAATTCAGGATTAATAGTCTTTATATCCTGACATATAAGCAGCTCATTGTGTAAAAGAGGGAATTTTTTCCCTATAAGATAAATTAGTAAACAGTTGAGAAAAATAAGATGAAAAAACATTCTGAGCAACTCAAGCTCTAAGTTTTAATATATGCCGGTGACATCCCCAAAATGATACCTGGAGCTGTGATATCCAAGTTGCTCAAATCTCACTGAGCATGACCTGTAACTTGCCTTCTTCCCCAGGTTTAAAAGAAAGTTTAGAGAATAGGGAAAAAAATAAAAATACTGATTCTTTTTTAATTTGTACATTCCTTGTAGAAAGTCTAGAAAATTTCATAGTACACATTCAAAACCTAAGGTGAAAATTTATGAGTGGAGTTCATTTGGGTGAGAACAGTGTGCAGTGTCATTCTGTTTAAACACTCTTGTGTAGCATTTCATGCCGCAAAGTCAGAGATTAAGAGAGGAGAGGGAGCCCTGTATCATTTCTTCATTCACAGAGACTTCCTTAATGGAAATGCTTGTGGAAAAACAATGCATAGCTCAAACCTTCAAAGCTTAGAAATCAAATTATCAGTTTATTAATCATCATTCCAATTAACAACAAAAAAAGAATTGATCCTTTAACAACAAAATAATATCCTTTTGTTTTTCTTTAATTAAGCCCATCAGTTTTTCATTTCTCTCTGTTAAGAAAACGAAAATAATCTTGAACAGTAGGAAGTTACTCATTGAAACACTGATTCTCTTGAGCATATCTAACATCTTATTTACTCAATAATTTTGGACTGCAGTGTTATTTTGCTACTGTCTTAGGGTTTGTGTGTTGTTGGTGGGGGGTTTGATTTAAGTCTCACTTCTATTTGGTTGGCTGCAATTTATTTAATGACCTAAATACACGGTTAGTCTTTTCTTTCTTCTTTTCTCTGTTCCCATAGACCTGATTTCTTTCTTTCTTTCTTCTTTCACCTCATTTCTCTTTTTGTGAATTTCTCTTTACTTTCACTGGCTCTTTTTGCCCTAATATAAAAGAGTTGAAATGCACCTGAAACATTAACAATAATTGAATAAGTCATCTTTTTGCCAGTACATCATTCAGCAGAATTATGGGAAATAGGTGCCACCCTCAGATGTGGTCCTCAGTGTGTAAGTGCTGACAGGAGGACTGTCCCGCATTTTGCTACGTAAAGGTTCTTTAAGTAAGTGCGTGATAAAAACATGTAAGCAGGGGCCCAGGCTTATCATTCAAAGGCGCTGAAAGGCAGCTCAATTTGATCCTTCGCCTGTGTAAGAAAGTACTTAACTGAAAAGAGATTTTGCTTTTCTATTTCTCTTCCTTTTCTTAAAAGAAATTCTTGGGCTTATCATTTTGTATAGTTAAACTTACATCTGCACAGGAGAGAGCATTTCATTAGAAGGAGGAAAATGTGAAGTTTTCCTTCAATAGGTTGAAGTATGACTCTTTGAGACTGCAGTTATTTAATGAGTTAACTGAAACATTTAAAAAAGAAATTGAAATGATGCAGGGCTAATATTAACATATGACATGAAATTGAGATTTAAAACATGTAGTATACATAACACAATGAGGATTCATGACTGTTGTGTATTTAATAAATTTTAACTCATTGTCTTACACGGCAGAGAGATTGTTAAAGCTGACAGGATTAAAAAATATCATTCTATATGGGAAAGACATAGCTTTCAGTATCGTACCTGCTGTGCTTTTGTGTGACTGTCATGAATTTTTCAACTTTATTAAGGTGTCTTTTAGTAGCTATTTGTTCTCTAGACAGTTCTTTAGGACTCATATTTGACCAGAGTGCCGGAACTGGGAGGGGGGTTTTGAAAATAAAAATTTCATGATAATGAATATTTTACATGCCAAAAATAATTACTTTCAACTGGCTTAATATAATAACAAAACTAATATTAAAATGAAAACCTCTATTGACAGAGTTTTAATAATGTTTTTTCTTTTATTACAATTTAAGTACGAAAGATTTCATTGACTTAAATCATTAGAATGGCTATTTGGGGCACCTGATGGGGTGCATAGGTAAAGAAAGCTGCCCACCACTGTGCCCTCTGCCACTGACAGAGGGCAGTAGACATGACTGGGAGGCCACTGACAAGATACAGGAGAATAACTACACATTGAGCATGTTCATGAAAGTGTCTCATCAGTGAGAATGCCTGCAAACATTCTCTTTGTTGATCTCATGTCAGAACCTAACTAAGGAGTCAGCTAGGTTATCTGCTGCTTTATCTAATACCACTTTCCTTTTATTCTTTCTTTTTTAGATACAAGTATTATTAGAGTACCAGAAAGAATCCAAACCAAAGCCTGCCTCTAGACTTTGTGGAAAGATTTACTGTTGCTATGGAAAATAGTAAAAAAATCTACCATGCTCCACATGGTAGTACACTTTTATGTGGAGCACAGGCATACAGAAAGTCTACACCTGTCCATTGGTTGGTTGTGGGAATTAAGTGATTTATTTCTAAGTTTGTTGAGCAATTGTTAATGGCTGCCTCAAGTGCAATGAGTATGTGGATTGGTTCACCCTAAAAAGAAATTCTCTGTTTTGGGAATGTCATTTGAATGATTCCTTATACTTTGTAATCTTTTTGTTCCTTGAGCATAACTTTTTGGTGAAGTTCAGTTCCATTCATTGGGAAATAATGAGATTGATTCTTATGTTGTGAATTATTGCCATTTTCAACCAGTGAGAAACTACAGTTCTTTTCAAACAAGTTAGAACTAAGCTGGGAAAGAGATACCCAGATGAGACTCTTTGACTCAAACTACAAATGCCTCATTATTTCTCTTCCCATTTCTGTTCCCTTTTTGTTTTGTTTTGTTGGGCAACTTTAGAAAGTAATCATGGGACATTTTAAAATATATTACCAATCCTTTTCTCTGCTGAACAGAGTTGATTGTGAAAAATAATTTTTTCATTCTTACCTTATTTTTGGCATTTACTATACATTAAGTAGAAAGGATAGAAAGAGAAGTTCAACATCTGGGAGAGCTTGTTTCAGTAGCCGGACTGGAAGCCCAAACCCTGGTTTTCATACAGGTGAGATGTGTTAAGGGAATAAAGGACTTACACATTTAATAAACCCCGCCTGCCTGTCAGCTTGGTTTTTCATGTACCATTGTTGTTCAAATAAGAAAAAGAGTGTTCACAACCTGTGGTGAGATTAGAGTAATGAAAATGAAGTGTTAATCTGTTGATAGCAAGCCCATCTCATATCCTGCATCCTGGGCCACATTCATGCGTGTATAATATATTCCAGGTTTTCTCACGAACAGAGAAGCTTGGATGTTCATTATATTGGAAACACCCTTTTGGTAAAAAGTAATGTTATTTTAACTTATAGAAATAGTTATCTTTAATGATTTCTTAATAAACCAACTGCTGCCTGCTTTTTAAGTATGCTGCTAACCTGTTCTTCTGTATGTGCCAGTATTCTTGTACCCTTGGAATCATTTTTTTTTCTTTTTCTACAAATGCAGAATGCTGAAGTGAGCCTTAACATAAGCCCAGTTTGAGATACTCTTTTCTAGAAATTGGTGATTAACAGAAATAAGGAAGGAGTTAAGTGAGCACAGTTCTTTAATCCCCAAAGAACACAGGTTAAATGTTATTAAATACTCATGATCTCACTCTTTATTTTTCCCCTTAAAACAATAAAGTGCAAATAAAATAATAAAATCAGGAGTCTTCTAGAACTGCTTTTCAGCAGCTGCTATGTTGGGAATCCGAGCAGATCAGCCTAAAGCTTTGGTCATCATGAGTGGGAATTAATTGTGTGTGTGTATGTGTGTTTTTTTCCCATAAAATTCCCTTTCTAAAATAAAGTAGATAAATCAATAAAACATAATGAATTATACTTTTCCTGGAATTCATGTTTTAATTTTTTAACATTTTACTAAATTATTTGAGAAAGACTTCTCAAAATTAAGACTAATTTTCCCCCTAAAGCACTACAATTAAAGAAAAGAGAGAATAAGTTTAGTCTTAGATTATACCAAGTGTTTTAAAATCATGTGAACATGCATGCTGTCCCATAGGATCATCTCTTCAGGAAGCACCTTAGGGATGGTTTCAAGAGAAATATAAAAGGGGTTGGAGAAGTGAATTAATAATTGAGTTCCAGGTGTCTATTTCTGATCGTTCAAATTACAAACATAATGGATATTAAGGAAAAATGCTTCCTGTAATGCATACATCATATTGTCATTGAGATATTGGGCCTTGGACTATATTTAGTGAGCTCATACTTACAGCATTTTCTCCTTTCCTATTTACTGGGAGTTATGGAATGAAGTATGATCATTATGATCTTGTGAACTGTTTTCTTAAAGTTCAAGTTTTTAAGAATCAAGAGAATTTTAGGATTGAAGTCTGATTGTGGAGTAAGTTTGGCATACGTTCAAGGGTTTCTTTCTTAAGGTGAAAATGGGAGAAAAATACTTCTCTTTTGGGAAGAAAACATCTAATTAAAAACAACCTTTCAAGAATGTGGGCCAAAGATGAAACATAATTTCAAAACAGTATGATAAAGTTGATTTAAATTTTACTATTTTTATTTTATTTTATTTTTATTTTTTAAAGATTTTATTTATTTACTTAGAGAGAGGGGGAGGGAGGGAGAAAGAGAGGGAGAGAAACATCAATGTGTGGTTGCCTCTCTGTGGACCCCACTGGGGACCTGGCCCGCAACCCAGGTATGTGCCCTGACTGGGAACTGAACCAATGACCCTTTGGTTCACAGCCTGTGCTCAATCCACTGAGCTACACCAGCCAGGTAAATTATGCTATTTTTAATAAGTTGGAATATATCTGATCATAGCTTATTTAGTGCATTTCTACACTGCACAGTACATCAGAGGTTGCCTAATATAGTTGGATGAAGCAGAAAGGTACTTTATTTCTTCTGCCAGATAGAGTACTTTTAATTTGTTTATAAAATCCACTAATAGGTAGAAATACTGTGTTGTTGTGGTTGATTGGGAATAGTGAATGTTGAAAGATTTTTCCTTTCGCATTTGCTTTCAGTTATGAAAAAAAAGCAAACAGTGCATGGTGACTTTGTCATAGACATCTGCTTTTAGGTAATAATCATTTTTAAGGAAATATGCCATGACTTTTGGGGTCATTTGAACCTGCAGTAATGTCTATTTAATATAAGTATAAATGTCAGATTGTGGCATACATGTGGAGCTAGTAAAGATGAGTATTTGCTGTGATAATATTCATGCATCCTAAATGTTGGCTTTTAAAATTTACCTTGAAGATGTATTCTATTTTCATATTAGGGTCAGTTTTCACTTAAGTACATGATCTTTCTAGAAAGGAAGTACAGAAGTGTTAACATGTGACCGAAACAAAATGGATATAGAATCTGAGTAATAGTTTGATGTGAGCATCTTTTCAGGGCTGCAGAGAAGAATGTGGTTGATTTAAAACCAGTGTGAGTGTTTGTTGAACCACTGTGTAAGACCAGGTCATCAGTCCTGGATTTGCTTTCAAAATTTTTTTAATTATGAAAATGAATTTCTTTTGCTTTGCACTTATGTTTTATTGAACTGTATTTTGAAATAAAATTAGCAACCCACTGTCTTACATTGTATAAGCCCATGAAGTGTGTATTTTAAAGTCTCTGTTCCTAGATATCCTTTTCTTTTTCTTACAAACTACAAACTCTCTCTGGAGTAGTATGACATTTTAAAGATTGGCACTTGCCTAATGGGGCCTTGTGGAGTTACAAGGTAAGTTAAATGAGTGGAGTCAATCTGGTGGGGACTGTAGTGGACCAAAAAACTCAACCACAGTGAGGTAGCAGCTCCTTAGCTCCAACCAATTGTTGGCAGGTGGGAATGCAGGCATAGTGTTTCGAGATCCTCTTCTTTTTCAAATGAGAAGCCAGAAATCCAGATTTTTATGTGAAATCTCCTGATTTTTAAATCTTGGCAACCTTTTCAAATACTTTTTAAAGTGTGTGGTCCAAACAAAACTCATCTGCAGGCTTTATTCAGCCTACTGGCTGCCAGATAGAAACCTCTGTTTTAGATAATATTTTAATGGATGAAGATAATAGTTTCATCCCATGTGATCATTCATCTTGGGAATTCCCCACTGGGATGAACCAAATTCTTTATTTTTTTTTCACAATTAAAAACAATGTTTAGTAAATATATTTCTGGTGCTGATAGTTGTTTTTAAAGATTTTATTTATTTATTAGAGAGAGGGGAAAGGAAGGAGAGAGGGAAACGTCAGTGTGTAGTTGCCTCTCACACACCCCGCACTGGGGACCTGGCCCGCAACCTATGCATGTGCCCTGACCAGGAATCAAACTGGTAACCCCTTGGTTCTCAGGCCAACACTCAGTCCACTGAGCCACACTAGCCAGGGCTGATGCTGATAGTTTTGATGTACAACTTTTCTCCTTATATGACCCACATATAAAGAAAAATAAAATGTGAGCAAAACAAAAAATGGTCAAGGATTTTACTAAAGGTTAGAAAAATAAGAATTTTATAATTATAGGGGAAGAAAGGGAGATTTCTAAATTCTGAAAAGAATCCCATGATTTGTGTCAGTTACTGATGTAGATAGATGAAAAGCTGAATTCAACCCTAAAAAACTTTTCATCTCACCTTTCAGCAGTGATTTTCGTCTTTGAATCTTTGTAGGATTGCTATAATTTACCAGGCAATTGATTATGATGTCATGAGGAGGAGATGGACCACAAGGGGAAAACTTCTCCATACTAATTTGTAGAAGGCCAATATTTTATACAAGCTTCAAGGAAACATCATTTATATTGTGTAAGATGAGATTTTCAATGTCTATCTAGTTTTTTGAAGGGGCTCTTTAAAAGAAATAATCTATTCATAATTGAAATTCTCCAGGCAAATCAGATATCACCATTTTCAACAGAACAGGTAATTAATTGGTTTGAATTTCAAATTGAAGGTCACTCCGTTATTGATTTTTGTGGGAATAGGAAACAACATCTTGTTAAAATGATGTTCAGGTGAGGCCTGGGTGTGCCTAGGTTCTGTCCAGGGGCTTGTTGAGCAGCATCACTGGACAGTATCAGACACCAATCAGATGGGAGTCATCTCTTATGTAAACATACCAAGCTGCTGGTTTGCTTCCAGAACTGCAGAGAAGAGTTGAACTGGAGAAAAGACCAGAGATTAACAGTTTGTTTTATATTTAGTCAGGTATTTCGAATCAAGTGACTGGTGCAGCTTGTTACGAATCATTTGTAAGTTTGTCAGAAAGACATCAGTATGCCATGTGATAGAAGTTCAGCATCAGCGCAGCTGTGACTTAACACTTTCGGAAACTTTTCAACTGGGACTTGGTAAAATATCTTTAATACAAGGGGAGGAAAGCACTGAAGTAAAGAGGATGGTGAAGAATGGAGGATAAAAGAATATACCTTTTTAGATGCTATTAGTTTTTATAACATAACACTTGTGCTTTTTACTTGATACATGGTTTTATTGTTCCATATGCCAGGCTATTTTAAAGCAGTCATTTCTCTCTTTGCTATGTTTATACTTTTTAAAAATGGTGTAATGTAAAGGTAACATGAACTAAGTGGGTGGCGAACAGTGTGCCTTTCTAAACTAGAATAAGTATTTTAATTTTAGCTGTGCTGAACAGGTTGGAAACTTAAGCAGCGTCTTTTTATGGTTCAAAGTAAAATTCTTGAAAAGGGCAAGCCTTCCATTCTAAATACCCTGGAGCTGTTACTGCAGTTATTTCCAGGTTGATATAGTTTTGTGTAGGCATGACAGTGGCACCAACCATCTACATTAAGCCTTAACATTCCACAGAACCATTTCAAGTTTATTATGAGCTTCAAAGCCTGCTCATCCCTAAGAGAATATCAAGTTTAAGCATGTCACTTTGCCAAAGTCACATTAACTGTCTTAAAATTAAAAAAGTACCTTTCCTGAATCAAAAAGACTGATTTTCTACAGGTGATCTTTGAAGAAACTTCTCAGTTCAGTACAGATTCATTTTTCTGATCCACTCTTGCTTCCCTCTGGAGTTCTGTCTGTCGATTCCTCCTGTTAGCAATGGTTGGAAAGTACCACAAATAAAGCAGGACTCATCACAATTAAAGCTGCGAGATGATGTCAACATTCCGTTTCAGCTTTATTCCTACAGCTCAAGTCATTGATCCTGTCTTACCAATGCCCAGTTGGGTTTTCATCACAGTACTTAACAATGTTGCTAATGGGGAAAAAGATGCCGTGCTTTTCCAATACTTGGGCATCTCTACACCATGGAAGGCTAGAGCTTTAAAAATATGGTCTTTTTAGCTTGGATCTCATGGTACTCTGCTTCTCTTCTTAAGGAAATGAATTCCTTTTTTCCTGAATGTGAAATGCCTCCCCTTTTGGAGGCTCCTGGTCTTTAGTTCCTATCTCAGTTAATAAACCCTCCCTGTCTATCCCTTGCATCTCAGAGATGGAACTTGATGAACTACTCAGCATCGCAAAGGTCATTCTAAAGCTACCGGCAGAACACACTGCCCTTTGTTTCTTAGTGATGATAATGCTGCTGTAGCAGTTAACTGGATGTATTAGATCGAGTTACTTTTCCAGAATACAAAATTATCTATTTGTTCTAAACACCTGATAGAATGCCCATTCACAAGATGTCTCACTATATTTTTGAAAGGGATCATCATGATACTTGAAATATCAGTGCTTTGGCCATGGGAAGGAATCATATATACAGAGTGTGTATCCATTGTATTGCTTTGCTTCAGTGAAAATACTTTTAAGTTACACTCATGTTTTAGAGTTTTCATATTGTCTGGAACAAATAATATCCCAACAAATTTGAAACTCCAGGGTGTTCCAAAAAGTTTCCTGCGGTAGGTATAATTTTTTTTGTTAGTGTAACAATACTTAAAATCATGTTATGAACTGACTTTTTTCAAATGAAAAAATACATTAAAAAAACCTTTATTCCCTTTTATGTTTTTTTCCACAAATGTAAAATGTGGCAATAGCTTTTTGATTTCAGGTTTTAACTTGAAACATAGTGCAACAGTGGGTTTCACCATTTTTTGTATACATTCTAATTTACTTATGAAATATAAAATGATATTCAAAATTACATAGGAATAATGAGTAAGTGATTGAACTAATTATTTGTGGCAGGGGATTTAAAAAGTTTTATATTTTATATGCTTACATTGATTCTGTGGCACTAGTGTAATCTTAATACACTTTCTGGCACACAGGTAGCATCTTTTCCTTACCTTTCATTTAAATAAAAATGATTAAAGATCCAAAGTGTTAAGGTGCCAGTGAATTTTACTAATTGTTTTTACTTATGAATGTGCTTTGGACTACTGTACTTTCCCAAAAAGTGTCATGTGCCACATTCTCTTCCTCCCCAAGTTCTGTTTGGTCCTAATCAGATTGGTTGAGCAATTTTGGTATTTAAAATTTGGAATATCCTCTTTGGTTTCAGAATGAATAAGTGAAGGCTCAAAGAAATCCTTTTTTTTTTTTTTTGCCATTTAGTATCTTTGAGTAGTGCAGATTTTGTCCTGCCTTCCTTTCATGCATGCATTCCTCCAGTTGTGTGTTACTTAGCTATATAAGCACATCTAAAGTAGAATATATTCACTCTCCAGAATGGTGGGGTAAATCAGTGTTCAGATAATTTTTGTTGTAGTAATTCAGTAATCAAAGGCACTAAACAAAATGACTTCAAATAGAATGGTTAGCATTAAGTCAGACAGTGAAACAGTATTTGAAAAAAAAGTACAGTGACACAGTTTTATGTTGTAGGTTCTTCATGACCTAAATGTTTTTTGAAAAGACTTTCTTTTTCTTTAACCTATCTTTGTTGAAAGGACTTTTTTTTTTCCTTTAACTTAGAGGTATGTTTATCTTAGAATAATAATCATTTCATGCTGTTCATATTTTTTTCTAGTTGACCCATTCTCCAGACCTTTAAAAAACTTTTCAAAGTGGATGTAAATTCCATTTTAATTAGACCAATGCAATCTAATACTACAACTAGACAGGAATGGAAGAAACATGCTGGAAGTTAATACAACCCAAATCAACCATAGCCAGATAATTCCCCTGATCTTTGTAACAACCCCCTTACCCACCTCCACAATTAAATGACTCTGTTGTTCTGGAGTTTCAACAAGACATTTAAGGTTCATTTAAAAAAATGATCATCCTTTACAGGATTCTTTACTCTTGCATTTCTCTTTCTTTTCCTTGCCACACAGCTGTCACTGGTATAAGGGAAAGATTGGGGGAGGGGAGGAGGAGGAAGCCCTGTTCAAATCGTGTCACGTAGCACTAATTCATCTGCTCTCATTAGAGGGAGCGAGGGACAGCAGTGATGGCCAAGAGCTGCACTCCACACATGACACGCGAACAGTTTGGGGAATAGAAAATTGCTTTCTCAGGAAGCCCAGCCAATTAAGGACTTGACCATATTGAATGTCAAGTGTTAATTTAGGTTTTTCTTCATTTTCCCAGTAGTAATGCAGGTCCTGTGATGAGCAAATACATGTCAAGTAAAAGTTGATTGCATGAAGGACCCGGGTATTATATGTCACTGACAAGTCACAAATGTACTGAAGTCTTTTAACCCCTTAGGTGAGTGTGGTGGGGGAGGGGAAGGGGAGAAGGGGATTAATGGTACCATAATGATAAGAATAGATAGTTTGTCGGGTACCCTGGGTGGGACAGGCAGTAATGGTAATTCATGCAAAAACCAGGGATAGGACAAATCCTATTTTCAGGGCACAGAGCCCTTGAAATGCACACAATATGATTCTTTCCTATTGCAAACATACTACCCAGAATATATATTCTATCTTTGAAGATTTTCTAAAAGGGGAAAGTAGTGTACTTAAAGGTTGACCTAGGAAATTTCTTCTTATCTCCTTTGAATGAAAGAAAACATTTATTAAATAATTATATTATTTTGGGCATTTTAACCCTTGGCTCAGTGCAGCTGTAATATTTTTGGCTATTTACTTATAATTTCAATTTCTAATCAAATATTTATTTTAAAAATTGACTCTGTAATTCTGTGTCAGAAAAATGCAAAAGATTGAAAGAATGTTTGCTTTCTGTCATGAGAATCTCTGTGAGGCAGGGTTTAGTCAGTAGAAACCGGTGGAAGGTCCATCATTGTTTCTGGTTTCATTCTGTGTCCAGTTGTAGAAGGGAAGAGATTTAAGCTTCAGTGAGTGGGGTAACTTTGCCTTTTTAAAAACTAAATGTTGAACATTGCCCATCATGTATAGCATCTCATTTCCATTCATCAGCATTCATTTACATATGAATGTCCTGAAAATAAGAGAATGTCTGTTTCTGTTGCAGTTGTACAAGTAGCAAATAAAAATACCCCCACAGTTTAAGATACTGCTGTGTGTAAACAATCTTAAAGTGAAACTCAGAACACTTATAATCTGGTTATTTTTAAATTCTTAAATGTAGAACCACTTTCCCCCTTTATATTCATGAAGACGTGATCTTAAAACACTTGCTTGAAACTTACTCTATCTTACTTATTAAAAAAATTTAACACAGTTGGCCTTTGTTGACAATTTTTGCCCTTTGAAAACTTGTCTGATCACGCTTCAATTTTGGCAGTAAGAATACTAACAGTCATCTTTTCCTCAGGTTAGAAATTGTGCTATCATTCTATTAAAAGCTAAATTGACATTCAGGAACAATCAAGAAACAGTGAAAAGGACTTGATGTTTAATAAAATTGTTTTTTTTTAAAGAAAGGAACATTAAACTTCTGAATGCTGGAATGTGATCAGTTCTTCAACATCTCCCCTCCCTGTCTCAAAGCTAACCAAGTAAAATAAGGTTAGCTCTCCCTTCCCTTCCTATTTTTATAATTTCTGTCTGTGGAACTCCAGTGGCATTGCAGGAGTACTGTTTAATTACAATCCAATTGCCAGCAGCTTCTCTTCCGCTGGGTGTGCCGAGAGACTTAAGTAAGTTTCTGTAAAGTAAATTCTGATGATGGCAGCTTGGGTTGCTGATTCAAGTTATTCCTACTCTTCTGTGTCATTTTTGACGGATGGTACCTAATGCAATCAACTACAGGCCAAGAAAGCCTTTTCTTTGGTTGTGTTAGTAACTGGACCAGGAGTCCCCCTCCTCCTTGAATCTCTCCATCTGATGCTCACTCCTTCCTGCTGCCCCCACCAATACTTCAGCCCAAATAGGAAAGCAAAAAGAACCACAGTCTAACCCTAGGACAGGCTTTTCCTAAATCTCCATTTCCCTGTGGTGAAGCTGAAGCTGCCTCCCTTTGCGTGCGTTTTTGATAAATTTAAGAAGTCAAATCGCTGACACAGATAGATAATCCAAGTGTATAGGGTGAAGAGTTATAAATTAACACATTATTCCCTCTTAATGTGAAATACTTGAGAATGCATTTTCTCAGTCCCCTGACATCTACCCAGTGAGGGCTCACATTGTACTTTTCAAGTGGCATTGATTTGTTAAAGCGCTGAATTAGCATCTCTGGCCAGCTGCTTGATCCACTGTTGTGTCGCGGGGCTCCAATTCCTCCTCTCTCCCCCAGCCATCCCTTTTTTCCCTTCAGTCTCCCATTTCACTCCTCCCCTTCTCATTCTTATTCTATTTCTCTCTCAACCCCTTCTTTCTTGTAGCTTGCTTTTCTTTCAGTCTGTTTTCATCCCACACCATCCCTTTCCTTTTTCCTTTCTTCTCTTTTATCCACACATCTTTCCCTTCACATCTCCTTGCCTCTGAGACTTGCTGCACTCACTCAGGTTTAGAGTCTCTTTACTGCCTGTGTGTGGCATAGTGGTAGTTGATTTAGCCACTTCTATAACTCCAAGTGCACTCTTTTTGCAAAGAATAAATTAACGTGCATGTTTGTGCTCCTTGTAATAGAAGTTGGTAAGAAAAGTCTCACCTATTTTGCTTTCTAAATACTAAAAGGTAACTGATAAAACTTTTGAACTTGTATTTTTAAATGTCATTTAACAGTAAAATGTTTTTTGGTTAAAAGAAAATAAAAACCACCTATGGTTATCACAGATTCGATCATTCTATATGTAACCACCACAATAAGTTAATATTTTTGCAACATTTTTGTTTTTTTGTGACTTTTTGCACTTCAGTGACTTACTGACTTGACTTTCTTTTCTAGCGGTTCTATATTGTTCTGATTCCACTTATTTGTAACAGCACAATTTCATGTAAAATATGATTTCCTCATTCTGATGCATCACTGTACCACAGAAGTGAATAGATTATAAAATTGGTCGACAATTTGTTTAGAAATAAAATGGAATTGATTATCACTTCTTTCAGTAATGTATCAGAGTTCCAGAGATCTTTAGAGGAAATGCATCACAAATGAGGGGATTTAACATGGGGCTTGGGCAAGTACACAGACCCTTGCTCTTTTCTTCGAGTATTGGTCCAAGATACTTTGGGATCGCTGTCTTGATTAATTTGATATGAGCGAAAAAGTGTATCTGCCTGGATTTAAATAGAAATTGCCCTCTGTAATTTTAGTCTCATGGCTTCCTGTGCTGCTGTCTTCAGTTTCACTAGGTTTTCCATTAGTAACATCAAAATTGAAATTTGAATATACATTGATAATAAACCAGACTACTTGGAAATATTTTCATAGGTTTTAAAAATCTTTGGTTCTCTGTTCAGTTGATTTCCTAGCCCTTGCCCCCCAAGTCAAATATAATTCCTTTAAAAAAAATCAGTTGGCTGTCCTCCTATCTAGAATTACCATGGCTTGGCTAAATTGAAGGAATTTGACTGACTTTTCAGAGCATGATAGTATCTGTTTAAAGGAAAGGAAAAAAAACCTCTTGACTAGGGCTTAAGACTAATTCCATAGAGCAGGGAGACAACATGTACCCTAAAGTAGACAATTTGACTTTTATATGTGCATGTTAACTTGCTTGGAGATGGTCATTTTGTATTTTTGGTTATTCTCTTAGATAGAATAAGGTATTATTCATTTGTTAGTAAGAATAGAACATGGCTTCACTCAAGGAAGGTAAATTTGGAACACCTGATGATTTTTGCAGGGATAATTACACCTGACCTGGCTGTAGTTCAGGGCCATGGCAAGAAAAAGGGATTTGCTGCTTTTTAGAACTGTAAGTGACTTTAGTGAGAGGAGGGATAATAAGATAAAAATAATAAGGCGAGGTTAAAAGTGAAAGTGTCCCATATGAAGATAGTTAATGATTAGAAAGAAAAAAAGAATAATCAGAAAAGTAAAAAAAAATCTGGAAGGCATACTTCTCTTTATCCTAAACTTCTCTCCCACCACTAATGGGAGAGAAGTTGAGGATAAAGAGAAAAAGGATGTTTGGGGAACAAAATTACAGTACCTGATAACAACAAAAGTTAATCTGTAATAGTGTCAACAATAAAAAATATAGGTGGAAATAAAAGAAACCAGAAGACTATAAAAAATTAACAGTGTTTCATTGGTTTTAAAGGCCTAATGGGTATTAGAGTTTAAAATTAATTAAAACATTAAAAAGTGTTCAATGTGATTTTAATACTTCATTTGTTGTACATGTATGCATGGCTTTATTCCTGTTTGTCAGTTATGCTCCTTGGAAAGTAGATATCTCTGCACAAGTAATACATCAATAAATCCATTTAGAAAAATTAATTTGTTGCTTGTACTTTAACCACATGAGATGGTTAAGTACGGATGTTGTAGAATTCAACACCTTTAAGTTTTTCTCTGAAATTCTCAAGAGAAATCAGAATTATTTCTGTTTTTGTCTTTTGTAGGTCTAAATTAAATGTCACTTAAATGCGAAAGAACTGGCAGCTTTGATAAGTAGTCCCCAAAGCAAACCATTTGTCAGTAATCATAATCTAATTATGAATGCAAACGCAAAGTTTGTTTTTTAAAAAGTCCAAAGCAAACAAAGGAGAAAGAAAAACAGACCACTCTGCAACTCAAGGAAAATGTATCCAGGCACTTAAACATAAGACTTTCAATAGTATCAGTAATAATAAGAAAAAACCTTTGGCATGGGCCCAAGTCCTGTTGAGAGGGAGCAGCAAATGGCCTGCACAGTGTGTGGCTCTGCAGAAGTTCCAGAGTGACACATGCATCACAAGCAGGTCACATTGTGAGGGGTCAGGGGTCATGTTCAAGAGCTGAGTGTTGCTGGACGAGGCTGAGGAAGCAGAGGTGGCCCCTCTGTGCTCAGTGTGTGGGTCTGTGTACTCCTTTCCCGTCAGAGCTGGCCCAGCACGGCCAAAAAAGCGGTTCCTTGGCAGAGTTTAATGGCAGGATGATGTAGTCTGTTGTGACTAGTGCATTCCTTTCAGGTTAAACTAGGGAAATGGCATTGTGTTAAAATTCCAAGTCGCATGAATGTTTTATTGCCACAGTGCATTTAGCCCTCTAGGGGAGTGTGTGGTGGCGGGTGGGGGTGGTGGTGACTTGGAGACTCAGGAACTATCAGAAGAACACTTCCCTTGGAAAATTTTACCCACCAGCATGAAGCTGATTTGCTGTAATGGTCACTTAGAAGGGTTTCGCTTTTTCCTAAACTGTGTTTTTCTGTCTGGACAATTAACAGCTGAAGAAAACATGACAAGACACACGCAAAGAGGTTGGGAGCTAGAGAGAGAATGTGCCAGAAAGGAGCTTCGCTGAGCTGCCTTCTTGTATAAACTGCCAGAGGGAGGGCCCCCTCCCCCGGCCTGAGTCCTTGTCTCCCCCACCCTACCCCCCCTTCCCCAGTGTGTGTTTTGCTGTCTTCCTGAAGGCTAGGAGTGATCTGTTAACCTTGCACCACTGACTGGGAGGCCACTGCAGCTCATGGTACTGTATGTTACCATTACTACTCCCTCATTCCTTTTCACTGGCTGTTTTTTTTTTTTAACTATTTTCTCTGTAAGAACGGTTTGCATTAGTCAGAGATACAATTTTGGAATGCAGAAGGTCTGAATTTAAAACAAAACAAACGTAATTATGGGACTGTTTTTTTCTCTCAGTATTTATAAGGGCTAAATCTAACCATTCTAATTCAATTGCAGCCAAAGGTTTCAAGTGTGATTTAAAACCATGAATTCTGGAAATAAGGCAGTAAAAGATGCAAGTCATCTGGGTCGTGGATCTTGTAAAAGAACTTAGTTGTGAAACCACGTGAGCATCTTCAGAGTTTTAGGACATTTTCAGGCTTTGCAGTTGTCTCGGATAAATCCATTTTGCAGATTGTTTTCACCCCTGCCCTTCTCCAGGGAAATTCTAGTCTTCTCAATTCACTGTTCCAGTTGTTTCAGGCTTATAGTTACTGAGGGTGTGTAAAATATGGCCTCAGTTGTAATTGTGCATGTTACATGTAACACTCAGGATTTCTTCATGATTTGATCTGACTCAAGTTAATTTATAATAAATTAAAATGTGGATGTATGAACAGCCTTCTATTTTGCATTGGGTCTTTATTAAATATTCGCACATCTGATTTTTTCCCCAATGAGTAGGAAAAATACGGATTATCTTGGACTTAACCTAGGGAAAGATATTTTTAATATTTCGAATTTCAGTTTTGGATTGCCTTTCTATTTCTCTTTATTTTCAAACCATAATACTTTCCTCATTTTCATGTTCTTATGTGTCATTTTCTCTTCCTTAGTAATGCACACATATATAGATACAGTTGTGTAGGTTTGCCTGTATGTGCATGCAGCCTTTGGTAAATGCCAAATAGATACAATAAACAATTTATGGAGTTGTTAAACCAAGACATTTTTCCATTGATAAGTTATTTTTTAAAATGATGTGTAATGGAATATACCACATTCTCAAGAATATACCACAAAAAAGTAAATTATGGGTGGGTCTGTGTGCCCAATTTATAACATTTTTGGTACATGTTTATGTATTTATATAAATGGATGATTTTGTTAAAATAGACCTGAATTTAATCTGATTAATGATATCTGTATGATGGTTTGTTCTTTATGAACAGTTAGATTCACATTGTGTATGGGAGGTCTTAAACAAACAGTCAGTCAAATCTATAGAAATATCAAGATTTTATTCATGAACTTGGCACTTCAAATTTTAGACGAATTTGTTAGATATCTCCCTGTACATTCTAGAGAATACTGTAATAATTCTTTTTACTCTCTTGGATGCAGTAAAGTGATGGTGATTTTGCTTTTAGTTATAAATTTAAAAGTGAAATTTTTAGCAGACTATTACACTTACCTTTGTGCATATTTTTCCTTATATTAGACAATTTTAAAATTAGGTTTTTTCCTAAATAGCAGAAAAACTTGTAAACAGTGCCAAATTAAGAAAAAATCTATCATGTACATTTAGAGCATCAAAAAATATATTATTCTGATCATGGAAGCAGTTTTTGATTATCAAAAGGATGTTGTGGTTGTATTCACCCCTTTTCATTTGGCCTTAGTAAATTTTTTTTGTTTTATAAACCAAGTGGCAAAGGTGGAATTTACTCTAATATCATGTCTCCCTAATAAGAAAATTACAGTTGATTTAGGGATTTTTTTTTGTAAAAATAAAGCACTATTAAAATACCAATACTTGTCCTTTCAGCATTTTTCTGTTCCCATTGTACCAGACAGGCATTAGTGTTAGGCATTATAGAACTCTTACGGGGGTGTTATCATAGTGGACCCGAGTTCAGATGCTTAGTCTTGTGACCTTGTGTAACCTTTATTTTCTTCAATTTTAAAATGGGGGAAAGTACACTTAGCTTGAGAATTTGTTAGAAACATGAAATGAGAAAGCACTTGTACGAAGCTGAAGCACATAGTAGGTATTCAGTAAACTAATCCCTATCTTCAAACTTGTCCTCTGTCAAGCTTCCCAAGGGAAGCTTGAATTTTGAGAAACAAGAGGATAAATTTAATTAAAATACTTTAATTTCTTCAATTATCTCTAGGAAAGGAGATAGCAGGTACTGACTTTTTCTTTTTATTTATTTATTTATTTATTTATTTATTTATTTATTTATTTATTTAGGCATCTCTTGTGTTGCTCATTAGTCTTGCATTTTGGTCACTCTGCAATATTCTCACCAGATTGACCTTAATGGATATCAGAGTGATGCTGTGATTTCTGTGATACTAGTTATGACTAACAGTAGATTAAAGACAAAGAAGCAAACCCAATTCTATTGGATTCTGTTTACCTTTGAATCATCAGTTCTAATCATTTACTTGAATTGAAGCTTCTTACCTTATTTTAATATTATTAGTACTTGATAGTAGAGCTTGAAGTTAAATTTTAGAGGAAATTTTACACAGTCTGTCTCTAGCTTTGTGAATATTCATTCACTTGTTTTTATGAAATTTAGGTCACATTAAGGCTTATGATATTTACAACTCTCAGTACATTTAAACAAAGTAGTAGCAAGCAACATATATATATAGATGTGGGTAATATTTTATCTTATTTTACAGTCTTGCACAATTCCTTAAGTATAGTTAAGGGCTTGGGAATTATTTGTTGAGGAAAATATGCTTCTTTTTTGTTTTTTAATCCTGGATTATGTTTTTATCAAAAGCAGTTGTATTCTCACGTATAGTACATCGATCTTGTCATAGATGATCTTTGATTAGCATTGCTGTTTTGCCTAACATCTAGTTTCTTTTAGCCAACCCTACTTTGAACATTCTGTATCTTAAGATCTAAAATAAATACTCAGCTTGGTGTTTACTTTTGTTTGTGCCTAAGAGTAGAAGAGGATTAAAAACTGTTAATTTCATAACTACGTCTTAGATCATGCAATGTGCTGGGGTTGGTACCTGTCTTGTTCAGTTATTACAAAAGTACTCAGGGCAGCTACAAGTATTGTCATTTTACCCACTAAGTAAGGAAATTACAGAGGAAAAAATGTGTAAAAGCTGTATCCAGCATGGTGACTCCCAAGTCTTTGCTTTTTCCTCTGCTATATTCTTCTCACCCATCTATAACTTAAGCTATTAAAAACAAAGTTGTCAAGCCTGCTGTTTTTTTCCTTTTCAAATTAAATTTTTACAAGGAAGCTACTATGTAGAACTGATAAAAATTAAAGCTGCTCTAGATGGAAAGGTGTACAGTTATAGAGCCCCATCTTTTAGACCTCTGCTAGGGATCCATGGGATACCTGGTTAGAAAACCATAGACTAATGTGCCCATACTCATAAAAAGAAAGCATAGCAAAACCTGTTTTTCCACTTGGGAGTTGAAGGTTTTATTTGTCTTGACCTTGTAGGTACAATTATAGGGAATTCACAGGAAAAGCAAGTTGCTGACTAATTTTAAAAGAGAATATATCTAAGAGAAAATAGTGTACGTAAATGCAAAAGAAATTATAGTTATATCATTGTATAGTTTTTTGCATATGTTAATTTTCAGGGCACAGATTTTATTTAATCTTTAGCGGTGAAATGGTTTTACATAAAAACCACTTATAAGTCTTAACTGTATACTGTGCCTCCAAATGTATTCAGACTATTTCAGTTTGAAAATATTAAGTAGTTTTTGTGCTCAATATTATAAATGGTACAGCATATCTGTAAGAGATATGTGTGTGTTTATATAATATAGACACATATGTATATTGTAAGGATGGAGAATATAGAAGATCTAACCCTAAGAAAATAATATATAAAAAACACTATCTTAAATGAATTGCGCATAAAAAAATTTGACATGGTAGTTTTGTAATGCCTTTTTTTGTATGTAATGTCTTTATAAACTGGGAATTTCAAGTTTTCTCACCTGCTAAATTTATATTTTATGTAGTACTTCATTAGAAATATAATTTTTGTTTTATTACTGTGGTGGGAAGGGTCAATACTTTTGAGCCAGATATATCTACGTTTGCATTTATCTCTTCTTTATATGATCTTGGAAGAGTTATGCAACCTCTCTGAACTTCAGTTATTTTGTTGACAAAATGGGGCTCAGAAATGTAAAGCCTGGCACAGAGAGGGTGAGTTGTGTTGGTTGTTATTGGCAATTTCTTCTTCTGTAGTTGCTGTTGTAACTAGTTTCAAGCCTTATGCAGAGTTCACTTAGTATCTCTTTATCAAGGGTAGTAGAGGGTTCTTAATTGTCTTATCACGTACACATTTGGCCTTTTCAATCACTAGTGTAAAAAATACTTGTGCCAACCTTACTTTTGTTGAAGGAAATGAGAGTGGTAAAAACTCTTTTCTTTCTCTTCACTAAGAATCAGTCACTGAATAACATAATTCTAAAATCTTATGCGGCCTTTAGGTACTTTAGGAACCTTTTTTTGGAAACCCAGAAGCACAACACTGATTGAATTAATACATTTCCTTCCAGGCACTATTCTGTTAATCTTTCCTCTTCCTCTTAACCCGTGGATTCTTTTGTAAGGGACTGTTTTAATCCAGTAGTGAGTTTGTCATGTACAGTGCATGCCAGTGCAGGGGATGCCAGTTCATAGATACGCTGGTTATTGGTAAGCTTAACAGCCTTTCTCTCTTTAAAACAAAGGAAAAGGAAGAACCAAAATAGCAACAACAAAACCAAAACCCCTACCAAACCAAAAAAAATTCCAAAAACATCTTATATTCTGAAAAACTCAGTTCTTTATAAAATGTAGAATGTAAATTTTGCACCCTGATTTTAATTTTTAATAGTTTTAAACTTCTTTTATAGCTGCTGTATAAAGGATATATATTTCTTGTACAGATCTGATTTAAAAACTACACACAGAATAAAACTGAAAGTCTGCAACCAAGAAATCATTTTTTAAAAAGATTTTATTTATTTATTTTTAGAGAGAGGGGAAAGGAGAGAGAAAGAGAGGGAAAGAAACATCAATATGTGGTTGCCTTTCCTGCATCTCCCACTGGGACCTGGCCTGCAACCCAGGCATGTGCCCTGACCAGGAATTGAACTGGCAACCCTTTGGTTTGCAGGCTGGCACTCAATTCACTGAACCACACCAGCCAGAGCAGAAACCACTTTATTAACATTTGTAGTCATCTTAACTTACCTTTACATATAAATGTAGGAGTAGATACTAGTTACATAAAAGGATTATGAATATGTGACTTTTTAAAAAAAAACTTGTCATAGATATCTTTCCATGTCTATAATTATAAATATTTATCATAATTTTAGTATTCTTAGTATTATTATTGTACCATAATTTATTTAATAAGTTCTTGGTTCGTGGATATTGAAGTTGTTGCCAACACTTTCCTTTTATGAAGAGTGGTGCTTCAATGTGAACATTCTTGTTTGCACTTGTATTCTTATTTCCTAAAGGTGAATTCTTGAAAGCGACGTTGCCGGGGAAAGAGGTACAATTTTGCAGTTTAAAACAGGGGTTGGCAAACCTTTTCTGTATTTCTGTGCCCAGATAGTAAATATTTTAGGCCACCATATGGTTCCTGTAGCAACTATTCCACTCTGTCTTTGTAGCTGCAAACAACTGTAGATTATGTACATAAAGGAATAGGCATGGATGTATTTTAATAAAACTTTATTTAGAAAAGAGGGCAGCATTTGGCTTTAGGATCAAATGTAGTTGCATACTTTTGGCTAGAAACAAAGGAGAAGCTATGATTAGGGATGGCAGTTTACCCCCAGTTGACCATAAGCTGATCTTAGACATGCGTTCCTATCTCAAGGCAGTATAATGGACTGATGGATTTCTTTCCAGATATAGGTCAGTCAATGCCTCCTTTAAAGAGCTTATTAAAGGGGGGTTTTATACCTGTCCCTACTCTGAAGCCTAGTAAATTTTAAACTATATATGTGCCATTATATTTTATCTTTCTATATTCTAGATTTCAGCATGTGTTGGCAACTTGTGGGGCAAAGAAAGACCTCTTATATTTTAGAGGACTTGTATATATTTCCTTACCTCTAGAAGATAGCCTTAATGGAGTCAGGTTTCAGGGGAAATCCTGAAGTAAGCTGGAAGGAAAGTCCAGCAAGAGAAGTATCATTTCAGCAGATTTTGCCACAGATCAACAGGGTGACATTGAATTAGTGAACCTTTACAGGCTAAATTACACTCAGAAGAATGCTCTGTGCATAAGTAGTAACCTCCTTGCTTCTTGAATTTCTGTGAAATAGGAATTATTGGCCCCTAACTGCCTTAAGGGTATTTGTTGCAGATCAGATGGAATAATGATATAGTTAAAATCACTCTATTTGTAACATTGGGTCACTGGTGTCACTATGAATTTTAAGACATTTATTTATTATTTATTTTGTGTGTGTGTGTTGATTGTCTGCTGTGTGTAAGGAAGTGTGGTAGGTGCTGTGAGAGAATACAAAGAGAAGTAAATTAGTTTTTGCCCTTAAGGAGAAAAAATATACACTTCAAGTTCTATAATGCTGAGAGCCATAAGGGTGGCAGAACAATGGGGAGGAAATTTCTTCCTCTTGCGGGTGTCAGAAAACTGTGTGGAAGAAGTGGCATCAGGAAATAAGAAGATTTTCAAATGTATAGTGCAGGGGAGGTTATTCTAAAAGAGCAGCTCAAGAACTACATCATGCTAGGAAAGACCAAATCAGTAAGCAAGAGACATCAAATAGGAGGAGGAGGAGATAAAGCTGGAAAGAAAGGGTAGAGCTAGGTTTAAGAGGGCCGGTTAGGAACTTTAATTGGTAGTTTGTGGGGGACTCTAAACATCACGTAGGAGAATATGTTTGACAGTTGGAGGGGTTGGTATATGGCGCTGTTTGGGAGTATGGAATGATCAAGTTGAGATTTTCATGTAAGAGTTATGGCAGATGTCTGAGCATGCTCTCATTAGAAATGGTCTGGAAGGTGTATGGGGGTACTGCTGAGGGGGTTAAAAGGGAAGAATAGACAGGCTTTCAGAAATCACTTGGTTTGGGAAATCAGGAGAAAGCTCTTAATCATGATCTATGGTTCTGAGTCTTTGTTAATGGGATTGACATTGCAAAATATAGCAATGTCAGGGGAGAGCTGTCATAAACAAAGGATAGTAATGAAACCATTTGCTTTGCTTGTTTTGCTCAAGGTGTTAACTGGATACTTGGAAATTTCTAGTTGGAGCTTGAAGGTGTAGGACTAAAATTTACATGAGAGGTAAGGAATAGGGATTTGGGACTGTTGTCACACAGGTGGCAGAGAAAATGTTATTTTACAACATTTCTGATCATTAGGTAAATCAGTGACATATGTAGCTCTATGTGAGGCTGCTGACACCAAAAACACACAAAAAAAGAAATATCATGTGTTTATCATTTATAAAACATTCTCTTGTCTACTAATCTAACTTTCAGCTTCTGTAGCCACTAGATTTCAGGAGTAAAGTATGTTCAGTTTGGAAAAAATATCTTATATTCTATGATCCAAAAGGAAAATATAAGAAATTTCATTTTACTTAATCTTCTCAGTATACCCTAAGACCCTCAGTAAGAGAGATGCCATTGGTGGGAAAGATTTATGTTCATTTTTTACCTGGTACAGAATGCGGCACCTTCTCATCTCCCCTAGATCTCACCCCAGTTGAGATAAGTGCACTTAGGTTTGGGGAAGTAAGTTAGGGAGAGGGTGTGTATTCCATGGAAATCAACTTTGTTTGCTTGGGTGTATTTTGTCTTTTTAGTCTGGGATCCTCAGCAGGCTCAGAGGGGGATTTGTGCAGAACCCAGTATGACTTAGTTTGAGTTGGGAAAGTTTTACTGTATGGAATAGCAGGACTGAATCTGCCTTCCCGTTTCCTCTCTTCTCTTAATGTTACTTGTGTTCAAACTTTGCAAGCAGAGAAAATAATGTTGATTGACTCATCATCAGCATGCTGTATTATGAGCTTTGGTGGTGTGGTAAAGGCTCACTCCCCTGCTCTCCTGTTTACAGCAGTCAGAATTTCTCTGGTCAGTTGGTGTGCGTGGCCTTCCTTCAGGCTCACTCTTCATGTCAAATAGGGCAAGTGGCTAGTCCAGAGGAACCTGCATCTTTAGCCAACCACCATGCATTAAATCTAGTATTACATGTTCATTCTATTTCATCTCTTAAACCATGTATGGACACTTAAACATTTTTTAACCATAAGAAGTTTAATACAGGTGGTTCAATGGGTAACTCAAGATGTTGAGTTTTGGGGGGATAATGTTTTTCATTGTCTGGCACATAACATATTCGTCTATCATATTCGTTCCTCAGACTCTCTTTTCTGCTTTTCACAAACTTTTCTATCACCTTTTTCTCTTTAGTGTGTTAAATTTAGGAAGGAAAAAAATCCTTTTGATTTGTCCCATTTTGTGTCTTTGATGAATTAAGATCAAATTAAATGCACCTGTTTTCTTCCAAAATGAACTCCTTTCTAAAAAATAAAGTCACACCCTCAAAAAATTCAGGGGCTTGGTGATCTTTACTTGATAGTCACCTCTTTTCCATCATTAGAAATAGTTAAATTCATCCTCATTCTTGATTGCAATGGAAGACCAGGGAGAGAAGCTGAGTGAAGCAATTCCAGTGGCGAAGTTAAATGTGACCTGGATCATTTCAAAGTGCTTTTACTTTTAATGCTTAAGTTAACATTTGCCCCCAAGTCATTTTCTTCTGATGTTTGGGACACATTGTGGAGTTGGTCATACTACTGCTCCTTAAGTGTCTTAATTGTTTTGACTTTCTGTTTTAAGGGTCTCCTTTACTGACAACCTTCTCTCCTCCACAGAGTGAAATTTGAGGAGATCCTGGATCTCATGCCCTGGTTATGCTTCCTTCTTCCTTTGGTTTTTGTTTGGCTATCTCTTCTCAAGCTAAGATTTTATCTGAGAACTTTTGTCTTACCATTGCTCTTTTGGTTTTCTTGTTTATTTAGGGTAGTAATTCCCAAACACCTGATCACTAAAAACAGGTGGCTGTCACAGTAAGTCTGAGAACCTGCAAAATGCATGTCAAACAACTTCCCAGGTGATGCTGATAGTATTCTTTGGCTGAGGAGTACACCTTGAACCACTGACCGACACTTTTGGTTTTGTCTATTAGTTAGTGTTCATTGTTACATTTCCCAAAAGAGTAGAATTTCTTCAGATTTTATTTACCCATTTCTAGTTTCCTGGAAGCTCCTTATTTTTAATCCATAGGTCAAGCCTCTAGCATGAAAGAGAACCCAGCAAATTACCTTATGTTTTAATTCTGAAGGGGTTGGCTGGGGTATGAGTGTCAGAGCGTGGAATGTGATGCTGCTGTGACTTCCCCCAATGAAGACTTCTATGGTCAGTCTCTCAGAGCCTAGATATACCTGACAGTCTTCTCAACTAGGCATTCTAGGAAGACTTGCTGAAAATTGATTGAGCTGGCCCTTAATTGAGACTAATTAATCGGTTAATTTTTTAGCTTTCCTAATTGCTCATATTATTCCTTTGACATTTGAGGCTTGCTTTCCTCTCCCAAAATTCCTTCCTTCACGCCTCAGACATCTCAGCCCTCATGGGAATGGGGTGCTGTGTTGGGGATGTCTGGGAAAGTATCATTTACCTATAGTGTATATTTACTATATGCTTAGTTACAGGACATGTGTCATCTCCTCCAACCTTGCCAACCCTACACAATAATTACAGTTCTTCCCACTTTACAGAGACAGGAAACAAGGCGCTGAATTGGTAACTAACTGACCAAACTTTACAAGGTACTGCTGGGATTTAAACAGAGGTCTAACTCCAAAGCTGGTGCTTTTTCATTTTGCCTGCCTTTAGGATAGTTGGCATTGAGCTTTTAGAGCAGGGCATATATACCTGGGCATATATAAGCATTCTTGAAATTTTACTTAATGTCAGTTGCTAGATTTGGCAGTATTACACTCCTAAGCAAAAATCTGGAGTGCTCAGTTTCCAAAATACTGAATTAAAAGAATGATTGCAAACCAATTGAAAATAATCTAACCCTGTGCCTTGTTTCCCTTATATAAAGCCCATCCATGGCACAGGTATAAACAACTTTATTTTCTTTAGTGCTAACTGTCTTGTAAAACCAGAGTTGGAGAAATAAATGGACTCTCAAATGGTAGGAGCTTTTTTCAGTAAAACACTAGCATAGTAGTGAGAGAACTTTGTCATAATTTCAGTTCTATCCAACTTATCAAATGAGGAGGAAGACAGTAGTGATAGGCCCCAGTTTTCTTTTTTAAAAATAAAAAGGATGCAATGGAAATTATACCACCCCTTCCTTGTCTGATGTGGGAATTAATATATATTCTATATAAAGCCCTTTGACCACTCTGGAAGGAAGATTCTGTGTAATTTTAGCATTATTCATTGTCCTTAAAGTTCCTCAGGGCATTACAAGGGAAGAGAGATTTTTTACCTTTTATCCTACATTGCACAATATAAAAATCAAGGTGTTTTTGTTGTTATTTGTGGTGGTGAAATCTCCTATAATTTTACCAGCAGAGGTTGCTCCTATCAAGGAGGCTAGGGCCCTGTTCTTTGACAGCTCACCCAAGAGTATAGGCTCATGAGACAGAAGGAGAGAGTGAACCTGGATTAAACAGTCCTGACTCCTGTGAGGATGTTGTGTCTCCCCTGACACTGCCCAAGTCATCTTCTGTGTGTGTCAACCTGTTGAGTAGTAGAATCACATCTTTGACCCTTCTCTGTTCTCTCTTCTCTCATCCTGATCCTGCAGTTCATTGTCCTGAGATGACTTCACAGGGACCTGTGCGCTGTCCTACTCGGTTCTTCTATAACATATCTCTCATCCTTATCATGTACCCATTGACACAACACAGTCTCATCTAGGGCCCTGTCAGACTAAGCCAAGTTCTTACCTTTCCCTGTGGGAAAATGGATATAAATACTCTTTTGACTCACCAGTAGTGATGACCAGTAAGCAGTGTTTTCATTCTTAAGCTTTAGGTTCATATAGTTGGTCCTTCTGAGTTGTAGCCTGGGGTTCCATGCTTGAGAAAATTTAAGCTTGGAATGTTGTCTTTTAGTTAAATTGTAACCTGAAAAATTAGGATATAAGTTAACTACTCATCCAGCAACTCTGCTAACCTTCCTGTTTTTCAATTCTTGTATTCATTTGTTTTGTAGCAATGTATTTAGCATATATCCTCATCTTTATAGTGGTGGTTAATTAATTTATTCCTTTCTCTGCTCTTCCTCACACAGGCTCCTGGCTAGCTTATTGTCAAATCTATTTCACTTAATAGTCTTCCTGAATTCTTATCTGAATATTTTTATCTTTTGCTGCTTGGTATCTTCTAACCACTGAAACGAGTCTGAATTTCCATTATTGCTTTTCTCTGGCTTAAAATGTGACAGAGCTTGCACCCAGCCATGTCCCTGATTCCTCTAAGAGGACTTGTTTTGGGTTTTCTCTTTCCATTTATTTCTGAAAATCAGTTTTGTCTACCCATTCATTTCCAAGTTCTTCTTGGGTTGAGATAGTTTCTCTCATCTCTTCATTGCTAGACTAAAGCCACCAAAATACATACACTTCAGAACTGATCTGGGCTTGTGGCCAGCCTAACTAAAGAGACTTGAGCTGACATAGAAGTCAGTTTGTTTATTTAGGCTGTGACTTTTATAGTGTCTACCAGGCAAGTGCCTACATGAATGTTTAATGTTTAAAAATAAAATTAAATTTCAAATGGGCCCTGGTTGTGCAAGACGCACCTCCATTTCTTTAAGCCCTTTACTCAGTAGCACATTTTATTTCCCTAGTTACCATGTTTGTGCCTCTTTCTCTCTTCCCTTGTCCCCTTCATGACACATACCTTATACTTCCACTCTGCTTCAGATATTTTGAACGCTGGTTCCCATTTACAATATGGGGCTTTTTCTGTCGTCTTTTCAGAAATCTTGTCCCTAACAGTCTTTATGTGTGATTTCAGTAAACAAAGAACGTGTGTGTGTGTGTGTGTGTGTGTGTGTGTGTGTGTAGGAAGCCTGCCATATTTCCTCCCTGACCCATGGAAAATGTATTTTCTGGGAGCCCTTTTGACACTGAAGTGAATACCCACTGGCCTGCCTTTGCTGAATTCTCCTGAGAAGAGAAAGTGACAGAGACCTTTATGCTTGTTGTCATATCTTTTGTTTCTGCTGATTATACACAGAGTAAGTTGTAAATAGCTCTCTCACACACCATGATTCCTTTGAGGTATGTACAGGAGAGTAGATATGCACTCAGCTTCTGCTTACCCTGGGGATTCCAGAGGGTCCTTTTCAAGGCCTCTTATTTCCTGTTGCAGCACCAGCAGAATGAAATTTAGATGAGTACTAGACAATTACCATCCCATAATGAAACCTGTGGCAGAATGTTTAGAAACATTAGCTGATCAACTTAGTATTTTCCGTTCTTTTGAACTTAAATGTTTTTGTTACTTTAAAAGCAAAATATGCATTGATTCAAAAAAGAATTTTAAAAGTTCCCTTAGTCTTACTTCTTTTCAGAGCTAAAAATCACTGTGAATATTTTGCAAAAATCATTGGAGAACTTAGTTTTAAAGTATGGCATTGAAACAGACACTGAATACTAGCATGAGGGAAAGTGGATAAAACTGGAATTCCTCAAATCAATTTAAATTTTATGTGCCAGTGAAAACAGTGGTTGGGTATACACCATATTTTATTATTTTATTTAAAGTGGAATAATAAGAATTCAGACAATTTATTTCTGTTGTTTCTGTGTTTTTTTTATTGCTTTATAGCTAGCTGGTTAACAGCTAAGGCTTCTAAATCAAAAGGCCCAGTTGTCTAGGTGGGCTGAATGATAACTAATTAAGTTATCAACTTTTATATTCTCTGTATTTTCCTTGGTACATTTTGATGAATTAGGAACTATATATCACTTGCCTTTTCCTTAAAAATTTTTTCTCTGATAATTAATAACACTTATTGTTGATGTGGGTGTAGGGTTATTGTTAGACAGTGAACCCATCAGTGAAACTGCAGTTTTGTTTGAATCTCAATTTTCTTATCTTTGAAATATGGGAGTCCATTTTTATGGACACTTACTTGTGGGGATTTTTTCTGCTCTGAAATTCTAGGCTTCTAACTATGGGAGTGCTATCTATTTCTAATTCCTTTTTGTGATTTGGATTATTGAAACACTCTAGTAACCTGACACATTTTTCTTCAACTTATTCACAGAAATTTGGTTTTCTCTCAGGAACTGTTTATTTCTAAGTGTCTGAGGTTGTAATTGAGTGTAATTGTACTTGTTTAACTGTCTCCTTTCCTACTGAGAGTATTTATAAAACACATTCTGTGAGGGGGAAAAGAAACTAGAAACTTAGCATTTATGACACAGCAAATAATATTAAGGTAAGTGGGGATTTGTTTTGTGTACATAAAATAAAGTATTGTTTACACTTATTTTGCAGTATATACATTGTGGCTCATGGGTTTGGCTTTAATTGGTTAAGTAGTTACGGCTATCAATGTTTTATAGGAAGCATTTTGGGGGGTTTCATTTTGATAGGGAATATTTTAAGGTGAATTTTTCCCAATCTTTCTATTGCACTCTAGGGAGAATTACTGTTGCATGACTCATTAGTGCCCTTCCGAATGTCAGCAGAGGGGTGGAATCAGCACTGTTCTGTGTGACACAACACAAATGCTCAGTGCCTCTACTCTTCTCCATGCCCCTTTTCTTGCTCATTCTTCAAGTTAGAGGATAAATTCCCTTTTACATTGCTTATGTTATCCTAGGCCATATAGCAAGTAGTAGGTCTTGGTTGCTGGGAGCACCTTCTTCATTTCCTTTGTCTTCTTTGTAATTTCTTTCATGTGAGACATCAAAAAATGCCCCTGGATTGGATGCCACTAAATGCAACTATTACATGTTTTTCATTAACTTCTTTGAAATACATTCTCAGTCTTTATTCCTCATTTTTTAAGTTTGGGCTATGCAACTTTTTAGCATGTGACTCTGACCTATTTATCTCCTCAAAGCTTCAGTTTTTTTTGTTTGTCAAATGCAGATGCTCATATCCCATAAGATTGTTGAAAGGGAAAAAAACAGGTTATTTCTGTATGTAAGGTACCCATATGGTGACTGGCTCATTCCAAGTGCTCAGTAAATGTGACCTCCCTTTCCTTTCCCTCTTGGGCTTCACTGGTGAAATTCCTGGGTAAAGAAAAGAGTGGTTAATTTCAAAGACAGATGATATTCTGTCCATTTTGTGTAATGGACAATAGGCAGGAAGAAAGAATGAGAGACTAAAAAGAATAGAAGAGCTGAATCTAAAATATTTGAAGAGTTGACTGAATGCCTTTTTAAAAAATTAGTGATATTCATTAGTGAACTTGCAAAATGAAGCTTACTGATATTGTCTAAATTTGGAAAAGTGAACTGATTGGTGGCTCAAAAGGAAGAGGGAAATACCTTCTAAGGCAGCACGATTGGCTGAAAAGTGATCTCTAAATAAAGAAAATTGATTGGCACAGGTCATCCTAATTGGAGTTTAAAAAAATGAAACAAAACACCAAAGGAAGGCTTTGATAGGGCAAGGACACAGGTGAGGTGAATCTGATTGATGGATTGAGATTCTGATACATACAGATAGATGTATGCTTAATGAATATAGTATATGAAATTGTTGAGTATTAGAGAAATTTTTTAAAAGGAAGAAAACACGTTTAGATCAAATCTAAATCTTTCTTTCCTTATCTTAAAAAGTCTAAAACAAAGTAAGCAAGTTATAGTACGCAGTATTCCAGGATGAGAATGACTATTGGTAATAAATAACTTAATTTTTTAAAACTTTATTTTTGTTATTGACACTATTACAGATTTCTCCCTGTTGCTCCCCTTTACCTCCTTTACCCAGCCCCTGCCTACTCCCTTCCCTCTGGCCATCACCACACTGTTGTCTGTGTCTGTGGTTTATGTATGTATGTTCTTTGGCTAACCCCTTCATCTTCTAAAAGTAAGTTGTTCCATGGAGAGACTGGATGAAATAAATAACTTAGTTTTGAAAGGGAATTTTAGTGGCTTTCAATGTAGAATTCTAGAAACAGAACCATTCACTAAATTAAAGTTGTATTTGTTACTATTTTTATTATTAGAAGAGATACAAAATAAAACTCTTAAATAAAATTTAAAGATAGTAAATAAATAATAAATATTAATAAATAACTCTAACTGTGCTGTCCTCTACCAGGAACAGGAAAAATAAATTTGAATAGGTATTTTAAAAGTGCAAAGGATCTTTAGGCATTATAGAATGCAATTTTCTTAATCCTCACATAATAAAATTAAAAGATACAGGAAAAAATATCAAGCAGCTATTCTGCTTCTTTTTCTCTTCCCCTGTTTCCTTCCTCCATGCCTTTTTATCTTCCTTCTCTCTTCATTCTGAACAGATATTTAAGTGCCCGCTTTGTGCTACGTGCTGTAGATACAAGGGGGAATAACATTTATATGGATATTTTTTTCTTGGAATTTACCTTCTTGATAGTTAATAAACTTGGATGTGCACTCTTTACAATACGTTTGACCTACTAAGTGTCAAAAACCTGTGAAGCCATGATGGCCTGTTTCAGAACTTCAGTTGGGGTGCCCCTGCTTCTGCCTGGGTCAAGTGTGTTTGTGTGTAATTCTCAGCCTCCACACCCAGCATCTATCTAACTCAGCCGTATTCCCCCAGGTTCCAGTGGCCTGTGCTGGCAGAGTGCTGGGTGCAGACTTCTGCCCAAACCTGGAGGAACCAGACCAGAGGCTGGAAGTCCAGGTTGGAGTCTTACTGTTTTATCAGTTGGGGGTGGTGTGACAGAAACGGTGGTCCTTGAAGGCCATACAGATGTATCAATGATGTCAGGAGACGGATAGCCATCAAGACAGATGTGAAAGAGGGAACAATGTAGAATATGTGCAGCAAAAACTTCTTTTCAGGATAAGTTTTCTGTAACAGGAGATCATTCATTTATTTATGCAAGAGAGTATATACTGCAGTGGGTAACAACCATGGTATCTGAAGGCTGGCTGCCCAGGTGACACAAGCTGCTGGGAGCCTTTTGGCAAGTCACTCAAACTAACTGAGCTTTAGCTTTCTCATGTATGAAATGAAGATCTACCACACAAGGTGATTATGAGGATTAAATGTTCTAATATATACCTAGCAGTTAGCATAGGGCCTGGCACACAACAGGCACTCCAGGAATATTAGCTCTCATTTTTTAAATCATCATTAAAGTGTGCTAAGCACTATTTGAGGTACTGGCGATACATGGGGAACAAGTCATACTTCCTGCATTCTGGTTTCCCAGTTCAGGAGAATGGAAGCCATTCAACTGGACATTGCATTAGAGAAATAAGACTCATTAAGTATCTTCCTTCTTCATGGATTGGGAGATATGTCCCCTGATGAAATATTAAGTTTATTAGCAAAGTACATTTTTGTGAAAGTATTGACTTGGAATTCAGTTCCTTTTGTGTGGTCTTGAGACAATCAAAGCAGTTTGGTATATTGCAAATTAAAAATATAATATGACATCTTATCCAAACTAATGTGTCCACCTCCATGTACCTTCAGGTATTTAAGGATTGTGCCAACGATGCAAAGATACAAGCTGAAGTTTCAACACGGATGTCATTCCCTAGTATGAGCAAACTCACAGTATTTTTTAGAGCTTCCATTTGGTATCATTTTCTAAAATTTTCAGACTTGAGAGATAAGCACAGTGAGTTCAATTTTAAAACATTTTACTGATTTAAACACCCCACATGAGAAAAGAAAATAGTTTTAAAATTACTTCTTCATAGTGGGAGTGAAGGTAGAAGTGGTGGTAAGAGGAGGTTTCAGTTTTTATGGTACTGAGGGGTACATCATCTCTTGCACACCTGCTCTTGGACTAGGGAAGACCACCTGAGTTCTTCAGTGCCACAAGCTGGTACTGTCTGGGTGGTGTATAGCTATGATGCAACAGAAAAGCAGGTGTGACACATATGAAACATGACCATGTATTTCCCAGTTTCAGAAAGTTAACAGCTTGTGTGTGACACATAAATGCAGAGTGATGGAAGACTTGTTGTGGGGAATAGTCTGACCCTTGACCTCTTTGCATAGGACAATTGATGGTCTTCAAACATATCACCTGGAATAGTCTGTCATGGGTGGCTGTTGGAAAATTTGTTTTTGAACCTTGGGTTATGGTGCAAAGAGCAATGGGTTTTGCAGATGTGAGTGTGTGAAATAAAACCGAAAGAGACCAATGGAGCACATTATTATAACATACCAAGGGAGAAAATGTGTATTTACAAGTTTAAGTGTTAAACTCCAGGGTCATAGGTAGTTAAACAGATTGTGGAGTTGACAATTCAGCATGGGCTTTGCAAAGAAGACCAAGCTCCTGGGCATAGAAATGGAAGTGCTCATTTTATTGGATTCCTCCTCTTGCAACACCATTTTGGTAGACTGAGTGGAAAAGTTGCCTCTGTCAAAAGGTAGTCAACTATGGTGAATTGGTGAATTAGCTGGGACCCACTTGAACCATTTCCTTCTTTTTTCCTCTTCCTTGCTAAATATGACTTCCACACATTTTAATAATATCTAGTACATATCCATATTATGTCAGTCATAATAAACTTGACACTTAATATGTTCTTCATAATCTAACAATTCCAGGGGTAGTTTTTAGCTTAGAGTCCTTTCATTCTTGCCATGGAATGTAGTCTGGTATTTGGTTCCCCCGTCTCCTGCCCTATACAGAATGTGCCATTTTTTATTTTTAAGTCCAAATCTACACTCCAGGGAACTCACTATAGGACTTGCCAGGGTCATCAGAGTCATTTATTTTTCCCACTTGAATCTCAGGCTTTCCCCCAGGGCCAGGCATTATAACCGCCAGAGGATTTGCTGTTTGGCCTCTCGATTCTGAGAATAAATAACCCCCTGGGCACCTTGATTTAGGAACAACAGTTTGTTTATACTTTTTGCTAGGAAGGATTTTCATTTAGACACACAGTTCCCATACCTGATCTACTTTTATGAGTTTTCATGACTGGTGGAGTCGCTTCCTGTTCTTACCTGCTTCCTTTTAACCCTTTGCTTTTATCCCTAAATTTTCAGATGGTTTGGCAACATTATTGTTTAATAATCCGAAGATTCCTGACACTATTTTGTGAATATACGTTTGGTTTTTAATGATTATAATCCTTGAAGTCTGTGTCTAACTGGACTTTTGCAAGGGCATCTGTGCTTTTATTGTGTTAATATGCTTGATTTAGAACAGAAGCTGGAAATCAAGACTTTGATTCACTAACTTTGTTTTCCTCAGTGGCTTTTGAAGTAGATATGAAACTACTTTCTTCAGTTGAGGAGGTTAAGTTAACTGATGTATAGTAGCTAAAAATTGTGTTATGTAATTATTTTATAAGAAATGGTTATTCTGGTTTATACTTCCTTAATTGTTATTAAATATTTTATTTTTAATCAGAGAAAAGTTACTTTTTAGTCTTAACTGAGCCTCATCATGTATTAAGTTGTTACAGTAGGCCCAGCTCATTTCTTTTCTTGGTTGGGAATTCAAGATGTGGGGTTTGACTTGATATTTTTCACCACTAATATGCTTAGAAAATTAGAGTAAATAGTGAACCAATATTTCAGTACCAGATTAGACCCAATTTACTGTGATGTTTCATAAACCACAGACTTCTTTCTTCTGTGAATGCATGAAGGATCACTTTTTTTTTTCCAGACATACCGGGATGCAAGTGTAAATTTCCATAAAATTTAAATGAGGTGCTTCCTGTAATTAATGAACAATTGTGGCTGCTCTCTAGTCTGCATTGTAATTAACCGTGATCAGGCTTGTTTAGTGATGACACTGTTCCTGTAATAATTTGACAAGCTACTGTGAATTTGCCAGGTTATTAAACAACCTGCAGCATTCACTTATGGAATCACAGGGACAAGCTTGGCGGCTGCTGCTAGTTAAATGCAGCATAAGGGTGAACCAAGAGCTTCCATTGAAGTCTATACATCACATGGACAGATTTAAATTCCTATGATTTGGGGGCAAGTTAATTAATTTTGTGTGGAGTATCTTGAAAAGCTTTTATTACATGATAAACCGAGGCAAACCTGGTCATTTTTATTAATTCACAATGAAGTTAGCAAATCTTTTATATTGTTGTCACCAGTGTGGACTAAATAGAATCTGAGATTTTCTCTTCCCACCCTATTAAATAGGTATAATTATTTTTTTAAAAAACCCAACAGTTTCCTCCCCAAATTCATTCCCAACCTCCCTCAAATATAAGTTCACTTTTTTTTAGTGTGTGTTAGAGATAATAGATGACCTTGTGCTAAACACAGTTGTATCACAGGTAGAGTGAGTGATGCAAATGGACTGGGAGACTTACACCCATGGTCACTAGTGCACCCGCCTTCCCCAGCCCCCTTCAGGTTAAGAACCGTTCAAAACGTTACTGTCTAGTTACTGTGGTGTCTTTCATTCAGATTCTGTTTATTGACTAAACCACAAGGATTCCTGCCCAAAGTACCAGGCGGTCTATGCTTGACTGATTTTGATTTTCTAACATCAGCTCTGGGGTTTATTTGAAAAATGTACGTACACTGCAGCTTTAACAAGTCAAGTGAGTGCATGTTTTTGACCATGGAGTAGAGTATATCTGAAGATCATTAAATTTAGTGGGGATAAGGAGGGGTGCAGAATAAGTGTAGTAGTCATTGTACCCCATTGCTTGTGTCTGTGTATGTGTGTGACACATGGTTTTTGTCTTTTCATCTTCTCCAAGAGCCAGAAAGTTTCCTGCCGCTCTCTTTCCAGCTATTGACAAATGATTGCCAGATGTGAGATCTTTGCAGTGCTCTTTCCCTCAGCAAACCTGCAGCGATGGGATATTTGATTCTCCCTTGCCCATTTCATCTCCTTTCCACATCTGCCAGGGACACACAAGCAATACATCCCTACATGAGAGTTTAAAGTTTTTTCAGCTCCTTTTCCCCCTTCGATAAAGTGTTTGGAGACAACAGAATGAAGTCCATATGAGTCTCTCCCGACTTCACTATGAAATTAGTTGTTTATTTCACTTATCTACCTCTCAGTAATTGAATATTTCATTTTAGTTTTGGGCCATGGAAAATGTGATGCAACTCTGGGAGTGCTAAGAGTTTCCTATTGTCTGCTTGCTGCAAGTATGCCATCAACACAACTTCTCTCTGATCCCTCAATTCTGATAAAAACTACACTGTTTGTTTCATAGGACTTCTTAGGAAAGTAATTTTAATAAACAACTGTCAAAATATTAAGTGTAGCATGTCTGGTAAAATTCAGTAGTCATTTAAGATTAAAACAGCCATCTGTGAGGGGGAAAATTCAACTTGTTTGGCTTGATTATCTTACCTTGTGTTTGTATCCATTGTCAAGTTGAAATGGACGAAATCCTAGTTTTAAACCCAAATAGCTTATAAAAGAGAAAGTACACTGAGTTTTGGAGGCATCTGAAATTAGCCTGTGTAGGCCACACACATAATCACTACCATGCACAGAAGCCTTTTGTATCTGCTTGGAATCTCTATTGATATTGATTTTTTTTTCTCATCTCAGTTTAAAAATATTTTCCAAAATGTTCTTATAGCTCATGTTCATACTATAGGGTGGGCTGACACAGGTGGCCTTTCAGTTTTCCTATTACACTTTTTGGCAAACGAAAAGGCCCCTTATTCCCTGAATAAGATCAGCATTTTTATTTTTTTAACTTTTAAAAAATAATCCATAAAATGTCTGCCACATGTTCACTAGTTGATGGAAATGTTTTCCAAATTAGAGTGGTAGTATTGGATTCTTACTGTAAAAGTTCTAGTGTGTTTATTTCTGATACCCTCTCTGCTACCTATGATTATGCAAATTTTTATTTTTTGGTGAAATTCAAAATGACAAATATAAGGTACTATTTTTGAATTTGTACACTCAGGAAAGAAATTTTTGTTAAGGAAAGAATAAATGGCTATGCCCATTTTAGAATAAAAAAGAAGTGTGAAGTCTGATTTTCAGTATGTTCTTTAAAAAAATTAGCAAACAACAGCAAACAAAACCTAATAGAAACAAAAACAAAAAGCCAACAGCTCCTGAAAAGACTAAATCCTACTAAGCCTAAGCAAAAGAGGTAATCGAGACTCATCAAGATGAATACATGAAATGTGTGCAACATTTTGTATTCCAGTTATACCTCAGGAAAGTGTGAAAAGGAAAATGGGGTAAAGCTGTTATACAACTTTTTGGCAACTTGTGATAAACAGCTTGTTATTGGAAGTGTCTATTGAATACTAGAGGAAAATTGTAGTTGAATATGTAGACAGTGATAAACTGTTCAAACTATTCACTATCAAAAACTCAATGATCAAGATTAATGTGGTAAGTTTTTTAAAAAAACAATACCCCCAAAACAAAATTAACCAAATTCAAAAAGGATCCCCATGGAGAGGTTTATATTTTTATTGTCCTTTGACATTCCCCAAGGACAGATGCCTTGCGAGGCACCTTAGTGGGTGCCAGTGGCTGGGAAGGTGGAGGTGAAGAATTCTCTCATAAAACAACAAGGTTAGGAAGTCCTGTGGCAGAAGCCAAGTTCCTCTGAGTTTAGATCACTTCACATAATTTGCCCTCGTTAACGCATTTGCTGGTTTCTCATGCCATCCTCTTTTTCCTCAACATGGTTACTGTGGGAGGCAGAGAGGTGCTAAGCAGTGGAGGTGTCATCCAGCCCGTGTACCTAGGGAACGTCCTTCAGAGGACGACTTGTCACCAGCCGTCAAAGAAGAGAGTGGCTTTGTGGTCTCTGAACATCTGGCAGTGCTGCACAGGAAGCTGAGGGGGTGTCATTAATTGTGATGAAATAATTTAAACCATCAGGAATAAATGAGGCTGTTAAGCTAAGTTCAGATTCCATTTGCCATGCACATGTGTCTAGCAGCCTGTGTGCAGTTAAAAAAAATTGAATTATATTAGCTCATGAGTAGAAGTGAAACAGATACTGTAAATGAAACAAGTTGCTGGGTAGTGATGACATCGTGTTGAACCACTTCACAGAGTTACAGTTTGTAGGATCAATATATTGAAAGTGGTACATTATTTAATTAATTTTTATATAAAAGAATTCTTATGGTATTGAGGGATTCTAGTAAGGATCAAGGGGTTTATTGGAGCACAAAGAGTATGGGTAGGTGGATTGGTAGAAAGAAGCCATCAGATCAAGGCAGGGTAGGTGGGGTTCTTAGCCTCCCGAGCCAGGTTTCATTGATAGACAGCTTACCTTTCTATGGAATCTGGCTTTGAGTACAATATTTGGTGCCATTGCTCTGCATGCATACTCCAGGCTAGAGGACAATTTCTGACAACCAACTTTGGATGTCCTTTTGGGAGCATCTGACACTTTGGACACATCTATGTAGTTTTCTTGCAAATAAAAACAAGTATTTCTGGTGATAGATTACTACTCATGCAAATGAACATATTTTTAAGGCTTTGCACAATCAGGGAAGACTGATTTCAGATGTAATTTTCAGGCGCTGTAGAACAGGGCAGCCCTAATTTCTTTACAAAGGAAAGACTGTCAGGTTTGGAATGTAGGGACATCTCTGAGGTTTTGAGCACTAAACTGAGCATGGTGTGTAGGTTCCAAAGTACATTTCTAAAATAAGTCATTCCTTTTACACATAAGCAAAGTTTTCAAACTTGAACTTTTATTTAAAAATAAACATGGGAATTTGAAAAATAAAATGAGACTCTTTAGGTACGGAAAGCATTTTTTAAAAACCACAGGAGAGGTAATCCCTCTGTCAGAGAGAAGCAATGGTCCAGAGCTCTGGCAAACCTTGGACAAGAGCCATTTTACTGCAAACCTGATTTTTTCTTTCCTTGGTCAGTCCTTTCTCTACCTCCTGGCCTTTCTCTTTTTCTTCTTGTATTTCTTCTTTTTTCCTTCTCCTTTTGCTTTGCCTTCTGTATTTTCTCTTTTCCTTTCCTTATCCTTGTTTATTTTTAACCTTTTACAAGGTCTGTCCAGAAAAAGTCCAGCCTTTGTTAATATAATGAGAATGGTTTGTATGACATTGATATAAATTGGCAGCCAAGGAGAGTGGGCTGGAATGTGCATGTGTGAACAATGACAGCTTCACTTTACTAGTCAGTGGGGGAGGTAGACTCTGTTGAAGGAGCATGTGTGCTGTGTGACCATTGCATTCAAAATGACTGAGCTTGTAGAGCAACCAGTCTGCATCAGTTTTTGCTTTAGGCTTGAACATTCTTCCACAGAAACTATTCAGATGATTCAGAAGGCTTCCAGGGATGACTCAGTGAGTATAGCACAAATAAAAGTGTGGCACAAATGCTTCAAAGATGGTCAAGAATCTGTTGGAAGTGATCCACATTATGGAAGGCCTACAACAAGCAGAACACCTGAGAATGTTGAACGCGTTATGGGCTGCAATGAACAAAGATTGGTGTCTGACAGTGCGAGGGTAGAAGCTGATCTGGGGTTTTCAAAAACAACTATGTCTGAGATTGTGATGCAGGATCTTGGCATGAAAAACATGTGGCAAAATTCATTCTGTGGCTTCTGCTACCAGAGCAGAAGCAACGTCATGCTGCAGTTGCTAATCACTTGATTCAAACCGCTACCAATGAACCAGATTTTATCAAGGTCATAACTGGAGATGAATTGTGAGTCTATGGCTACGATCTGGAAATGAAGACCCAGTTGTTCCAGTGGAAGTTGCCTGGGTCTCCTTGCCTGAAGGAGTCGTGGCAAAGTCACAGCAAGATCAAGACCATGTTAACTGTGTTTGTTTTTTGTTTTTTATTTTGATTGGGAAGGTATTGTCCATCACGAATATGCCCCTCCAGACCAAACAATTAATAAGGAGTAACTACCTCCATGTTGTTCATTGGTTGAAAGATGCAATATGACAAAAATGGCTGCAGCTGTGGGCAACTGGTGATTGACATCTTCATCATAACAACATGCCCACTGCTGGATCATGTCTCATGCAGAGTTTTTTGGTGAAACATCAAATCACCCAGGTGCTGAACCTCCTTACAGCCCAGGTTTGGTGCCCTGTGACTTCTGGATTTGCCCCCCAAAAATCACTTTTGAAAGGGAAGAGATTTCAGATACTTGATGAGACTCAGGAGAATACGATGGGGCAGCTGATAGAGATTCCAACAAAGGATTTTGCAGAGTATTTTGAACAGTGAAAGAGACACTGGGAGAATTGTGTGAGGTCCCAAGGTGCCTACATGGAAGGGGACTGATGTGTCATTATCCTGTGTACAATGTTTCTTGTATCTTGTATCTTATTCAATAAATGGTCTCTCTGTAGTATGTGGCTGGATACTTTCTAGACAGACCTCTTGTATTCAATTTTACAGCCTATTTTCATTCTCCACCCTCCATAGACATGAACTGCAATTCTGTTTTCATTTATAGTCTTTGTTTTCCTGTTACTAGTTAAAAGATTAATATTCAAAGTTACTTAAATTGTAAACTTAAAAAACTTAGGTTGCATTTTTACAGAAACTTGTGTGACAGTTCGTGAATTTTTCTAAGTAATGTGAATGAACCGTGATTAGTTTTTTTAAAAAGGAATTCAGAATGCTCACTAAATAATCCTTTTCTCTGGACTCTTAAATGTAATTGTTATTGATGAAAGCCAAATATTTGTGGCTCCAAGTCACTACTCTCTTTTTTACTCTGATATAAACTGGCATGACGTCTAATCCAGTAACCAATAGTTAGGATATTATTTTTGTGTGTTTTGATCTTTGGGCTTTATTTTAATTAATGAAATAGAAGTAGGAAGACTTGATTTTTTCATGTCTTATCTTTTTGGCATTGTTAGAGGGATTGAAGGATATAATCTGTAAGTATAAGGCACTGTGCCTAGCAAGTAGCTAATAATGAATACATTATTGTTACTATATACATTTTTTTTAGCTTCTATCTGTTAAGCAGATAAAAGTTAGGAAGACATTTTTTCCTGAAAATTTCATAAATCTTGACTATTTAAATATTATTTGCCTTTAAATAGTCTTATAATTTCTCCCCTCAAGGATAAGGAGTCCAAGGTGAACATAGAAAATTTTGGACAAGACACCTCTGTGTTTTTTTGTCCTTTACTTGTAAGAAATCACTGCATTCTGTAGGGCATTCATTTGTTTCTCAAAACAAGACAATGATAGTACACTAAGTAGTTGCTTGAAGTTTTCTTTTGCAAGTATATGAACAAATGCTTACAGATAAAAAGTAGTTTAATGAACTTAAAATTTTCTTGGGTGGAGTGTGGACTGTACGCCCCTACAGGACTACAAGGTCCTTTTTTTCAGGACCTTTTGTCTTCTTATGATGTTGTTACTATTACTTATTCTGCTTAAGTAGCATTCAGTTACCCTTGTTTTAGGTAGCAGTCAATTACCTAGATTTTGTACCCTGAGTTCTACATTTTATGTACATTGTGGATTAAATAAACCTTGGTTGAATGACTTGAGAATTTAACTACATTCTGCATTCTCTCCCAATACCACTTTGTACAAGAGAATACTATTTATATTTCAGATTGTCAGTTCAACCTAAGCTGATCATGTTGGGAACTGTCAGTATTAATATAAGAAATATTGAGTAAGATGCTTATTTCTACTATATCTAAGTTTCTAAGTCATAGCAGCTTTGTAGAAGCTTCATAGAAGGAGAAAGAAAAGGTAGGACAACAAGAAGTATTTTAATTCTTGGCTTGAATAGAATTATGGTGTTTGTGTGCATTATGTGGATTTTGTATATATACATACAGTGTATATCTTATTACATATAAATTCCTATTTTTATGTTTACAAGAATAGTGGTGTTCTATTTGAACATTTTATTGGAGTTAGTCATAATGAATAATTTCCATTGAGAACAAGTAGTCTACCTACCTCCACCCAAAAAAGGAAGAAAAAAAAATCTTCTGTTATGGTAGTTAATGGAATCTCAATCTGTGAGATTTCATTAGACTTTTCCTTAGACTCAGTATTGTTTTGTAATGATGTGGCAAAGCCCTATGATATTGCTTACTGGTTTTTATTCCTTTAGAGTTTATAAGTATATATCAATATTCTAAATTTCTTGTCACAGGAAATTATGTATTTCAGTGTGTCCTTTGTTTATATGATTGTAGTGGACACAAATAAAAGAATGCAAAGAGGCAACATTTTTAGGTACCGCAGTAGTGGTCTTCACAGGTTCC
>CM052540.1:57367025-57403091 GCA_028533065.1 Trachops cirrhosus | reverse complement strand
CAAGTAAAATATAACAAAAGACACTGAAATAGAGAACAGGTTGTCAGTGACCAGAGGGGAGAGGGGAGGGAATTTCAGGGGAGAAGGGAAGCGTTTACACGAACAAATATAGAGGACACATGGACTAAAACTAGGGGGTTGGAAATGGGCGGGAGGAGGGAAGGGATGGGTGGGTGGGCTGGAATGGGAGTAAAGGATAGAAACTGTACTGAATAAACTAAAACAAAAAAATTTTTTAAAAAGTGCAAGTAGTTCCATCTACGTAATCCCTGTTTCAAAAGAAAATTGCCATTACTGATATCTGAAGAATGAAATTACCAAAGAATATAAAAGTGTTACTCTTTAATGTTCAATATGTTCCAGGGGAGTCTGATGGAGCCTAGAAGCAGACCAAGCCTCTTGGAATCATTGTTAATGTATAAACCATCTTTAAGTGTCTTTTTGGGTATGGTACTGTGTTTGCATCCTATAAAAAGTGAGCTGAGTAGACAGGGTCTCTGCCCTCTAGAAGTTTATAATCAAAAACAGATAACGTAGCTGACATCTGTTATTGTATTAAGGTCCTCCAAATAAACATTGATCAAATACATAAATAAAAGTTTCATATCAAAGACAAATGAAAACATTTTTGTTTGCCTGATTAAATAAGTAAACAGACATCCTCATCCCCACACTGAAGCTATCCATAGAAGTTGTAAAATAACTAAACTTGAGTAATCTTGCCACAAGGATATTCCTTTATGTGGTTATTTTTTAAGGGTTTTCAAAGAGTACTTACATTATTGTGATGTCATTGATAGTTTATTGTGTGTCTGTATTTAGCAGAGATGTTGTTTTTGTCTTTCTGGTTGAGGAATTGGGATGAATTGAATTTTCCTCCCTCTATGGAATTTTTCCATCTAAAACTCTTGACTAGTGGTACCTGCTGTTATAAACCAGCATTGTGGAGTGTTCTTTAAAAAAAAACCCTTATGTTAATAGAAATAATGGTTTAGAATTTGGAGGCCCCACTCTGCCCTGTATCACTAGAAACTGCATTAAAACAAATATAGAAATTTAATATTGGTGCTATAATGAGATGAACTTACATATCCAAAAGGCTTTGAGGGGAATAGTGGTAAGAACAAGTAAGGTCACAACTTTAGAATGGACAGATCTGGTTTTAAGTTTGAGTACAGCTCTAAAATTCAACATGTAAATGTTGGCAGGGGGAGATAGGTACTAAGTTTGATAAAATATTTTCTTTCTGCCTGCTTCAACTTTAATGTAAGGTATTTTAACAGTCACTTTATTTTTGAAGTGTAGGGGAACTAAAACAGCAAGATTGGGAAGTCGAAACATGAACCCGTCTCAAAGTTCAAGACATTAAAAAAAATAGCTATTTCCACCCCAGTGTAGGTGTCTGTCTGTGTAAATTAAAGCATGTGGATGCATAAATTAATTAGAAGAACAGTCACTGATATGAATCAGACTTATTTGGTACACTGATGAAATGAGCATTGTTTATAAGATTATCTTGTTATTTAATCTCATCTATATAAACCTGGCTGGTTAGCATTATGAAGTAATAATACAATTAATGTGATGATGGTATACTTTTTCTTGGTACAGGCCTGATCCTGCAGGGCTTTCTTACTGGGATTTGTGTATATAGAGGACCATAAGAACTGGAAATTTTAATTAGTGAGAATGTAAGAATGGTCCTCTTCTTCCCTTCCAGTTGTGTCAGTTGTGTGGAAGGTGTTTTGTTTTTGTTTTTTTTAAACTCAGAATGTTTCCTGGGATAGTTTATTCTTTTTGAACCACTCATTTGCTGACCGCAGAAGAAAGAACTGCTGTTCAGATATTATTTTCTCAAAACTGTGCAAAGTTCATTATGAGAGCTACGTGCTGTTTTCAGCTCTACTCTATTGTGCAAGTGGGTCTCAAATAAAGAGAAAATTTTACATATAAATGAAGCCATTAGGAATTTCTTGAATAAACACAGTCTTTTTCTTTGATGTGCAAAAGAATTTTGTTTATAACTGTTAGTCATATAAGCCCGTGTCTAACATATGCAAGTAACATTCGTTATCTTTCGTATGAAATAGAGAGTACTGCTCTCAGGGAGCAGCATGAAGAAACAGTTTAAAAAATGAGACAATTCTAGAGCAAAGGAAATTTGTTAGTGTCATTATTTAATATTTGATTCAGTAATTTTGCTTGGTATTTTTTGCTCTTATTTACTTATTTACTCTCCCTACTTTCTTATCCCCATCTTTCTGACTACGTAAAGTTGGTTTTCTTTTTCTTCTCTCTCTTTTTTTTAGATTTTATTTACTTATTCCTAGAGAGAGGGGAGGGAGGGAGAGGAACATGGATGTGCAAGAGAGACATTGATTGGTTGCTTTGTCACTCACCTCCAACCAGGGACCTGGCCCACAACCCAGGCATGTGCCCTGACCAGGAATCAAACCAGTGACCTTTCAGTTTGAGGGATGACACCCAACCCACTGAGCCACATCAGTCAGAGTAAAGTTGATTTCTCTATGTCCAAAAATGAAAACTTTGCTTTTGTGAAATAAAATTAAAGGTATGCATGTTATTGATCTTCTTTTCAAGTTGTTTAATACTTCATGACATTCTTTTAATCTATAATGGAATTTAATGTGGTATTCAATAATTTAACTAAGGAATTGCGGAAAAAGATGTCGTAGGAAATTCCCTCTTGCTTTACTTTTATGAATGGTGTCTGATGACTGGTATTTGTTGGTCCTACTTAATCTCATCTAGAGATTGAATTTAGAACACTGCCCTTTTAGGATTATACACAGAGCACTTATGAATGTATATAGTAAAATCTTAATTGTGATTTCATTTTGCCTTGAACTTTTAGATTTTTTTATTACTGGTCTACATTGATGTTAAACATTTCCAAATTGACAAGTCAGATATTTGTATATATTATTTTAAAGATTTTTGTCTCAGTTATAGGTGCGCCTCAGATCTCCATTTCAACAATGATTACCTGTGATGCCATACCTGGCTGTTAGCAAAATATGTATTATTTCTGTGGTTTTGTGAATCAGTAACCAGTAAAGATTTCAGACCAACCACCTATGAATGATTTGTTCAGTTTGCTTAATGAGAAAAACTGTGGCATAAAACAACCTCGCAATATGTGTGAGGACACATTTTCACTGTTACACTTGGCTCTCTTCTGAATTATGCAACTTGGATTTTCAATCATTGTTGAACTATGCAGATAAATCTGTTTGGGTCTGTTTTCTGGAAGCTGTTCAGGACAGTGCTTGTAAAACCAGTATTTAAATCAGGGGATCTGTTGACTGGAGACAGGCATATGGAGGCACAGGACTCCTGGATTGAAGAGGTGACTAACTGTGGTCTGACTGCTCTTCTCTATTTGCTTAATAGAGCCAGTTCTAAGATTTGGTAGGAAGCAGGTTTCAAAGAGCTGAGAAGACAATCTGAGACAACATGTCTTGTTTCTAACTGGGATTGGTGCATATGACCAGAGCTTCTGAAAAGCTCTGGGGTATAGTCTGATTCTCTGTCAGATAGAAGCCCTGATTTTATGTAAAGGACTACAAGTTGTACTCTTGCGAATTTGTCTGCGTATGGCTTCCCTGTGAACTCTCCATTCTTTTGGATGGGAAGATCTAGCGTCCCTGCACTTTCCTAGTTTCCTTATTATTTATCTTTACCTTTTTATTTGAATTATGTTACTCTCCAATCTCTTCCTTCATTGTGATGTGTCAGATATTATTTTATCTTTTTATTTTAATATTTTAGGGTCTTTGGAGGAGCTGACTTAACGTAGGTCCTCTGGAAAACAGACCCTGAGACAGTGACTTGCATGAAGGTACATTGTTTGGGTGGATCCCAGCGTAGGAATTAAGGACCAGGGGAAGGCAATACAAAGATGAATTACAGAGGGGGTCAATACTACTACTAATGGGTGCTTATTCTCATTGGGACCTTGTAGGACACCTCATGAATATGTCTCCCCAAATATAAAAGGGGGATATATTTACCCATTGATTCTCATTCTCATTTGACCCTCTCAGCATTAATTTCCCACACTTCTGACGTGTGTGTATATATCTTCCAATTTTTCAAGAAGCATGAGACACACAGGGCAAACTCAAGAGTAAAAAACTAATTAGCTGCAAAGGGGGAAATTGGTTGATGTGGCTTGAACAGGAGGTGAGACAGGAAGGATATTTACTAGTGCAGACAGTGTAGCCCATTCTAGGAAGTGATACATTGTTTTCAGTATGGGTCTAAAAACCCCAGAGGTTCTGATGTTTTTGCTATTCTGAATCCCTCATTTGTTACTGTGTGTTCCTTAGGTGAATTTAAATGTGCCTTTATACCTACTTTATTTGTAACGACTATTGGTATTTTCCTTAATTTTAGCATATCAATAGGAAAATTAGGTATTCATCACTAGAATCAGAGTGATCTGGATAAGGAATGTATTTCCCTTTCATGGACACAGGCCCCTTGCTTTATCTTCATTGAAGCACGAAACATTTGTAGGCATTATCTCAATTATATCCCCTAACCTTGATTTTGGAATGGGGGAAAGTTAACTGTTCAGCTACTCTTCATATTCTTCTCAAAAACAGTTATTTAGCAGAATTCTGTCACACTGTGATCTACAACTTTCAGATCTTCAAAAGTAGACCCAAATCCTCATTTCATTTTTCCAAATGGACCCAGGAACCCCAATTTTTATAGTTAATGTTTCTGTTAAATTGTGAAATCTGAATGATTAGTGAAGATATAGAGATGAATATAAGGAAAAACTAAAACGTAGTCCCCAGTGGGATCTAAACATTATGCATGTCTTCAGTATTTGAATGACAGAAGAATCTGTTTCAGAAACCAACTTTTAACAAAAGCAGTTGAGTTACACAATTATCATATGTGTTCATTATATTGTAGGTATGCATTCTTGTTAGCATCATGGTCCAAAAATGATCAGTTTAACTACCAGCGTGGGTCATGCAGAGGGGACGAAATATCAAAGTGTCAACCATCAGCTCTAAGTTGCAGTTCAAATCACTGTCACCTTTGGCTTCTTAGAAGTGGATGAACTGATCTTAATTATTTCCTCGTGGTGTCTTACTTATTTTCTTCCTGGACGTTCCTGTTTCTAGATAAATATATCTAGGAATGATATTTAAGAGTGGTAGAGAAGAATAAGTTCTCTATTTGTGCAGGTAGATGGAAGGTACACTTTGCAAAGGAAATGCGTTGCACAGTATCTGATGTACAATAATTCCCTCAGTAAATTGTTATATTTTAAAAGCTAAAAGACAGGGACAGAAAAACAACAGAGAGGCAGATTCTAATGTGAATTCATACTGTTACAATATCCTGTAATCACTTGGAAATTATCATCCAGTGAGATGTTCTTCGGATTTGTTCTTTTGCTTTACTTTTGAATAGACAGTACTGTTTGAATAAAGAAAGATTTCAGTTAACCCAGCTAAAACTTTTCTCTTGGTCAGAAAAAGTTGAATAGTTTGGTGATTAGAGGTTAAGATACCTGAGCACTTTTAGGGCAAAATACAGCCTTAAGGGTGTGATAGAATATACTATCTAGAGGATAAGAGTTTTAGATAATAAGAAAAATGATTTCCTTTGTGGTCTATTGAGGAGCAATTTTCTATCTTGTGGTTGGTCACTTTCAATGTATGGCAATTACTTTCCATTATAATCTCAAGCTCCAATCAATAGGTATAATATTATGCAACTTATAGTTATACTGTAACCAAAATATGTCAAATGTGGTTTCTGAGTGGCTGATTTGCAGTAAGCCTTCCTCAGTCCCTAACGTGGATATGATGACTAATTTGAACTCCCATGGAGTGGAGTACTTTTCTTCATGTGAAAAGTGTGTGTGTTGTGGAGGTGGGAGTGGGCTGTAGGGATAGGAGGAGCAGTAAACCACTGTGTCAACTTATTCATATACAGATTGATCCATTGTCATCTCCTTTGAATCTGCGTGGATTGTTGTGAATTATCTGCTCACCCTGGGAGAGACATGCTCTGAATTTTAATCATTTGAAATCTGTGAATCTATTAAAACCATATTTGTAGCTCTAAAAAATTGATATTCACTGGGCAGTTTGCCCAACAAGAGAAAGTCAAAGAGATTATACACTTATCCTAAGTAACAGCAACCACCCTGCCAATTCTTCCTTTGAAAGAATACAGCAGACCCAAATTATACATCTCCGGGTAAGGGGAGACAAGAAAAGAACTCAATATATCAACCTCAGAAAGTAAATTCCACAATAATGGTTACAATAATGTTTCAAGATGTGATTTCAGCATAGGCCTAGTCATTGAACTAATCATGTCTTAGATGGGTTTTAAATTGTTTAAAGCACATCCCAAGGTGGTTGAATATGTTTACCCTTCCCACTTAACATGACAATATCCACTCCTATACTAGTAGACCCTGAAAAGACATGGGGGAATGACAGCTACCTCACTGTTTTGAGGAAGAAAGTGAAGCCCAGAGTATCACAGTGACATACTCTGGTAAAAACGTGGTTTTCTGGTTTCCCATCTAAAGATCTTTTCATCAGGTACAGAATTAACATATTTAGCTCCTTCAAGATGCCAGATGCTGGTGATAAAAGATGCATAAGCCATTGTTTTCAAGGGAACTCTGCTATATGCAGTGGGTGGTAAGCTTGTCTTGTTAGACTCATACTGGGATCTTTCCCAGGGATAGATTTTGTCCTGTTTGTCCTAATAGTCTCAGCTTTGGCCATCATGCTTGGCACTTAGTAGGGAGGTACCTAAAAATTGCTTGGTGAATGAATGAATAAATGTGCTACATGCTGATATATGTGCCATGGAGTTACAGAGGACAGGTAAACCAAGGAAGAATTCACACAGGGCAAAGTTTTAGTCAAGTATTTAAATAGACAGTATTTTTCTGTAGCACATAAGAGTGAAAAATCAGCAAGCTCAACTGAAAGATGCTCTCCTTGAGGGTAAGAACCAAGTTCTGTTCATCTTTGTATACCTGCGTGTCCAGCCTAGTGCCCAGCGCATAGTAGGTTCTCAAAACTATACTGTCTAGCTCTTTCTGTATATAAACTTGAAGTGCATCTTTCTTTACTTTCTGTATTAAGAATCTGGTAAATGTTTTTGGTTTAAAAGCATTTCTTGTTTGATTACATCTAAATGATATACTAGAGAAAATGAAATGTTATGAAGAGAATAAAAAAATCTCATTTGATATAATTATGTCAATTAAAAGTGGAGAGTACTGTTTGCTTAGATAATTCTTACTTTCAGATAATTGGGAATTGACTTTCTTTCTTGGGCTGTTGAAGGTGACTACTTCAAATAACTACATTTGGCACTAAGTAGAAAGTCCCACTGTTAATTTTCAATTAACCACATTGCTGATAATCTTGTCCAGTAACAATACTTCAGTTGTTTGCACTGCCTATCTCAGTTGAGTAGAGCATGGAATCAACAAGAGCCTGATTATAGATTTTGTTCTTGTACAGGCGGGTTAGATTTGCAAAGGGAAAAACTCCTTGAATAAACATAGCACTCCAAATGTTGGTTAGCTGTTAAATAAATGGATGCTATTATTACAAAGGAGCACTTGGCCAAAGAAGGTAGATCTTCCTACCTCATTACCTTTCTTGGATAAACAACTAACACATGTGTTCTAGTGATAGTAGTTTCATAATATTAATGTGTGTGTGTGTGAGAAAGAGAAAGGAAAAGAAGGAGAGAGAGAAATATGTTTCTCTCTGAAATTACTGCATACCTTTTTAATGGAAATAGGAAACCTACAATGTTCATTTTGGCTTAAATTTGTTCAGAGTAAAATACCATTCTAATACTAGTTCATAAATGCTTGTATTTGTATACAAATTTTAAAACACTATTCACCTAAGCAAAAAAAATCTTAAAAATGTCAAGTAAAGTGCTAAGGTTGAATAATACTGATTACTTTAAAGTGAAATAGATATTAGTTTCTCAAAACATCACCACTTTTAAAAAGGATGTATTAAGTCAAAAAACATGTCAATCTTACTTTGACTAGATTAGTGTAGGTTACATTTTATGTAGGCAGCAGAACAGATAAACATGCTGTTTAAATACCACATTTGAACCAAGAAAACATATCAGGTCAGCTGGATCTGTATTAAAGTGTTAGGTGCAGAATCACCCCACAAGTTTCAGTAATGAAAGCTGATCTATGGTTTCTTGAAAAATGTTTTTGCTTAATTGCCAAGATACCTTAGATGTTGTTTACTGGTTGTCAGTTGCCTTGTGGTATTCAAACACTGAAAGAATTGGTCAGTAACCTTTAGTGCATATGTTTTTAGCTGATGTTTCTTTTAATGAAGCATATTAAATATATTTAATACCACCTGCTTATTTTATTGAATTCATGCTGTCGAGAAAAAAACCAAAATGTAACATGTATGTAGAATTACATGAGAAAACATTTTCAACAGAGTGACAGAGATCAAGGGAATGCCAAACTTACCAGAGTGAAGAAAACAGAATTGAAGATGAGACCAAAACCAGAGAGACAGAAAAGCCCTCTGGCGAAGTATAGCTCTGGAGGAAAGTATGTTAGAAGGTAGAACTGGAAAGAAAAAAATGTATTTTATGGGAATAATATACTAAAAGCCACATGACCTCCTCCTATATATTGAAATTGAAATTCAGATTTTATATAAGATATAACCAACTCAAAGGGATTGTCAATGAAGTAATTGTTAAAATTACTTTTTAAAAATAAAGATATTGAAATATCACAGAAACATACTAACAAAGTGATAGATTTTTAAATAAAATGATAATTAAACAGTTTATTTTTTTAAGTATTTTTTTTTATTTAGAGAGAGGGGAGAGGAAGGAGAAAGAGAGGGTGAGAAACATCAATGTGAGAGAGAAACATCGCCTGGCTGTCTTCTGCACATGTGCCAGGGAACTGAACCTGCAGCCCAGGCGTGTGCCCTGATCAGGAATTGAACCGGTGGCTTTTCAGTTTGTGGGACAAGGCTCAACCTACTGAGCTACACTGGCCAGGGCAGTTTCTTTACTATTTTTAACTCTGGAAGTTTTTAATTGTAAATATAACTAAAAACTAATCACAATAGTGTGTAGTTTTAAATTAGTGATATTTTCCTTGGAAGAGATAAACAGGAAGTATATATTACAGATTTTTTAGGCTTTTCTTTTAATCAAATGCTTAATTATAAAGGAAAAAAATATAGGAATATCCACCTTTGACTCTTTTTTTTTTTTTAGATTTTATTTATTTATCTGCAGAGGGGAAGGGAAGGAGAGAGGGAGAGAAATATCAATGTATGGTTGCTTCCTGTGCATTCCCTGCTGGGAACTGGCCTGCAACCCAGGCATGTGCCCTGACTGGGAATCGAACCGTGATCTCTTGGTTCACAAGCCCGTGCTTAATCCACTAAGCTACACCAGCCAGGGCCACCTTTGACTCTTAAAAAGAAGTTAGAGGACAGAAAAGTACAGATAGAGGACCTTTTATCACTATGCTTAGAATGCAAATGTGATCATATTTGTGAATGATCCTTACTTGAGTATGTCCAGATTTATGGTGTTTGATGGCTTGATTTTAAAAAGCAGTAAATTTTGTGCTGATTAGAAAATTAACTGGCAATATGAACTTCTCATGTTTTGCAATTAGTCTTAGATATACATTCATGATGCTAGTCAAATATCAAACACACTTTTGTGCTTGGTAACATAAGATAGTTTCAACCAGTAAAATGAGAGAATAAAGACCACTCAACCTAAAAGAAGTTATAGGTCTAGTATGAGGTTCCTATGATTTCTAAGGCACCTCTTATATATAAAGAATTTCTTAGATTCAGAAGAAATAGACTAGGTATCTACCACATTAAACATAATACTTCATTGGTGTAAGTGAAACATTCCAGTGTGCACATTTCATGTTGATATGTTAATAGAAAAAAGTCAGTGAATTATGATTAGTCAAATACAAGATTTGCACAGGTATATGTATTAGCAATTTGCAAATGGTACACTATAGACATCTTTCTTATGACTTACCTAAGGTGTTTCTTCTGTAAGAGTTCCTTTACCACCTTGTCCACTTGCTCTGGTTTTCTTGTCCTCTTGTTCCCAGAGCTTCCTGTTATCACCCTATCCCTATTCCTACCACACCATTTATTCCTGTCACACTGTTTTATAATTGCTTTCTTAGTTATTCTTAACCCTAATTAGGCTATTGTGATGCTACCTTTATTTGGGGCCATGTCTCATTCTTGTGGATGCATCCAACCTACAGTATGGCGTTTAGCAAATGTATATCAGGTGCTGAGTAGGGAGGGCTTAAGTGCACACATAATTGAATGAACGGAAGGAAGAACTCAAAAAAATGTTGCATGATGGCAATATTATCTTAGACTTGTGGAACATTTTTCATCTACCTTCACCTACTTTTAGAAAAGTAGGCATGGGGCAATGCTATTTAATTTACAGATGAAGAAAAGCCAAATGATTTAATCAGAGTCAACAGATGGTGTCAGATTTAGACCTAGTCCCCAACTACCTGTTTTGGATTTTTTTTCACTCTGAATTGCTCATTCTTTATTATAGTCTCACAGTTAATGTTAATGACACTGACTGAAGACAAATTTGAAGTGGGGAGAATTTACCACCAGAGCAAAAGAGCATGCTGAGACAAAGATAACCACATTTTTACTTGCCTTTTTTTAAGTTAGATCTGTTATTGTCCCTGCTATTATTTTTTTCTATCATTTTCATTAGTTTGTCATTAATGATCACCTAGGAACCATACCCAACACCAGACCAGACTTAAATGCAGGTAGTTTTCAGCAATACTGATACTTACCAAAATTTCTTTTTTTTGTTTCTAATTTTATTTTAATCATTGTTCAAGTACAGTTTTATGTCCTTTACTCCCATCGCAGCCCACCCACCCAGCCCTCCCCACATCCCTCCCATTTTCACCCGCCCCTAGTTTTGTCCATGTGTCCTTTATATTTGTTCCTGTAAACCTTCCCCTCTTCCCCTGAAATTCCCTCCCCTCTCCCCTCTGCTCACTGTCAGCCTGTTCTCAATTTCAGTGTCTTTGGCTATATTTTGCTTGCTTGTTTGTTTTTACCAACAATTTCTGATGGTGTATTTGCTTACTAAAAAGCCAGATTCCCTTTGGTGCCCCAAATCAGTCCCAGCATAAAGGACAGAGGTCCTGAGCAGAAACTTGGTATAACTTCTTGAGTCATGTCTACCGTTTGGTGCACTTGTAGGGGAACATTATTGGACATGGAAGTTTTGGCCTCATGAATTGTGAGTGAGAAGGCTTGTAAGAATTGTGGGAATTCTCGGCAAAGGGCAACCATTGGGGGAAAATGAGCATGCTGATATGCAACAACATAGGCAGTAGGAGCCACAGACTAGCCTGGAAAGGTAGACACCCTTGGGACCCTGGAGGTGAAAGAGGTCAGTGATTTGGAGCACTCCCCATTGAGTCCAGTGTTTGAGGTGAAGTGAGCAGAGCCTTCCTGAGCCTACAGTTGGTCCTTTTCTTGTGATGGTGTTTCCCTTTTCATTAAGAAACAGGAAGAATGAATGTTAGAGAATCAGGATAGAGGGATTTGAGCACTAATGGCAGGTTCAGGTTGCATGGCAGATCTCTAGTAAGAATGGCTACTTAGATCTTTCCTTGTGTGGAGATTACCTCCTCCTCTGTTTTGGACCTTAATATAATAAGAACTTTATAGCTAGTTTCTAGACAAGTTTCTATATGTTTAACAGTGTATTTACTCAAACAGGAAATTGATTATTAAGGCAAAGATTTTTAGGAAAATCTGTTTTTATAAGCATGCCTATATATTTTACTAAGTAAAGAAATAATATTCACACCTCACACTTTAATTTAAAATTTTGTTCAGTGTATTCAATATCCCAGCAGGCATATTTGAATTGAAGGTGGAAGGATATGATCCTCCTTTCTGAGATTTTTGAATAGCTGCTGTTTGTGTGTGTGTGTGTGTTTTCCTGTGTGATACCAGAGGATAGCTAGAATCTTAGTGTAGTGACAGGAAGACACAATTTTAGGGCAAATGTTCTAAGAACTCAACTAATATTACCAAGATTATCAGATATCAGAGGTTATCTAGTTCAGCCCCTGATTGTTGTGTGGTCCAGAGTTACACAGCTGGAGTAAATACTTGTAATCTAGTTGGTAAAGGAGACTGAACCTGTTTATGTTAATTCAAAACTACAGTGGGTTGGTTTCCTGCAGACCACTAAGATAGTTCAGGGTGGGAAAAGATGATAGGGATATTGTTGATGGAATCACTGAATTTTATAATGAAATAAATGAGGTGATCAGATGGCATGTAACCAGAATAGACTGTGACCTCCTTGAGGACAAGCTATTTATCTCTATATCCTTCCTGTTTACTTCCTTTCTGTTAATATCCTTCCTGGTACTAATGGAGAATAATGGGACCTTACAAGTATTTGTTTAATGTTTGAATAAATACCATAGATTCAGTAGCCTTATTTTAAGAATGGTGTTTCAAGGAAAGGACCTAGTGGAAAGTTCTCCCTGACATATGCCATCAAATGCTCATTAATTTTTTAAGTTGGATATTTCCTCTCATAATGAGTTAAAATCTGGCCAGTTATGTCTGGCTGTGTCCCCCATTATATGATCAGTGTTTCTCTTAAAGTACAACTGCTAGAATTTAAAGAAAACATTGGAAAGGTGGTCTGATTAGTGTCAAATATAAGGGAATCTGGCCCTGTATACACATTGTAGGTTTGTTTTGTTTACTTCTTTGAGACATATGTTCTAAAGTGTTTTACATATGTAGTATCACAACATCACCCATTAGAGGACCAGGGTGTCTATTTCAAGTACACAAAATAAACTCCTGAGCTAATGTGTCAATGTTTTCCCCCACACCAAAGGAGAAATATTAGGAGTTTAATGAATGGTTTGAATAGAAATTTCCTTTTGAATGGTTAACTAAATTGCTATCACCTTGTAAGCCCCTAAATCCCAATCTGTTTTTCTAAGGAAACATATTTGCAGCTGTTTCAAATAACTGGTGGTTTGAAGATGATTGTTAATGTGGTTTTCTGCACACCCCAAACTTCAACCCTGTTCTGTTACTGGTCTTTGAAGTTAAGAAGTTGGCTATGGAGCTGAGTTAAAGACTTTCAGATTACTCTTATTGATAAAATATTTTTAAAAGGTTCTGCTAATATTTAATTCTGTGGTGGGCATTTACAAAATAATTTTATGTGTATTTATATAGACATTTGAAACATTTCTAGAAACTAATTTTATTGATTGATTTTTTTAAAATTTCAGGTAATTCTGTCACAACAAATTGTATATATTTATATCTATATTTAATCTGTAAAGAAAGATAAGACAATCAGATGAGTACAAGTTCATGGTCACTTCAGTAAAAGTCTCCAAAGCAACAGAAATATATAGTGATTGTGGTGCTTGTGACTGAGGGAATGCCTGAGTGGGGAGCAACTGATAACACTAAACCATAATGGCCTCTGAAATTACAAGGCAGAGGGCTCTAGAGTTTTCTGTAATCATTTTCCCATGTACCACTGAAGCTGGTCTCCAAATAAATGTGATTTACTTAGAGCAGGTGGTACCTGGTGGTTTAGAAGTGAGGAAATCGGTTTTGAAAGGTTATGTGGTTTGTCCAGGTCAGGTCACAGTTATCAAGGACTGATTTTAGTAGGAGTAAAATCCAGGGTTGGTTTCTCATGAAAAGTTGAGCATGCTGTCCATTTAGCATCATGCTTCTGGTGACACAGGGAGGAAGCATGGACTCACCACACCTTTTCTTAAACAGCAGCCGAAGGAAGTCTTAGGTTGTAATCCCCATTTTACCATGTGACCTTGGAAAGGTTAATCACTTGTTTTGAGTCTTAGTTTCTTTGCCATCGAAATGGGAACAGTGGTATTTACATTTTACCATATTTTGGATTAAATGGGATTATGTATCACTTTAGCTGAGGGTACTCATTATTTATTATTTTTTTTCCCTTTCCCTTTTATTCTTGTGTAAGAAGATTGGTTTTATATGTGCAGGCAGATTATAGCCCATGCTAGTAGATACTTTAATCAGCTTCATAAACCTGTAACTAATACAGAGTGTTATGTAGTACAATTGTGCTATGTATTAATATTAGGAGCCAGGGAGAGTACAGATAAGAAAGCAGTAATGTTTTTCCATGGAGTAAGTTTAGGAGAGAAGTGCTGTATTGAGCTGTTCCTTGGTTAAAAGATGTGGAGTTTTCAGAAGGAGCAAGGCATCAAAGACCAGGGCAGTATCATGAGCACAGTGCTAAGTGTGTAGCACATTTGGGGAACAGCTAATCAAGGGGTCCTTGGTGGATGAAACTTCTTGGGAGAGGAGGTGATAGATTTATAAAATTATTTGCTGGCAGTAATTCAGCTGTTTTCATTTAACATAGTAAGTAAGCATCCAGTTCTGTTTCAGGCACTGATTTGATTGCTGAGGGTACCATGGTGAATATGACAAAGTCCTTTTAGTCTGGAAATTATATTCTAGTAGAGAAAACAAATAAACAATAAATAGTTATAGAGCATAATAAGGTCTATGAAGAAAAACAGAGCAGAGCAAGTGGATGGGGAGTAGGGTGGCAAAGGGCATACTTGCTGTATGGGATGATCAGAAAAGACAGCTTTGAGGAGAGGATGTTTGAGTAAGAGACCTGAGTAAAGTTAGAAATGAGACCTGCACAGATTTAGGGGAAGACTACTCCAGCAGAAGAAACAAAAGTTACAAAGACCCTGATATGAGAGCACACTCCATGATTTTGAGGAGCAGTGTGGTTATCAGTGAAATTCAACTTATAGAATCTTGTAATTTCAGAAGGTCACAATGAAAAGGATAGTCTTTTTACATGAGAGTACAATGGTATTTGACTGTAATGCTGTTGTTAGGGCCCTCTGCATCAAGTATGTATGTATGTGCATGCACATGTAGGAAGGGAGACCCAAAACCCCCTGGAATTTATTTATTAAAAAATTGTGTATTCTTGAATGTTTAAACTGCAGTCACCTTCAAAGTAGTCTCCATTTGATGCAATACACCTATCAAGACATTTTCTCTCTGCTCAAAACAGTTTTTGAACTCGTTAATTTTGATGCCTTTTAATGCTTCTGCCATTTTTGTTTCACCTGTTCCACATCAGAAAAATATTTCCCTTTGAGGACTTTTTTCATCATGGAAAGCAAAAAAAAGTTGCTTAGGGCAGGATCTGGTAAATAGAGTGGATGAGGCATGAAGGTCATGCTGTTTTGGGTCAAAAACTGCTGAACACTCAGTGAGGTGTGGGCAGGTGCACTGGTAAATCCACCCATCATGAAATGGGCAAATGCACTGAAAGAATCTTCAGAAAAAATTCACTGAAGTCAACACAGCCTCTCACAACAACAGCAGCTGTGTACTGATACAGATGGGTTCCTGGAACACTCACCTAGTAGGGGAAGCCTGTACTACAAGGCACCTGCCCTCCAGAAGATAATTCTGGTTTTTTGGGGGTCCACCCTCATATGTCCCCTTTTTCATTCATCTATCATTTACCCATCCACCCATTCATGCATGCATGCAGCCAACCATTCAACCAATATTTTTTTGGTTTGGAGTACTTCCTATGACCCAGGTACCATTCTAGGCCATAGCTCTCAGTTGTACCCATGCTAAAGTTTAATCACATTCCAAGAAACAGAATATTATAGTAATAGTGGCTTATGTATTGGCCTCATCTATTTTTCTGAATGTAGTTAATAATTTTAAGACAATGTAAGTTGTCGCCTTTCAGGTCAATAGGTCGTATGTACTTTAGCCATTGCCAGCATCTTAGAGTTGAAAAAAGAGACAAGAAAAAGAATACCCATCACATTTGGATAAAGAGAACACTGACACTGAATATTTCATAATTGGACTGTCTGTTCTGGGCAACTTAGTGAATCATCTGTGTGGCAAAATGCTGCCTTTTCCTAAGAGACAGACAAGTTGTTTACTGATGCTGAGGAGGAAGAGGGTTGGACACATACTTGCAAGACCTGTGATCTTTCCCAGAATTTGGAAAGACAAAGAAGTTACTAAGAATTTGACATTGGAACCATTCCCTTTAATTGTGGCTTTGCCATTTGAAGGAAAAAAATAGTTAAGGTATTCAGAAGGTGATGTGCTGAACAATATGGGAGCTATTTATGGTAAAAACAAGCATTTGGCCAAGTTAATGTGTTTTAGTACTGAGGTGGCCTTGTTTCACATTGACATTTAGGAAGATTAACTAGAATACACCAGCTACTCAAAGTTCTGTTTTGTTTTCTTTTTTCTTCCTTATCCTTTCTGTCACCCCTTTATAGTTAGTTTTCCTCCTTTCTGTGCTTTGAAATTATTGCAAAAACACTTAATAATACTCATACTTAAATTTTTTTTAATTCTAGATAGACAGCTTAACAATGAAAATTTATACTCATTTTGTAGGTATTATTGGTTTGGAGAATTTCTGACTTTCAGGCTGTTGTCATTGTAATACAGAAATGCTCATCTCCCTCTCATATTAGTGTCTCTACCCGTCTCTTGCCCCAGGGATCCTGGTCTATTATTGAGCCTCTATTTTCCTACTTGGAGGTCAGTTCCTTTTAAAAATAAAGTTATTGCTCATATTAAACTGGTTATTTTTGGAACATAACAGATTAGAAAAAACAAGCCCATGATTATCTGTAACCTCAGTCACCCTAAGATAAATGTAATGACATAGCTGTTGTAGCCCCCAAATTAGGCTTCAGGTGATTATGTTCACAGTCCGGTGTACAATATCAATGACATATATTTGTATATTTATTAGTGAATAATATTATGAACATCCTTCTATCATCTTCAAGGAGTATACCTTATTCCATTATATAGATAGAATGGTTTTCCTAGAATTTATTTCCAGTTCTTTCCTATTACAAAGACAAAATTAGTCTCTTTCTGGTTCAGGTTTGTTCCTGTTTGCCTCTGGATATCCAGGTCACACCTCTGTTCCCATCTGGCATCCCCTTTCTCTCACCTTCCATTCTTACTCAACCTATTCCCACCTTAGCCTCCTTCAGTCTAGCTCTGTTTCTCTTTCCCACAACAGCAGCAGCTCTGGAGAGCTGACCTCTCATCTGATGCCTCTAATAGAAGAAGCTTTTCTGCTTTTCACTTATCTCTCTATAACATTTGATGCTTCTGACCAGTTGTGCACTTCCACAGTCTTTGGATTTTCTGGCTCTTCATTCTTCCACTTCTTTCCTTACTTCTCTAGCTCTTTGTTTTTTTAGTTCATTTTTTGGGATTATTTTAAACGCTAAGTCTTTCCCAGTTTTCTTCTGAAGTATTTTGGACAGTTGCACCCATTCCCATTATTTTAAATTTCTGCTGATTTACTGATAACTACCCAACTCTTCCCCCATCCCAGACTTCTCTGCAGAGCTCCATAGTTGTAAGTTTAGCCCTCTTGAATTCTTCACTTCAACACTCAGCCAGTCAGAACCTAAATGTTTTAGTGTCTTTGCTTGCCGTTATCCAACCAGCCTTTGCTATACATTAAGTGGCATCAGTATCTCTCCAGTCCTGCAAGGTGGAACCAGCAAACAGTTATCTTAGACTCTGCCCTGTCCCTGACTCCTTCCCCAAATGCAAATGGCAGCTAACTGCTATTTCCCTCTTCATTTCTCTGCAGTCCCGGTGTCTCTTAATCTTGTAAAGACTCCCATTATTTCTTGATTTTGAAATCCATTTTCAGCTTTCCCTTGGTTGTCCTTCCTCTTGTGAACAGAATAATCTAACATGCAGATCTGAACCTGTCACTTCCATACTTCCCATTCCTAAATCCTGCCATCAACTCTCCCGGTGTCTAAGATGAGTATAGCCCTGGCTGGTGTGACTCACTTGGTTGGAGTGTTGGCTAGTAAACCAAAGGGTCATGGGTTTGATCCCTGGTCAGGGAGCATGCCTCAATTGTGGTTTCAGTCCCTGTTTGGAGCATTGGGGTATGTAGGAGAGGTCTCTAGTAGGGAGGTGGTACTGATCAATATTTCTCACATTGATGCTTCTCTCTCTCTCTGTCTGTCTCTCTCTGTCTGTCTCTCTCTCCTTGCCTTCCCCTCTCTCTAAAATCAATATGCATTCCCTTGAGTGAGGATAAAGAAATAGATAAGTATAAACTCCTTAGCATGATCTGGCTCATTTTCATCTATTATCCTTTCCTCTAACCACTTTTGTTCTCTGCCACTGTTAGGAAAGAGTTGGGTTCTCCCATTCCCCCACTGTATTCTGTTCTTCTGCTATTCTTCTTTCCATAGTTAGGCACACTCTTCCTTTGTGCTCTCTGAACATCTCATCCTTGGAACTATTGACATTTTGGGTTGACTGACTTTTTGTTGTGGGGGTGCCATGTTGTATATCATAGGATGTATAGCAGCATCTTTGACCTCTACCCATTAGGTACCAGTAAAAACCTCCCCTCTGTCCCCTGCCCCAATGTGGCAACCCAGAATATCTGCAGACATTGCAAAGTGTTTCCTAAACAGCACAATCTCCCCTTGTTAAGAACTCTGTCCTCCTGTATTTTTTTCTGAAGTACTTACAGTAATGTCCTGTGATTATGCCATTACTTGTTTATCTTCTTTGCTGTGAGAAGTCAGAGCCAGTGCACCTCTACATCCCGGGTAGTGTTGAGACCAGGCCCTGAGTCAGTAGGTGTGAGGGTGGACCCCTTGTTACTGTTCCCACACAACTGAGAAGCATGAGTCAGCAATGGAGAATTTAGTCATTATACAAGAGATGTAGTTTAATTTGATAATTGATGGCGCTTTGCTTTTGTAATAATTGCATTCAATGTACTATTCTATAGGTACATGAGTGAAGTTGTGAAATGTTTTTTGCTAGAGTTTTTCTTAAAAAGAGACTAGTTTTTTTTTCAAGGTGATTCATTTATTTCGTTAATTTGTCAATCACAGTTGAACATCTGCTTTCTGCCAGGGACTTTATTTATTTCTGGATGAAGCAATCCTGACGTTTTAGGATCTTTTAGGCTTTTTAGATTTATACTCAGGGAGTAATTTTAATGTAGTGACATAAAAATAAATCACAACAACAAGGATTTCCAAGATAGTGAACTGAGACTGACACTCTAGGCAGATAGACCTTGTGGCTATGTGGAAGGTAAAGGACATGTTTATGTGACATTCCAAGTATTCTTAATAGGTTAATGCTTTGTATAATTTACCAATAAGCAGTCTTTTCCATTTTTTGCTTTTATTCAACTTCTTTATGGTGAATTTGGAGAATTACTGTTTAAGACAACAGTGGCTGAAAATTGGCCCTGTCATAAGCATTTTATATTTTCTTTATGCTGTGTATTAATCATTTCCCCCTCCCATTTTCCCCTCCCTTACCTGAATTTCTGTAGTATGAAGTGTAATGTGGCAAGTATTCTGATCTTATGGTCTACTCTGTCTGCAGAGGTGTATGTGAGTGAGACCCCTTTTAATCATTCATATAATGATTGGTGGCTCCCTGTTGTTAAACCACAGTTATTGATCCATTATCGCTGAAGTACATGGCTGAAGGAACTGGTGCTGTCAGGCATTGATTGACTAGGAAGGAAGTGTAGAGCTATTCTAACTCACTTTTATTTTCATCAGCAACAGTTACAGTAGAGACTTGTGTAAGACCTCCATGATGGAACATCACTTTTCCTGCATTACGAGGTGTCTGATGTGACTGAAATTGCCAGGATAACTCAAACTGCTGCATTTAAAATATTTAGAACAGAAGAAACTATCCAAAACCTTCTTATCTGACTTGGCTAATGGTTAAGACTCTGGAAAATAAATTGGGGGTGGGGCTTTGGATGGATGAGAAAGAACAGATTTAGTATAAAATTATTCCTAAGCAAATTGAAGATTTTGCTTCATATGATTATATGAAGAATCATATAATGTATGTTAGCATTGTATTTCTACACAAACTGTCCAGACAAAAGAAGCATGTTTTTGTATAAGTGAAATCACTTAAAATGGTTGTTCAGATAACTTCAAGCCATAATTAATAATGGTCTTTTGCTACAGTTTTTACATTTGGGCAGTTTCAGGAGGATTTGGGGCCTCCATACACAAATATTTTAGGTAAGGATACAACGTGAAGATACTAAAGGTACTTGTTAAAACTGCCTCTCTTTCATTTAGTACAACTTAAAATATATTTTAAACTCTGAGGTGAGCACTGTTTGTCTTACTAAACACTTTAAGAAAGCTTATGTTATGCCTTCAATTCTAGTTAGAACAAAGAACAAGAACAACAAAAAATAACTGAGCAGAGTGTAGTGACAGAGGAAGGATGAGAGCGGTGCATTAAAAGAGTAAAACCAAAGAAGAGAGGACAAAAGCTACCATTTCTAGTGACATTTATCCATGGCTCAGAGCCTGTCTGTGCATTTGTCCCTCTCTCTGATATTTTAGTTTTGTTATAATTACAGTATCTTGCCTGCACTTTGTCCCTCTGATCCTTTGTTAAAGCCCAGATCACTCTGTGCAGACTGCACTCGTAGGTGTGATTTATTGAGTGACAAGGAGCTGTAGGGTAGAACACCCGCTTCTGTACCTGAGTAAAGTATTAGACATCACAGAGCTGGAGCAAGCAGGAGGGGGCCTCCAAAGGGGGGGGGGGCAAAAGCAAAGACTAGTAGCACAGCAGCTCCTGGATACAGATCAGACAAGAGGTTCTGCCACAAATCACCTAGAAACATGTCAGACGCTGCATGTTTGTTGTTTTACACTGAGGGCACAGCCGTAGTCCAAAAGTATTGATTCTTTTCTTTGTACAGAGACAGAGACTGTCAGCCCTAGCAGGCTGACCTTGGTATGGTGCAGACAACTATTCCCCACCCTGCCGACCAGATGAACCCCTCAGGAAAAGACTAGGCAAGATATGCCAATGTCCACTTCACAGGCACAGAAAGAAACTGATGCCTGCTGAAACGGCTCCTTCTGTTTCTCAAACACTTTTCCCCCTCCCTGGCCCCCGGAGTGCTCCTTGTGACAGAAAATTGGAGGCAGGTTTCTTGGCCTGTGTGTGTGTGAGAGAGAGAGGGAACAAAAAGAAGCCCTTTTTATTTTATTTAACTGTGAGATAATCTGAAGGATATCTGGCCGATGGTGTGTATGTGTGTGTAGTTCATGTTCAAGAGGCAAGAGAAGAGAGTTTACTTTCTGTTTGTTTATATCAAAGGCAAAATCTCTGCATGTGGTCGCTTAAATATGTTTTTATTTTGGGGGGAAGGGATGAATTTTCTCTTTCTGTTCAAAAAGCTTTGGTAACAGGTGAAGATATGGGGAAAAATCAACTCTAACAATTCATATGATCGTTTCAAAAGGTATTTAATAGCTCTATTCACTCTAAGAACCCACTGTTCTCCTTCTAGTCTTAAACTTTGTAGTAGCCTTAAAGCATTTTGCAGAATTTTAAAAATGCATTTATTTTGAAAATCAAGTAATTTTCATCTGCAAAAATTAGTTTATACTGTAGAATTAATATTTGTCTTGGCCGAATGTAAACACAAACAGCCCCAACATTTGAAATGAAGATTTTAGAACTTGAACCTATAAACTATTAGAAATAAATGACCCCAAAGGGCCTTTTAGCAGGCGTGGCAAGCGTAGCTGATCTTCTGTCCATCTGGGCAGCCAACTTCAGAGCATGAAGAGGGCTTACTTCTAGTGAAATGGAGGGTATTTCAAGAGTCACTGCTTGCAGAAGCTGAATGTTTTACTTTGACTAACAATAATAGGGAAGATGCCTTTCTCTCTTTCATTTTTAGGAATGTTGTCCCATGCATGATTTCTGTCTGTAAGATTGAGCAATCCATGGGGAAAACTCAAGTAGCTTTTTAGTTTTGCTTGAGCGAGAATATAAGACACTGATGGAGAAGTGGTAAAGTCATGTGTATTTAGGGATATTCAAAACCCCTGCCTTTTAAAAATAAAGTTTCTTTTTTCCAAGTAAAATAATACAGACAGGTTCAGTATATATGGCAGGATATACTGATATGTATTTGCATAACTTACTTTCATCTTTTATGAGAATGAGTTTTTTTAAGTGGACTGTTAAAGATAAAAATTGCAAGTACATGTAAGGCATCTTAAACTCATTACCCACTTATATGAGAAACCTTTTTTTCTACATATATACTTCCATGTTTATGCTGTTTAATTGACTATTTGAAAACTTAAAAGAAACTTCAATGGTTAAAAATATTATTTGTTTTATAGTTATTGTTTTACTTGATTTTAAGGTGAGAGATCTCTTCTAAGTATTAGGATTTCTAGGCTCCTAACAGGAAAAATTTTTGGATAAATATAATATTCTCTGAAAACAATATGACTTAGCTAATTATTTTGGTTTCTCATTCTGATTCTAAATATTTCTCATTCTTTTTGTTGGGTCTTTCTCATCCAAAAGAGTCTTACAATTTTAAGGGTAGGGACAGCTGAGCAGCTCTTATCTTTGTGTATTTAGCATATATTAATGTCTTTATAAAAAGACTACTCTAGTTAGAAAATTGGAGATGAGGAGTGACTATGCTATGTAAAAAATACCATGTAAGAAAAAGAATGCAGAGAAGAGATCTGAATACTCAGGATTGGTATTTTTTAACATTCTACTTTTCTTTAAAAATACATACATGCTAATCATCTGTCTCTCTTCCCTGTATATGTTATGCCCACTTGATTTACTACTGAAATTATATTGCTTTTGAAAGTGTCAGTTGAGTTATCCCTTGCCTTGTTAGTATCATGTTTGATTTCTTGGACAGAGACATAAATCAGTATCTAATATGCAGGTCTTTTGAAGATGCACCCAAGGTTTATTGCCAGTAACAGACTAGTGGCCTTATGTGGACTTTCCATGAATAAAACAGATTGATGAGCCATTTTATAGCATCGCAAGCTGTATTATAAATACATCACCCTTTTCAGTAATTTAACGTGAGGAACAGCCTAATGAGCTCCCAGTCATGATCTGCCAGAGCTGAGAGTTCTGTTTGGCTTCTAGGACAAGTGTCTGGTAGAGGATTAGAAACCTAAACCCTGTAATATTTTCCTCAGTTCAGTGGCAAAACCTTTGTAATATGAATCATTGAAACAATAGTAAAGTCAAGCTGTGTTTAGAATTGTCAGAGTAATAAAGTAAAATATGCATGGGTCTGATTTTGCTTGGAACGGAATATGTAAGGAGATTTTGGCTTTTAAGTTATTGGAGTTTTTTCTTTTTGCTGATTAGGTCATCAGCAAAATTGAATCAGCATATTATCATTTTGAAATATACATGACCTAACATTTACCTGACAGCTTGGGAGAGAAACATACAGATACAGTTACAACATCATGAGGCTCTCTGTTCAAAGTACAGCTCAAGATGATCATTGTTTCTGTATTCAAGCCTTCTCTTTTGTACAGTTTACAACACGTTGCCTTTAGTGTCTAATTAATCCTTATAATGTACCTGTGAAGTAGGATAAGTGGGTGGCATCTGAGTGTAAATAGTTATTATCTGCATCTTTCTGGTGAGGAAACTGAGGCATATAAAGATGGATGTTTTTAAGAACTACTTGAGTAGAAAGAAGATAAGTGAATTATTAAAAGTAAAAAAAAAATATTGTTTAGTAATAATGGATGTCAACATTTAGAAAACTAACATAAATATTTGTGGACCTATAATTTTCTAGTAGTTTGGAAGAGAGACCACACTTAGAACTAAAAAGGCATAGTTTTGTGAATGAATTTTTGCTACCTAGAGACTGCAACATATTTTGAAGTGGGAGGATATTTTAAAGGATATTTTTCTTTTCTGAATGCAGTTGATTACATCATGATATCATGCTGCATAATACTACCTCTGCCATATATCAAGTTGAAACTGTATTGTACATTTTTAGAAGTTAGGCTTTGGTCTGAAGTGTCAATGTTCATAAATATAAATAGGTGAGTAATTAGCCTATTGTAAAAAAAAACTTTACAATTGTGTTTCAGATATAATTTCCACTATGAAAGTAGCTAGATAAAGACTGTTATTTATACTCCAGATGTGAGGTATCTTGAGTGAATGAAAAGCTGAAAATACTTTAAGTAGTCTTCATAGCAGTAAAACATTCTGATTTTACTTATTCTAAGACAGAAACACATCAGTGGTGACCTAACCCATTGGGCCTGGTCCTGTCTACACTAAGACTCAGTGTAGGTACAATTAAAAAATAATAATAATTGAAATGGAATGGACCCATTTATGCACTCTGTTCTTTATTAAAAATGATAGACAAGTAAAATTCCATTTAAAAATATATCTGTAGACAGTTAATATTGTTTTGAATTTAGAGTTCCTGCGTTACCCTGGCCAGTGTACCTCAGTTGGACACAGTATTGTCCCATAAACCCAAAGATTGAGGGTTCATTTCCCGGTCAGGGCACGTGCCTGGGTCGTGGGTTCTGTCCCCACTTGGGGCATATGGGAAAGGCAACTAATCAGTGCTCTCTCCCTCTCTCTCCCCCTCTCTGCATTCTCTAAAACAATAAGCATGTCCTCTGGTGAGGTTTTTAATAAAAGAGAGAGATCCTGTGTCTTGTGAATGACAGCACACATTTACATTCTGTATTCAGGGCAAAGTACTTTTGAAGCCTTTTGTGCATTCATCTTTTGCTTCTCCATGCTTACCTTCCTCCTCTGAACATCTCTGGGTTGAGTGTAGACTGCAAGTCCTAAACTAAATAGGATTAAATAAACTACTAATCCTAAACTAATAGGATTAGATGAACTACTTGGTCCTCAGTTTCTCCATTTCTAAAACTAGGCTATAACTTAACTTTCCTTTAGGGAGTATTTGGAAGAATATTATAGACTGGATTTGAAAGGTCTCTGTGTCCCCATAGGAGTTGATATTCACATTTAGTTCTAGTCTTTCGGATATCCCAGAAGTTTACAGCTGAGTGAATGATTTTGGCATTTTAGTGTAGGCTGAACCAACACTTATGACCATATCATTTATGATTCTATAGCATTGACCTCTCAAATAAATGAAGTTTATGATAGTACATTATCTGAAAAGAAAATTTTGGTTAATTCATCAATCAAATGTCAGAAATAAATCAAATGTCTTTTTCTTATAGATTTTGCTACCTGAACATATAATCATAAAGATTGTAAAGAGTTAGAAACAGAGACCTATAGAAATGGATTTTCAAACATACAGTCATTGACTTCTTATTGAAAATTCTTAAAAAATAAAATCAAGGGCAGGCAGAATGTGTTCCTCCCTGCCTCTCTCCTTTCCTCTGTCTCTAATTTGTGCCAGTTCTCTTGTTTTTTTTCTTGAGTTAAATGATACTTTTCGTAAGAAAAACATTAGGCTTATGGAAAGAAAGATGTGTTGCCAATGGACTCAATTCTCCCTTTTGATTTATGAGAGTTTTAAGAAAGCACTCTTCCAGGTCTTCTCCTTTTCCCAGGCTCTCTGAGAAAGTCATGTTCAAAACTAATGGTTCCTAAAGAATTGCTCAGCTGCAGACCACTAGCCTCTCAAAACATTGGCTGGTTAAGGGGCGCTCAGTACATGGTGCTTTTCAGCTCTAAATCTCCATAGTGTGCTGAGGACCATGAGCTTATCTGATGCTGTCAGTCCTGGAATACCTTTGGAATTTCTGTATTAGGCTCTTTCTCTCTCTTTCTCTGAAAGTGCAAACAGGTTGTTTTTTGTAGAGCTCATAATTTAACATTCCAGTTGTGTGCAAAGCATGGGATAAATTTATAAGTATATACATGCACTTATATGCCTCCATGTTTTCTTTCATCTTTTGTCATAGAGTCTAAGGGGACTAAGTAGCTATACTTTTTTGACATAAAGACATTATTGGTTTTAAGCCAAGGTGTTCAACTCAAACTGCATTTTAACATAGGTTGAGTACCTCATATCTGTTTACTTCCCTATGTGTCTGGTCACCTTTCCAGGAAACAATTCTGCTGGAAAACTATTCCTAATACATTGTAAATGGAGATGAGTTAAGTAAGTTGTGTTAATTATGCCATTTGCAAGATTGCTTAATGTGGAGTTGGTCAAGAGACTAGAGGCTGCTTGTCAAATGTTTCCCTTAACTAATGTGATATTTCATGGATTGCAAATGACACAATTCACTTACCTGATGGAACCTCATTAACCACCCCTTAGTTTTCCTTAGCAAAATTATGTCTTTAAACATGCCATGATAGGTTCTATCCTCATTACTCTGTATTCAGCCCAGTGAATAGCGGTTGTTGTTGTGTTGTGTGTGTGTGACGCCTATCCCCTAGTCCTCAGTCTTCAGGGAAGCCAAGGGATTTCCATGTTCAGAACATGTTTCTAATCTGCTTTCCCACATTACACACATGTAATCCGGTGTTGGCTGATAAAACCTGGGTGTGTATTCATCACTGCTCTCACGGTGAGCACTTTTCACCATACATTCCTTATTTGGCCTTCTTTTGGCCAACTCTGTCGTTTCCCTCCTTATAGTTTGATGTCCTGATATTCTACTAATGCTTTATGTAGAAAGCCTACGAAATCTCAGAATCATATAGTTTCAATTAAAAAGCTAAGCATATGGCAGTAGTTACGATAGAAATTGTAATAGTGGAAGATTCTTCCACCATTGTTTTGTTATATATCTTGTTTACGAACTCTTTGCTTTAGAAGCATAGTATTTGTCTCTTCAGTGAATAACTTAAAATTTGTCCCATAGTATTTGTTACCTGTTGCTGGAAATTTAAAAGATCATTGTCTTAAAAAATAAAAAAAACAATTAACGGCAGTTTTTTGAGTGCATTAGTGACTTCCTATAATCCTTTCTTGAAAGAGAAAAGTCCCAGGGACACTTTATGGTGACTGCCTTTTAGTATTTAGTTTCTGTCACTTAATTTTGTTCAGCGGTAGGAATAAATTCCTGTTCATAGTGCATAAACTCTTTCTCATGTTGGGAGATAGTTGCATAGGGTTGGTAATACAGTCCTTAGCTGTGGAATAGAACCAGTTGGCTTGCAAGTGAGTTTGAATAGCATATTGGTGTAAATGTCTAAAATACCTTTTAGCCAGCCTAAGAAAATCAGATCTAAAGTTTGCTTTCTAGTGAGTAGTAGTTTACTCACTAAAATGATGTAAATTGCTTATTGTCGGATCTTTTATATTTTACTTGAAAAACTTTATTGAAGGCCACTTTATTTTTTAACCTTATGACCTTCCTTTCTCTTTCTTATTATAAAAAGTCCTATCAGGGTTGCACTTGGAACAAGTCTCTTCCTAAAGTTATTGTCATCTTAGACTGTTCCCAGAAACATTACCCTAGGGGAAACATTCTTGTGTAATAGAGCAACCTAATTTACATCCTATATATTAACTCCTCATCACCTCCGATTCAGCTATCCTTTGACCTTCTTTCCACATAGTCACACAACTGATGAGGCCTGCTTCTGTCAGGATCTGCCTCTAAGGATATTATTCTTCCTGTGGTCTCCCCTTTTCTTCCCACCTCCATTAGCTCCCACCCATACCACACACATTCCACCAGCTCTCTGTGTAGACTTGGCAGCAGATTCCACCCCACTCCTTGTTATGTAACCCACCACCTATCCCTTTTTGGCAAGGGATACCCAACCTCAGCAAGTTGCAACAAGGAGTGGAGTTAATTGGAACATGTGCTATGCTCAAGTCTGGAACAAAAAGGGCTGATAGACATCAGGAAAATAAAACCATATGTAGATGTTTGCTTGGGAATATGTGTATACATGGGAAATGTCTTCTACAAACAGGTTGCATTTAAATAAAACCAATTACCATTCTTCTCTTCTTCCGGCTGTTCACCTCCCTGCCTCCCCGTATGTAATACTTGGAACTGGCTCACTCATGCCTGCTCATGGGTGGGCACAGCCTGCTGAAACTGACAAAATAGAACTGTCTGTGATACTTCACACAAGGAATCTCGTGTTACTTATATTTGGGACTCCAGTACAGAACACATCCCAGTGGACCTTCTATCCATTCCCAATTGTTGCAGTATCACCTCTGTCTTTCATTGATCTCCATCCCTGTTTTTGTACCCATTCGTTCTAGAACTTTAGCGTCTCTTTTGCTTGACCCCTAATTTTTTAACTTAGATACAATTTACATAAAGTAAAATACATGGATTTTAACTGTAGTTTCTTTCCCCCCCTTTTTTAAAGGTCTTATTTACTTTTAGGGAGAGGGCAAGGGAGGAAGAGTGAGAGTGAGAGAAACATCGATCAATCTGTTGTGCCAGGCTGCCTCTCGCATGCTCCCAACTGGGGACCTGGCCCACTACACAGGCATGTGCCCTGACCAGGAATTGCACTGATGACCTTTCAGTTCACAGGCAGGAGCTCTATCCATGGAGCCACACCAGCCAAGGCTACCTGTAGTTTTCATGAGTTATGTGATACAACTATACACCCATGTTAAATTATCACCCCAGTCAAAATCCATATTACTTTCTTTGCCCCATAATGTTCCTTCATGTTCCATGTCAGCCATTCTCCTTCTTTTTAGAGGCAAACATTATTTTTATTTCTGTCAAAATGAATGAATTTTGCCTATCTATAACTTCATATACATTGGATCATATAGTAAGTACTATGTTGTGTCCGACTTTTCATTGTTTTTGAACACAGTGTTTTGAGAGCTTATTCATATTGTTTATTTAGTTTATTCCTTCTTACTACCAAGTAATATTACATTGTAAATAACATCCATTAAAAAAAGAACATTTGGACATATTTTATGAATGTTTTCTATGTAGCAAAAGCATCCTAATATCAACAGCTCCTCTTGAGATGGACAGATAGTTGACTGTCATATGTCTGCTGTAATTAGAAGGATTTTGCACTGCTCTGCCACCTCCCACCCAAGGCTGTAAGGTTTTCCCAGCAGTGGGCTAACTGCCCATCCCAAAGTCTCAGGCTTCTGGGTGTTCTTAGTTCACACTCCTGCACTTCAGAGAGCATAGTAACTTCCAGGTGTACTGGGATGGTTTCAAAGGCAGCAGAGGGAGGGCTTGGATGCGTCATTGTTCCCCAGCATCTTCCACTCTAGGTATCCTTGCTTATCTTGTAAAGCTATTATACTACTAGAAGGCAAGGTATTCTGTGCACATGTGGGGGTTCTAAAATGGTCTGGGAGCTTTTTCAGAGCTCTTGGGATTGGTCAGAAAGGAACTTTGTCTGAACTTTGTCTTTGAGAATCTCTGAAAGTGTGTTTTAGATTAGATGTCTGTCCTCACTGTTTTTCCTATGTAGATTTTGAGGACATGAGTGTGCATCTGAGGAATTCCTGCAGCCCCAGTGGCCTGGATACTATCAGGACAAAAGTGCTGGATGATTAGGTTAATAATAGTTACTCTTCATTAAGCCACTTAACTGATACAGGCAATGGGCTAAGACAATGTATGTTGTCTCATATAATCTTCCTAAGACCCTATGTATGCAGGTTCCGTTATTATTTGCACTTGATAGCTGAGGAAACTAGACTTTGAATAACTTACCCACTGTTAACACAGCTAATAAGTGATGAAACAAGGGTGTGACTCCAGACCTGCTGTCGAACTTCTCAAATATTTTACCTTAATGTCCCACAAACACTTTTTGGACATCTTCTTCTAAGTATTAAATAGGCAATATAGAAATATAGGTGTGTTTAACATTGGATATTTTAATATAATTGTTAAACTACTCAATGTTATAGAAAATATGAAAATGTAACCCAAATAGGAGCCCCAAACCACATTGGATACCCTTCGTTGAAGGGTCTCAAAACATGTGAAAATAACAAAATAGTAATGTTTTGTGAAGAATGAAAGTGGTTCAGAAAATTCTACTCATTTTGAAGATGAAGAACCTGAGACAAGATTCCTTGACTTTGCCAAAGTAGTACAGAAGAAACCTAGACTGTCTCCTCATGTCTCTCACCCCACTCTCTCAAATATTCTTTCCTCTTATCCAAGCCAGGGTTTAAAGAACATTATTAATTATCTTTTTATTGAAACTCTGATCCATAGACAGGGAGTAGAGGCACTCTGGCATCTGTTTACAGTTTACCTTAGAGAATATTATGACAGTAGTCAGTAATGACCTCTTTTAAACAGATGAATTCAGCTTCCCTTTTTATGGGTTAGACTGACAGTGTTGAAGACTTTGTAAAGCATAGGAAGTTGAGGAGTTAGGTGCTGATTTATAAAGTCTGCTTCTAGAATAGGATATCGTTTCCTTCAGACTTTAAGAGAAAGAGAACAAGCAAAATAAAATAGCTACATAACACTAGCCAAATTAAAAGAAAGGGGGGAAGTGCTAATAAAAGAAACCTGCTGAAAGAAGCAGTTACCCCGTGTTTGGGAAGTGGATTCCCTCCTTCCCAGTCCTTGGTTTTCCTGTTGATATTTGATGTGTATCATTTATTTACTGTCTCTTTGTCTCTCCCTCAATACTTAGTCTGATACTTTGTTAACTGTCTTATGTCACAGATTACACATTTCCTTCCATGTTTGTTATTATTAAAGGATAAATTGTGATTTTCTATAAACACAAGGCACAAACTTAAAGAAATGAAGAATGTTTTAGAGAATTAGGGATTAGTCAGAATCCCAGTGAACCTGAATGACTTAGCATATCTAGATTGCATTTCGAGTCTATTCCTTTTTCTTTCTGTTAATAACCATAATGTTTAAATAGTGAAAGAAATTTTCAGCTTTTGTTTTAACTTTTGTTGCCTGTGAAAGTCTCTGTGAAACTCTTGATACTGTCAAGAAGAAACTTTTGCTTAAAAATAATCTTACAATCAAAATATATTTAAGGTTCATGGAACCTTAACCTTGAATAATTTAGTACAGCTCCTCATTTCTCTGCTCATGCTGTGCTGACGTGATGGGCCACCTGAGGTTATTCCAGAGACCTGGAATTCTCTTCCCATTTCTGCCCCTGCCTCCATTGGTAAGTTGGGAATGAAAATATCTCTCTGGAATATCTTTTGACTTAATATGTGTAGGGAACTTGGGTGTCATTAAGGAAAGGCAGATAAGAAATAAAAGGTATTTCAAAGACCTTTAATGCGGTTGCCATTTGTAAATCTATGAATCTTTACTTTGACTTCTCTGAAGGTTAGTTATCAGAAAGTTTTTAAAGTTTTTCTTGGAGTACTTTTTCAGATATTAGGTGTATCCCCACTCATGGGTATCCCTGGAATGTTAACAAAAACTGGCTACTTGTTGCTACTGTTCTTGAGGAAAATGTGCTAAAGAAAGCTGTTCGAAGATTTCCTAAATGTAAAATATTCAATCTTAAACTGTGCTGGGGGAGATCAAATTGGGGGTAGAGAAAGAGCCAGGTGCTTGTCCAGTTTAACCCAGAAGAGACCAAAATGGTATTTGGATATCTTCTGTCCTCACAAATACCAAGTGATCGCTGCTCTTAATGTGCTTAGAATATTAAGTCACCATATTTTTTCATGCAAGAAAAGATAAAGTTAAGACTTCTAGAATTTTTAAAAGATAGGAGGGACCTAAGTTGTACACTATAACCAGTATAATTAAAGTTGCATTTTTGATGGAGAGGGGTATGTGTCAATACTTCTATCAATTTCTACAGATATTTAAAACTATACAGCCCAGGTTGAAAACCATTAATGTACATACGAGATCAATGTGATTCATAGAAAGTAAAATTATTCAATGAGATTAAGTAATTATCTAAGACCTCGTATCGGAATTCTGGTCTGCCAGGTTTGGACCTGAGTTTTTCCTCACCACTCCATCCGTGTTAATCCCAAATTAATTAGCTCCTTGTCTGGAAAAGACAGTTCTGTGATCTTTATTCATTTGTGCAGTCCTGTTTCCACTATGGTAATAATGGCTCAATTTAGTGAGCACTTGCTGTGGCCTAGGTGCTATGGCAAGAGTTGTATAGGGGTTCCTTCCTTAGGTATACCAATGTTCCTATTCACAGATGAAGAAAAAGGACCAGAGCGATTAACTAGTGAACATGCCTACACTTTGGGAGGAAGAGTAGTTGAGGGATTGGAGCCTGGCAATTTGATTCCAGAATCATGGCTCCTGAACTTCCTAGCTGTACCTTCCTCTAGAAGGGTTTGATTATTATTTCACATTCCAAAACAAAACTTTTGTGTAGACAGTTTAAGCTATGGGAACTCTAGACCACATTTTGAAAGCTAATTATTAAGAAAACAAAAAAAAATGTGGCCCCAAGGCACTCACTGCTTTTCTTTCCTGTTTCTTGAATCCTAAGAGAGCACAGGATATTAGTGATGACAATCTTTGTACTGCCAAACAGACCCTTGGCAACTGTGAGGCTGTAGGTTTGCCTCAGAGATTTTTGTCTACAGAAGTGAAAGAAGAATTTTAGTGAGGTGGACGCTGTGGGAGGGGTGGTTTTATAGGATGGTTTCTGTTGTTTTATCATGGAAGAAAATAGAAGGAAAGCCATATGGTAAAGAGGAATAAGTTAAACTATACACTCTACCTTTCAAAGAAGAGTTCAGGTGCAGGTGTCAGTACTTAGAAATGTTACCTGAAAGGACCTCAGAGATGTTTCTTGGGCTAGAATCAGATGCCATTATAGTATTACCTAAAATAGAACTTATAAAACAGAACGCCATTCAGAGCTGCTGAATGTTTACAGGTATTGTTTTTTTCTCCCATTCATTTTAAAAAAAAATCACTTGTGCCTCATTTTAAAGTATCAAAGAAAAATAAAATTTGTATTAAATATAATTTTAAGTTCATGGTAGGGAGGTGTAAAGAATGTTGTCAAGGACATATCTTCATAATGTGTAAAATGAGCGTTTTAAAGGTAGTGTCAGTGTTTATTTTGGCTAACGAACATGACAGTAAGTTTTAACCAGGACAGGTGGGGGAGATCAGGTGATCAGTGCTGCACAGTGATGTGCGGCATTGGGTGTTACTTACTGTGGAGACCAATCTTGAAACCAGTAAGCTGGTATGTGTTAGTTGGTGACTATTAAATTTTAACAGCAAACATGAAAATGATCATTCCATTCAGTAACACCACCTTACATAAGTGTTCCTATTATGTCTTGGCTTGTTCCCGGAAAGGACCTAAAGGGGTTGTATGTTTTGTATGCATTATTTCATTTAATACTTGCACCTCCGTTGAAATATAGTGTCTATTTGTACTAGAATTGCTGGTACAATTGCTGGATGACACGAGTTTTAGAAATCTTAACTAGAGACCCACTGATTTCAGATACTTATGTGATATTAGGTGTCTTTTGTTCAATAGTTTATTTAACTGGCACCTTAATACTTTTTTAATGTAGAAACTTTTAATGATGAGATTGTTATTACATTTTGAAGCTGTGTAGTAATTAGTCTAAAAAATCAGAAATTCAATAGAGGCAACAGATTGGGAAAGTAAGCAGTTTTCCTAATAGTAACCATGGTTGACTTTAAAGTATCTGGGACAGGACCTTAGCAAATTTACTTAGTGTGGATTTCTAATTTTCCCAGGAGAGGGAACATTCTTAAAAGGAAGAATTGACTTCTCACCCATCTGACCAGTACTTTTCTTTCACAGTTTAAGATCTTCTGAGATATTTTATTTTAATCTTTCAATTGATTTTAAAAATAACTTCAATCTGAAGTATTTTGAAAAATATGGAAATGTTATATGTAGATGACTGCATTATTATATGAAAGTTTAGGAAGTAATCAGTGGACTTTGAGAATGAATATTTCTGGGAATTGGTTTTTACAACACAGACTAGAGCTTTCATTCTTTGTTCTTTTCCTGTAGTTACTTTACTCAGCAGTTCTCAAGTGTTTCTCCATGAGCATTTCCAGGTCTTGTTCCGAAGGTCCAATGTTCTGTATTCCCATCCTGGCAACATCTCTTCACGAGGATTGTATCTTAACTTTTTCTAGAGCTGTGAACTACTCCTTATAGCACCTTTTTAAAGCAAGTTTCCTTGTAAAAACAGAAGTCCCTGAAATCCAGAGGCTTGATGTCACATGATCACAAGGGATAGACATAACCAGGTCGTGGTTCCAGGTGTTCTGATGCCCCATTTGGGCTCTTCACTCACTGGATTGTTAGAGCGTGAGATAAGGTTCACATATGTGATGCCTACTGTTGAAGGGCTTCTAAAAACTGTTTAAATGCATGCCCAAGCTCATGCTGGATTCACAGCAAGCCAGCCCTCATAGTTTCCTGCATGAACATGGGTCTTTTCTACAAGTGTAGCCTGATGGGATGACCTTTTGATGAGGATGTATAATTTTAAATGTTAAACACATAAAAAGAACATCAGAACTCTGCTTTCTGAGGAAACTATTATTCTGTAAATAAAAGTTTAGTTGAAAACTAGTTAATAATTGTCATTTTCTAACATGAAGAGATTCTTTTCCTCTTGTGTTGTATTCAACATTGTAAAGATATCAAAATTAGATGAACTCTAATGTATTTGTATTAAATGCAGTGTATTTAGGTTGTCTGGCAAGCTAAATCTGTTGGCAGTGGTGATTGCACTTTAGAGAGAGAGGGAGAGACAGAGAGCATGAGTGTGTATTCATCTGTCTTTGGGTATTTGGTTTCCTGATTTAATCTGACATAACTGATGCACTTAATTTTACATACAACCATTACTCTTGGTATGTGTAGCTTGTGGACGTAGTGTTCTTCTTTTGGTTAATTTTATTAACCAGAAATGTGGTTTTGCAAGATTGAGGACAGTGGTGTATCAAATACTTCACTGGTCTCCCTTTTTTATGAAGAAGATAATTATAATGCTACTTTTATTATAGCATTAGAAGCAGTATAGTGGAAATGAGTTCACGTATCTTTAAAAGTAAAAATTGGTCTAAAAAAAAGTCAAACTGTCACTAGTGGGGGCAAAATGTAATTCACTTCGGAGATTTTCTCCTATCTTTTAACATGTGATGCTGTGTAAAGTTCATTATATTGTTATAGTGAAATAAAATTTTTTGATACAGAATTAAATAAATATTAACAGATAAACAATTTTAAAAAGAATACAGTAATAGCATTCAACAATGGTGCATTGAGATTATAATTACTTCTTACCATTTGAAATCATTGTTGAAATATACGATAGACCTATACCTACAGAAATAAACAGGCTTTTGTTCTTTTATAGATGATGATGATAATCAGCAATCTACTACTGCATTTTAATACTAGAATAAAATGATTTGTTCCAATACTTAATAGAGACTAATAATAGCATTGCCACGAATATGAATTTTCATAATTTCTGTTACTTGAACTAAATTTTGTTTTTGATTAAATGACTTCTGATGTCATCCAGAATACTTTAACTTCTATTTTTGTAAAAATAAATACAATACTTTTTTATAACATTAATACTTTTTTATTAATATATTTTATAGTTTATGCTATTACAGTTGTCCCATTACCCCCCTTCATTCCCCTCCACCCTGCACACCCTCTTTCACCCTCATTACCCTCCTTTAGTTCATGTCCATGTGTCATAAGTTCTTTAGCTTCTACATTTCCCATACTATTCTTGCCCTCCCCCTGTCCATTTTCTATCTACCATCTATGCTGCTTATTCTCTGTACCTTTTACCCCTCTCTCCTCCTCCCACTCCCCTGTTGCTAACCCTCCATGGGATCTCCATTTCTGTGGTTCTGTTCCTGTTCTAGTTGTTTGCTTAGTTTGCTTTTGTTTTTGTTTTAGGTGTGGTTAATAATTGTGAGTTTGCTGTCATTTTACTGTACATGTTTTCTATCTTCTTTTTCTTAGATAAGTCCCTTTAACATTTCATATAATAGGGGCTTGGTGATGATGAACTCCTTGAACTTGACCTTATCTGAGAAGCACTTGATCT
>CM052540.1:57220021-57366525 GCA_028533065.1 Trachops cirrhosus | reverse complement strand
TTTTTTTTGGGGGGGGGTCTTGTTGAGCTCCTGTAGTGAGAGGCGGGGCCTTAGGAATTCACCAGGGTGGGGTACCCCAGTTGCTGGGTTGTGACCCTGTATGTGGGAGCGGGGTCCAAGAAGGAACAATGGTGGTTGCTCTGCTCTTTGTAGGACCTCAGAACCTTCCGCCACTTTCCACAAGCCAACTGGGTCCCTCTGTCACCAATTCCAGTGTGGGTGGGCCTGTGCATCCTGCGGGACCTTCCTTTTCAGTCAGTGACACAAAGCTCTTTCCCGGTGCTGAGACCCTGAGTTGCGCCCAGTGCCTTGCTTCACAATGGCCGCCTCGCTGGGTCTGCTGGTTGCCACCCCCTGGCCAGGGCCCACCAGCCACCCCCGCTTGTGTGCCCAGGGTCTGCCTGCTGTGGACTTGCACGCCACCCTGGTTGCGCAGCTCTCTGCTCTGTATCCCTCGCCCAGCCCGACTCCACCCCTCCTACTGGTCTGGATGAACGTGTCTATTTTTAAATCCTTGGGTGTCAGACTTCCATACACTTCAGTTTTCTGTCAGCTCTGGTTGTTATTTTGTTTCTATATTGTTGTCCTTATCTTGGTTGTGTGAGGAGGCGCAGTGCGTCCACCTATGCCTCCATCTTGGCCGGAAGTCCTATATACATGACTTTTTACTTCTTCCTTCTTGTGAGAGTTACTTTAACCTCAAAGACTTTCTAAATATCATACACTTTCAAATCAGTAATAACTGAATCATCATCCTGAAGTTACATTGCTACCTCAATGTCATGTCTAATTAGTATCTTTTTTTTTTCAAGATTTTTTTTATGTATTTATTTTTAGAGAGGGGAAGGGAGGGAGAAGGAGAGAGAGAGAAACATCAATGTGTGGTTGCCTCTCATGTGGTCCCCACTGGGGACTTGGCCTGCAACCCAGGAATGTGCCCTGACTAGGAATCGAACCTGCGATGCTTTGGTTCGCAGCCTGCGCTCAATCCACTGAGCTATGCCAGCCAGGGCTAATTAGTATCTTTAACTTTGAGATTTATATTATCATTTGTTTAGGTATTAAATTCCCTTCTGACAACTAAAAGTCCTGTCCAGTGGTCTTAGGTTAGTCATTTTATGGTCATCTAGAAATACTTATTTTTGTTTATTTAAAATACATGGAGAAAAGGAAATATTAAAAATTGAATTACTCCATTCTTTTCAGAGTTTAACATTGACATATTTTTTAACAGATGAAAAAGTTGATTCTTTTTCTTCCTTTTAAAGGGTATCTTGTTCTAGGACTATACATTTATGAGTGTAACTTGGTGTAGTGTTTAACAATGTCCCCTGTATAAGGGTTTTAAACATACAGACATACCCTAAAGATATTGCGGGTTTGGTTCCAGACCACGTCAATAACGTGAGTATTACAGTGAAGACAATTACAGTCTTTTTGGTGGTAGAGGGGTCTTGCCTTCAATTAAAAAAAAAAGCTGGCAACATTTGTGAAGCACACTAAAACAAAGCGCAATAAAACCAGGTATGCCTGTAATTAGTGTCCTACAGGCCACTTAAGGAGTGCAGATAAGAATCTGAATGTGAAGAATCATGTGTTGGAAAGGTCCTGCATTCGTAAGACTTTTGGTTGCTTCGTTAATTAATATGTCTCAAGTTTTGACATTGTTAATGCTGGCATAGTCATGAGAATAAATCTACTTCTTAAAAATACATAATTATTTGGTTTTCTTTTTACTTTCAAGTTTTCTGCTTTATTCAATAACCAGTACGAGAGCTGCCTTGAATCTTCAAAAATAGTATTGACAGATTTCATTTGACTAAGTTTAGAAACAACCTTGATGAAAAGTTTGCATATGTGTATATCTTTAACATTTTTATCCACATGTACTTGGTTTCATTTAAGATAGGAAATGGAAATAACAAGACACTTAGAAAATCTTGTCTCTATAGACGGCCCAACCTTGCCAGAAACCACGAGGCAGTGGAAATATCACGAGAAAGCTTGTTCCTACAGGACTCCCAGACTCATTACCAGGCCAAAGAAGTTCCCAGAAATTTAGTTCGAAGCGGGCATCTAAAACTTCAGAGGAGATCCAGTCCTGCTCAGTGTCATCCATTGCTAATTATACTTACCAATTATGTGCCAGTGATTTTGTTATCAGCCACACCCCAGTGTAAAAATCCATATAAAAAATCAGTCTCTGAATTTTATATGTGCCCCCCCACAACATGTTCCTGTTCAGCACTTAAGTTCTGTGCATTTCACTCTATCTAAATTATATCACAATATCCTTAACATTTTGAACCTGTGTATTTTTTCCTTGCCTGATAATATGTTGTTAACCTTTGATATAACAGATAGCTCTTTTTAAAAAAATCTCATTCTATTTGTGTCTTAAAATTTCTAGTAGTTAGGGAACTCTCCTGCCTGTTCCACTCTGCAGGTATTTTAGATGCTTAATTGCGTGTACATGCCTCTGAAATACATGGGGCTGCTGACTTTTTGTTTAAGCTGCTATGTAAAATATATACATATCTTTGGGGGTAGCCACAGAAATTTTAACATTCAAATTAGCATGAGAAAGCCCAAGTTTATTTTGTGATTTAAATCATGCCCTGGGTTACTTTGGGGGAGTTAGATCAATCCATTTGGCACAGGCCATCTTGCCCCAGCACACGTTCTGGATAGATGACTTTGATGTCAGTGAATATCACAACTTGAACTATTGTGTGTACACTGTGTGAGAGTTTGCTGAATCTTCTTGCTGCATCTCTCACATAATTCCGAATTCACTTTAGGTCTGAATACATGGACTGAAATGACATTTTCCTTTCAAAGCTTGCTTGTCCATTAGACACCTTAATAAGCTTATTCCTTTGCATCCTTTTCTGTAAGCGTTCATTCACAGAGCTTGGCATTGAGAAATTTGGAACACAAAATTATTTCTACAGTTTTTCATGTGCCTAATGAAAGCCATAAAGGTATGATAAGAAAATAAAATGGAGGGGGGAAATGGCACCTTCCTACATGTAAGAAGAAAAAACACTCAGAGTAAGTTGTCTTTGAACCACAGCAGGACCTTATTCTTAAGGTCCTCCAATTGGGCTTTAAGTTTTTTTTAAATTTATTTTTGACCATGGAATAATTATAGAACAAATTATTTAAAATTGTATCCAGATTTCACATCAACACTCTTTAGTTTACTAATTAAATAAAGGCTGTGGCTTCAAATAACATCCCATCTGTTTGGCTTGTTGTAAGGATCTGGTGAGATACAGAATTCCAGTAGCTTGGTTACAACAAGAAAGACATAAAAATCAATGAATCCAGAAATTCCTCACTTTCCTTCAAATTTTTGGGAGGATATGCCTTAAATATGGAATCTGTTACTGCATGCCTCTTTCAGCTGAGTTGCATAGCTCATAGAAATATATGCTAGACATTAGACAACAAAAGGCTTCGTCTAAAACTGCTCCTTCCTGAGCAGTAAACCACAGTTGGTCAGACATTCTTATATTTTTTGTGTTAGTAGGGTTTTTTTTCTGTAGATACTGCTGTAGTATTATGATATTTATGACCAACATGCCAATATAATTTTAAATTTTAACTTAGCTTTTTGGTGTGCTAGCTTGCTTATCCTTAGTCTTCAGTTCTGATATTCTTGAGTAGTCCAAAGATCTTTCCTAAAAATTATTTTTGCTGTTTGCTTTGTACAAATTTTAGTATCCTTTTTTATCTTAAGTTTATATTGTTCTCGGTCTCTCAACTGTTAAAAATAACAGTCACCCCCTAATAATATTCCTGCTCTAGTACTGTAACCCTCACTTGCTGGGAGTCCTTTTATTCCTTTTATTGCCCCCCACCTCATTCTCCTACCCTCTGTCATGTGGACTGAATGTTTTGTAGTGATCTTTTAAATAAGCAATTTTTCCTTCTCTTTTGTATTGCAGAAACCCATTAAAAACCAGATTGTGGCATTTAGGCACCACATCTGAAAAAGTTCTATGACTTACCTATTGATGTTGTTTATTATGAAATTCTGTCCAGAAATATATTTAGCTTGTTGTAGTCTCCAATAAGAGTTGGCTAAGAAATCCACGCAGTAAAATCATCCTTCCCATTTTCAGATATATGACTCAAAATGATCTCTTGTTACCTCATGCAAAAATCTACACTAATAATTCAGACTCTAACCTAATCACTAATTTTATTTTTTAACTTCTTGTTAAAATTATATATTCTCATAATGTTCCAACATAAAGGCCATGCTTATTAAAATAGAAAAATACTTGCTGTTATCAAAGTACTCAAAGGCATTATAAAATATTAAATGAAACTAGTTAAAGCTTGTGGCACTTTGTCTAATAAATTTTACAGACAGAGACCAAGGAAAAAAGACATACAATTGTAAACTAAATAAACAAAATTAATTAGTAACTTCAACAAACAAGTATGTTTATGCAAGAGCATTGTTACCTACCAATGTGCAGAATAATTTCTGGATCAAGATAATTTGTGGTGGTGCCTTTCAGAGAGCCCAATTATCTTGTAACTAATACAACATGGGATAAAATTAATCCCTTCTTGACTATGGTGAGAAAATTCAAGAGCCTTGGTTTCATAGACTTTATTTCTAAGCAGACAAATTGCTGAAATAGTGCAGCAGAATAAGAGAACAAGAGAAAATGCTACAGATGCTCCACATTACAGCGTTTGTTATTAAACATCAGTTACTGTGAAAATATGGTTTCCATATGGGGTATGCTATATGTAATTTATACAAACACTGTTAGTACTGGATTCTGTCACGTGGCACTAAACTCACCTACAACTTCCGTAATGGAATATGTGAGGGAATTGCTGATGTTATTAGGTTGGATTAAAAGAAAAAGACCTTTATTAGTTAGGTGATTTTTTCCCCCTGCTGTAGCCCATGCCACTTCTGGAGGAGGGCTCTTGGGCTCATTCAGACTTTGGAGTTTAAGAGTGAGATATTTGAAGATCTGTTTATAGGATAATTTTGGTACCTAAGTGGCAATAATTTTCTGAAGTCAGATTTTTGGGCCTAATACTCGTAATACAGTTGTCACATTGAGTTTACCTATTTATCACTAGACAGATATTTGGATTTCATGTGACTAATTATAAAAACTATATTTGGAGAATAATACTGATTAAATAATAGAAGATGATGATACCCTCAAAGATAAATGTATTTAGGGAAGAAGGCAAAGCAAGGTTAGAGCTTAATAGAGAATTAGATATATTGGAGGAAAAAAGGACATTAATATTTGCAAAAGAGAAAGGTGGTATTTCTGTAGTGTACTTAAATCCTTTGAGTGTGCATGGTAGATAAATTGGATTGAAGCATATAATTTATGTAAATAGTCCTACCAATACACAGTGTGAGTAGAGTCCTATTATGGAATTAACTCTGTTTAGGAGAGAAATACTAATCAGAAATCACCTCTGTAAGAAGCATGGAGAGAAATTTGAGTAGCATAGTTTAATAAATAATGCCAGCAAATTTAAGTGGACTGGGACACATTATTTCTTGTTAAATAGCCTATAGCAGGCCTAAGTTCAGCATGTGATAAAAAGCAGTTTTAATATATTTGATATCCAGTGAGATTCTGACTTTGGTTACTGACTTTGGGATATAGTTTTGGTAATTCAGAACAGATCAAATGAATCATTTTTACATTTGTATATTAGGTGTTTTCTTTGCTGTGTGGTTCTTGTTATAAACATCATATAAATAAATAGCTTTTAGTTTGCAAACTGCTATTTACTTGGAGCTGTATCAGAATCATTGTTATAATGATGTTTGAGATACCATATTTCAGAATATTTTTATTTTTTTCAAGAGACAGGGAGGGAAGGAGAAAGAGAGGGAGAAAAACATGGGTGTGAAAGAGAAACAGCAATCAGTTGCCTTTCTTGTGTGCCCCACCAGGGACTGAACCCTGCAACCCAGGCATGTGCTCCCACTGGGAATGGAACTGGCGACCTTTTCAACTGAGCCACACCAGTGAGGGCTTACTTCAGAATATTTTAATAATTACTAAGCAAATAACAATGGAGATGAAAATTGTCCTAGAAAATGGTGATTGTATAAAACTTGTGAATAGTTTTAGTTGAGAACAAACCATGAATATACTGAAGTAAAAATAATTGGAAAATAGAGCCATAGCACTATGAAGAAAAAGTTATATGAGGTAGTGGGTGGCAATGGAATTTCCAGATAGAAATGTTTAAAACAAAAGGGGCTCTTCTTGAGAGGAAAATAAAGTGAGATTTTAGTTATTGTAGCACTAGGCTTCAGTGTAGCTATAATGAAGCAAGATAATAGGGCTTTTAATCTGTTGTCTTTCTAGTTAAGGCTCAATAATAATTTTACACATGCCCTTGTTCATTCTTGTGCTGGAACAGAACCAGAACCCTGGTTTTCTACTTTTGTTGGTACAGGGCCATTGTGTTTCAGTAAATAAAGAGTATTTCCTTCTTTTAGACATCTAAACAATGGCAATAACCTATAAGTAACTGCTATTCGTTATGTTGCACAGGCAAATTGTGCAGAAAATTATGGATAATTTTAAAAAGATGAAATACAGGTGGCTCATCTAAAACAGACTCCAATTAAAACCACATTGTATTAAGTAGAGCCTGCTTTAGATAGACTCCTCTTCATGCTAAATATGAATGAAGCAACAATTTTAGATATAATAGCTGGTATCTGGACTTTAATATGATCAGTTCTCATGTTTTAGGGCCCAGATATTACCAGCTGGTATTAAGAAACCTGCCCTTCTATAAAACTTGATTATATTGTTTTCCCCAAAGGTATTACATTAGGAATTATTGAGAAAGCGTTTTTTATGGGATATAGACTTCTGCATAAAAATTGGTACTGAAATTTGACTAGTGTCAAAACTTGCATCGCAATGTTTTATCTGGTACCTTATGAATCAAGTGCATGAAATTAGGCCATCAGATTGTGTTGCAAAGATATGATAACACATACCCAGTATAATCACTGGGCAGAGGTATGACTTAGTCCTTAGTGTGTACATTATCTGTGTTAGGGGTTATATGAAGTGGTTGTAACTGTTTTCTTGTCAAGAGAATAATTTTTCCAAGGTTTGGTTAGTCCAATGTGTTAATAACTGCAATTAGCAATGCCTGGACAAATTGTTTTCTTTGGTAATGACTTTATCAGTTTGGTAAAATGTGATAGATAAAATGAGTTGGGAACAGTGTGCTTTTACATATGCAGAATCTTTTTATCTTTGTCTTCCTTTGCATTCAGGCTCCAAAAGACAGAGAGGGCCATGCCAGTTTCTTTTTTTGCTTTTGCTTTAAAGAAATTATTACTAAATGAAGGATCCACAGAAATAAGATGCAAGAAGCCACTACTGTTTGTTCTGGAAAATGCCTAAAGTGGTGCCTGGCACATAGAGGGTGTTTGATAAGTGCTTTTTTGAAAGAAAAAGAAGAAGGAGGGATTAGTTGTATGCCCTTGCACCCTTCCCTTGCCAGAAATGACAAGGATAGTCTCTCTTGAAGAGAATTGGGCTGTGGAGCTTCAGCAGTTCTTACTGTTTAATTAGATGAAGGGAAAGTTGGAAGCTCTTTAAAGGGACAGACAACATCCTCTGTGATTGGACCCTGCCTCCTCCCCTAGCCTCCACTCTGGTCTTTTCTTGCCTCAACCTTGATGCCCTAACAACACAGATCACATTGTAGTTCTTTGCTAATTCTGTGTTGTTTCCCATCATCTTTTTGACTGCTAAACATGTTGTTTTCAAGTTTCATTAGTTGTACCCTTTTTCTGAAGTCTTTTCAGAGCCCAAGATGAGTTAGTGACCCTCTGCTATTTCCCTGAAATGTTCTCTGTGGATTTCTACTCATCTAGAAAGTGTGTTAAAATACTTGTATTTTCTCCTGCAGTAGATGGTTTTTGATGTCAAAAAGCTCAAATAGCCTCTCTGTACAGGCATTAAAACCCAAACATGGACACAGTGCTAGGCCATGTTTAACAGTAAATCCTCCCAATTACTGTGTATGATTCTAAGTCCTTTCTTACAAGAGCATAGTTGTTATTCTAGTTATTTCTGCCCTGCTTAAACCTGGATAAGCATATTTTACAGATTTGTGCTGTTGTATTTATCCTGTTATGGTATCACATACTACCAAAGCCCCTGGATTGTGTTCTGCAAAGCAGCTGCTGTGTTTGGGCATGAAGGAAGGTGTTTCAGCGGTGGGCATGGCTTTTACTTTATGGGAGTGCTTTGGCAATTAGAAGTGCTATTTAAAGGTATTATTTTTATTAGAAAGGTGAAGATTTAGATCTATGGTTCATTAATTTTGTAAAGTTTGAATTAACAAACCCTTGTTTGTAGCTCAAATGATGGAAGTATAATCTTGGAAAATGGGGGAGGGCATTAGTAAATTCAGTACTTGTCTTCAGATTTTACAAAGAAAGTATATATACAAATGAAAAAAGTATAAAGAATTATACTTTTAAAGGATTTTGAGAAAAATTTTGCATGGTATTTAGCATTTTTGAGTGTAATTATTAGTCAAGGCAGAAATGTAGTTACTAGATTTCTTAGTAAGCAAATTTTATTGCATTGGGAAAAAATCCCCTCTGAACTTATTTTTCGTATATGTGATTTATACATAATAAATAAAATGTAGACAATGGTGTTTAACAACAATAAAACCATTGCCAATAGCTATATTCACACAGGTGTTAATCATTTTAGGGTATTTTCTCTTTCCTGCTCTTTTCTTATATTCATTTTAAAAATTGAAATAAGATTATACTGTGTATACTGCTTCACAAGCTGCTTTATGAATATCAATATATTGTTACTGTCTTTCCCTGTCATTAAATTAATCACTGTGAGTTTTAATGATTTCACAGTAATTTGATTATAAGATTGGCTCAACCGTATTAGCTCTTTCTTGATAGATTTCACTGTGTAATTTCATTATCTAATTTTGGATATTTTTCTTCCTAGACTAGCATTCTGTATTAAATTTAATATAAACTAAGAGTTCTACAAACTAGCCATTTGCCAAGGGTGTCCAACCCATGGCCTGCGGGCTGCATGTGACCCAGGATGGCTATGAATGCGGCCCAACACAGAATTGTAAATTTACTTAAAACATTTTGAGATTTTTTTGTGATTACATGTCACAATGCATTTAATGCGTGGCCTAAGACAACTCTTATTCCAGTGTTCCCAGAGATGCCAAAAGGTTGGGCACCTTTGCATGTCTTATTTCTTCATCAGTGTATTATTTTTCAAACCCATGTTTAATTGAATATTTGAAAAGTCTTGTGCTTCATGTTCATCATTTGCTATTTTCCCATTACTGTTGGCGTTCTCAGTAGTACTCTTCTGTGTGGTTTGATCCAGCCATATGGATGGATGACTTCTGGACTTACCCAAAACACTTACTTGCCTTTGACCAGCCAAAGGCCTGAACTCGCCTGAATTCACACACAACACCACAGGAGCCAAGGTTTTCTCTACTATTGTAGTGAATCTTCTGACCATTTTTGAAGTGTTACATTGGTAATAATGTCATTAAAAACAAAATTATTCATAGAACTGTGGCATAAACACAAAGAAAAGATGTGTTAATGTGACTTTTGGATTAGAATTTTGCTGAATGAAGCATCTTTACAGCATAATGTTAGAATAGTGTGTTTTGCGATAAAGGCAAACGTTAAAAGCAAAAACTTTTCTGTTAAATCCTTACATATGCCTTCCTCATTTAAAACACTTGACAATAAAAAGAGATAATTTATCTGATTAAGACTTTGGAAAAGCTCAGAATGACAACTCTAGGTATTTCTTTTTTGCAGAGCAAGCCTGAGATGGTACTTTAGGCACTAACAAAAGCTACTGATCACTAATGATGTTGGTAAAATTTTATTAGCTATTGCCTTCACACACTATAAAGGTTAAAAAATCCCACCATTTCCACTTACATTTCTAGACTAATGCTGCTGGACTTTTTTCCCCTTTAACAGTAATGTTTATCCATTTGAATGTTGTTTCAAAAAAAGGAAAAGTGCATTTGTATAAAATATCTAGGGCTTGCCAGAGAATTTTTCAGAATGTTCTGTGGTTGCAAATGAAGTCTATTGTATAAATAGCAAGTTTACATTTTTATGGTAGCACCCATGGCATGAGTTGATAATGTGCAAATTGTTCTGTGTGTGTTTTGTGTGTATGTGTGCTTTTGTGGGCCTGTCTGGAAGTCGCTGGATCTTGTGCTGTTTCTCCTCCTGCCTCCCCGTCCTTTATTTAGATACATGGATATGCAGTCTTTAGTCTAGGCAAACCCTGAAAGATGCAAATGGCAGGGTAGATGAGGGACAGACGTGTATTCTTTTGATTCTACTTAACAAAGTGACAACCTTTCTGTAAACTTCTGTTCTGGAATTTGTGGGTTTTCTCTCTACCTCCGTAACTTCTGAAACTTTCTTTAAACAAGATGGCTGGCATGTTCTGGGGACAGAGCAGAGACGCAGAACAGAGACAAAGCTGCCCTGAGAAGGCAGACACACTTACATTGCTTGTGGTTTTTCAATACAGCTGCTTTCAGATGGGCTGGCTTGTTCTATGCTGGTTCCACTGCCAAAGCAAGACTGTCACACAGCTGGTAGTACTTACTGTACTTGCGGGAAAGTATGTGATTCATTAGTTGGAACCGTATGTTTTTCACCAGTTCTGGTCATGTTTTTGTTAGGATGTGGTAAAAACATAAGCAGGGGGTGAAGGGACAATGGAAACATGTGACTTGTTAAGGATTGGCCCCAGCCCATTATTAGCTAAATTGTACACCATAAAATGTCTTCTGTACCTCATAAGACAAATGACTTAATTTTTTATTCTTCAGTTGAGGTCATTTAGTTGTAAGTAGTAAAAATTATCAACAGTGAGCTCTTTCTCTCTTTCTCTTTTCTGTAAAGTATTATGATCTGTTTAAACCCCAAATTATAATATGAAGAGAAGTCATGCACGTAAAAGACATTAATTTGCTGAAAAATGCCCATGACGGGTGAAGAACTTTAACTGGATTGAACTCTTGCTACTGATAAAATATGAGTATGGTGTTACAGCTAATAAGAAACACTTCCAATAGTAGAGAGTGTGAGAAGAACAGTAAATGGGAGTTCCTTTGTCTACACATGATCGAGCAGACTGAAGTTGTATGTTGGAAGAACAAGGGCCTTGTTTTTCTCATTGTATGGGTGCCACTAGTGGTCTTACACCATGATACCTGAAATGATCAGTCCTGACATTGTGCAGAATTGTTGGTGTGAGCTGCATTGAATATTGGCCTATGATCAGGCGGTTTTTGAGCTTGCAAAGATTTTACAACTGCACAGGCCTAACCATATTTTTTGGAAAATGAATGCTATTTCTGCTCTGTTGTATTCTCTTTACATAAGTATTTGCTCTCCTCTCCTTGATTCAGACTCTAGTGATGCTTTTCCTTTGTCCCTACCCCATAACCTATTGTTAAGATATGTGACATTTTTGAAGTCTGTTTTTCAGCTGTTCCCTTTTAAAAGCGTTTTGTGCCATTCATGCCTCAGCACATATACTCCTGCAGTTGCTGGACTCTGCAGAATTAGAACCAGGTCTGTCTCTGACAATTAGCTCAACTGGCTGCAGCATAAATAAAGGAATGCGCTCAGGGGCTGTAGTCTGTGACACGGTTTAACAGAGCGTAAAAAGGTGCATCTGTTCCATGCCCAGATTCAGTCGCCTCACTGTCACCGGGAAGTTATCGACACGGAGACATGCCTGCACTGTTTGGTAAACAAGCGGCAGGTATTAAATTAACCACTCTGTGAGTGTGCAAAAGTGCTGCTTTATTAAAAGCCCTGCTATCTCAGCTCACTGCTGGGTCACAAGCAGTCACTAGAGTATCTATTAAGATGACTCATGGCATAGAATACTTCAGCACTTTGTCCTCACTTCGAGAGAGGACCATTGACCTTTGACGGTCTGATTGAGGGTGGGGAGAGGAAGGAGAGAGAAAACAGAAGGCAGGGTGTAGGTTATGCATGTGTTTGCCTTTTACAGTCAGTAGCTAAGCAAGAAGGCAGTGAACACTGAGCCAACCTAGAGCCAGGTTTTAGTTTAAATCGTGAGGTGGCATCTAGTACCAAATTGTAACCAGGTTTTTGTTTGTGTTTGTTTTGCCTGCCTTTCTCCCTCACCCTCCTATGCCTTCTACTGATTTGAGATCTGAAATTATGAGGGCTTACTGTGTGAGCAAAAGTTACTCTGCCTGTCTTGGGTAGACAACAAACATATTACACTTGCAGATACAATTATACTTAAGTTATGTTATTTAAGCATTTATTTGTCTTTGCATTTGTATTTTTAATGAAAAAACACACTTTTTTGCTTTCATTTAGCACCTTAATAATTTTTAAAGTTTGTTTTCCTTCCAGTTTCGGGATGCTTTGCAGAGGGTTATGTGTAGTTGCATATATTGACGCGTTGATATATTCTTCGTTTTCATGGTCTTAGAATCTTTTGGGGCAAACTGTTTAGGTCTGTTGGCAAACATAACAAGGTAATTTTCAGTAGACACATCTGTGCAAAACAGACTTTTTTTGAAATTTTCCTGTTTCCCTCCTGGTTGTGTTTCTTTTTAGGGCCCCAACTAGCTCCTCATCCATTAGAAGATGATGTAATGCCAATGGGATCTAGCCCCACACAGCTTGAATTAAAATGATTCCAGTTGGTGATACTTGAATGTGAATGACCAGAGGTGTGATGCATTCAACACTGTATTTGAAGTGCTCACCTTAGAAATCTCTAATCTCTCCTGGTTACGGAGGCCCTTCGGTCCTCATACTGCAGATCTTAGTGCCACACCTGCATTCCTGCTGTCCAGTCTCATTTTTTATTGCTTGCTGTCTTTCTATAGTGATGTCTGGGTGGAGGAGTGATGTGCAAGGGGAATGAGAGGGTGGAGAGGAGGCATCATTTCGTATTGTTTGCTTATAAGTAGAGAATTGGACAGGAAAGTATTCCACTATCTAGAGAGTGGTGATGCCTCAGAATCTCTTCATCTTTGTAACATTGTTGCTGTATGAAGTTTAATAAACCAGCTGTGCAGCTTTTTAAAAGCCAGTGGATTCTATTTTTCATTTGCTTTCCACCCCCTTTGCTCTGAGCTTTCAGTCCCTATTTCCTTATTTTGTACCCCCTCCCCCCTTTTTTTATCTCAGGGGAGTTCCCTGAGTAGCAAGACTGAAAAAGAGCCGAGGTTTATGTTAGAAGAAATTAAGGTTAATGATCATTGGCTCATTTTCATATTCTGTGGGTGTGGATGGAGGAGTAATCAGTGCAGGTGGCCCTGCCAGTTGGGAGTTTTTCTTTGTCATCAAGAAAATAAGGAGAGTGCAGGGATTGAATTACCACAACTATTTCAGGACTAAACATATTTCATTTCCCGATCGGGTCTGGTTTAAGGACACAAAGCTGACATTAATTTTATCCAAAGAAAGCACAGCATTTTTTTTCTTGTTGTATAATTTGACTGAATGCATAGGGTGGATGCATGTTCAAATTTAATTCTAGTATAATCTTACAAATAATACTCCTAAAAGCAAGGGGCTTTTGATTCAGTTTGACAGTTTATGTTTCTGTGCCCAATTACCACTTAGTTATTGAATGTTAAAGAGCTGCTTTCTAAAATGTGCACTCGGACTATACCAATTGGCTTCCCAGCTGCCTGCTATTACAAGTGAGGTGCTCCCTTCTAACTTTTTAAAGGATGTACACATTTGAAGGGGTTATGTTCAGCTAGCAAAGGAAGTGGGGGATTTAGTTAGGAAGTGCTTGCTGGCCTTGAAAAACTATCTTGTGTGCATTATAATTTCAGCCACATAAAAACCATTTTTAAAGAAATAATTTGTTGAATTGAAAGAAAAAAATATAAATGCCCAGATAAACTTAGGGAAACAACTATTGCTTTTGAAGAAAAAGTATAATTTCTATTTGGAACCATTTCTTAGAGTTTTTATGTATTTTTAATACCACTAATGTACCTTTCTACAAGTGAAGTATTCTGACTAAAAACATGGAAAAGGAAGATTTAAAACTTGCCCAGAGACAATAAAAGTCTTTGAAGAAGAGTGTCAACACTAACCATGCATGGGAGGTTTTGCTTTCATAGCAGAATACAACAGGCAGTTCTAGTGACCTGATTTGTTTTTAAAGCACAAGGTTTATTTGGCTGTCACAGTGTGAGTATAATATTAATGATACTAATGTAAAATTAACTTTTATGTTGTGTGAGCACTTTTTCTTGCCTCCTTGTTTAAAATTACAGGTATTTCTTGGTGCATATATCTAGCTCTGTTGGCATAGTGAGCATTTATATAACTAAAAACCACAGAGTTTGGTATAATCAGGTAGCTATGCTAGTTCATGTCTGGCAAGCACACGTAAAGGTGGGTTTTGGTTTTGATATTTCTGTGGTATGAGTCCACATGCAACTGAATATTCATTATATGCCCATTAATATGAGTACTTTGTCTGGATTATTAATAACACATGAAGAGACCATTACCAAACATTCAGAGGGCAAGAATGTTTTAGTGGTTTCTGGAAGCTCTTCGCTGTGAAGAAATAAGATTTTTAAAAACATGATAATTAAGAGTTTTAAGTAGCATTTTAAAGATATTTTTAAAAAGATATTTGGTATAACTCAAGAAATTGTCTTTTAATCTCATAAAGCTTAATATTAAATGAAATAAACAGATGATCTTTTGAAATCCATGATTCCCAAGTTGAACATTTAAGCAAATTACATTATTTGTTTAAAGTTACATTAAACAAAGGTACCAAAATATCCAGTAAATCATTTCTTAAGGTAATATCCCTTCCTGTTTTTTGCTTCTCTCTTTATTTATACCTCACACATCTGGTATTAGCCAAGAACACAACAGCTATGAATGGACTCAGCCTCACTCTAGTATTTATCTGTTAGGCACTAGGAATATTTATAAAAGCAAATAATTTAAACTAATGTTTTACTTGCATATAAGTGAGGTTCTTATAATCAATTATACATCTAGACTATAACACTGAAATTTTAAAATAGTCCTCTTAATTGCTTCGCAGTATATAGTTGCTTAAGTCAGCCATTTGGATGGCTTACTTTCTGGGCAGACTCCTTAGCTTTGGCCATACCTTTCTCTCCCTTCACTTGTACCTATCTGTCAGTGCTCTTTACTTTTATATTTTCTTTCAGAAGTTCCCAGATTGTATGCTTTCCTCCAGTTGGGTACATAAAATATAACAATTCATTGATAGCTCTTTTCTTCTAACTATATGTTAGAATTTAAAACTCATCATGCCAGGGAATAATTCTATTTGGTAAAATATGCTGCTCGCTTTCTCTCCTAGTTTCTAACTCCTGAATCTTGTATGCTACACTTTCAGTTTATTATGGCTGACCTGACTACTATTTCTATCTCATTGACTGGAATATATCCATTAATAAGGGGTGTGTCTATGTGTTCTACATTACACAATAACATACTCAGACAAGGCTTTCAGTGAGCCAGGATGTGAGGTTTAGTTTTACCATCATTTTGGTAAAAATACACATACTAAACTGATACTGAGTTTCTGCCCTGCATTTAATCTCCTTCTCCTGTTTTCCATTTCCTTTCTCCAACTCAGGCAGCAAAGTGATTCAAATCCTCAATATAACCTGTAAAATAAAATGTTTATTTCTGTCAAGGAACTTATTGTTTGTCATTCCTAAATAGTAGGGAAATAATAGCATGGAACTACATATTTTAAAGGGTCACCTGAAGTTATTTTTCTTTAGTTGCTTCATCCTTAGTCCTGTTATAATCACATAACATGGACAGTCCAAGTTGTGGAAGCAACAGGATCCTAAAAATATCCTCTTCTGGTCCTGGACACCCATGAGCCGTATGAGGGGGTATTTCATAAATTATCACAAAGTTAGCAATGACTGATGTGATCTGTGCAGCTGTTACTTCAAAAATTGGGACTCTAAAAGGGATCAACCACACCTTGTAATTTAAAATATATTCCCTCTGATTTAGTGAAAAAAAAATCATGAAAGCTTTTTAGGGGATATCTGCTTTGTAGCCTTCTTACCAAAATGAATTAAAATCAAATATACTTCTGAGCTTGAATCCACAAGACAAACAACTCAGTTCGTTGCTTTATTCATCCAGGGTTTAGGTGGATTTATATATCACTGGAGTTATCCGTCACTGATGGAATTCACATGGCTACTATGTTTGCCTACATTATGTAAATTCTTCTGAAAAACTTTAGTTAAACACATCATCAGAGGGAGCTGTAGGTTGGTTCTTAAATTAATTGAATGATGAGTAAATTTTGTTTTGCTCATTACTGCTTCTTTAGAGCAGGTACAAATGAAAATGGACCATAGATTTTAGGAAGGAAATTCTGAAAAATAGCTGAATAAAATTTTATAATTTTAGGAGCTATAAAATTTGGAGTCTGTATCCTTGATTTTCATCACTCTCACTTGAAATGAGGCTCAGAAAGTTAAGAAAAAGGCCATTATCAAATAACCAACAACAGACTGAAATGGACAAATGTTCTAGTGTCTAGACCAGCACTATCCAATGGAAATACATGCATTGTTACATGCATTTTAGAATTTTCTAATAGCCACACTGCAAAAGTAAAAAGAAGCAGGTGAAGTTGATTTTAACATATATTATTTAACACAGTGTGTCAAAAATTATCATTTCCATATAATAGATATAAAAATATGTATTTAATTATGAATATTTATCAAGATGTTTAACATTTTTCTTTTCATACTGAGTCTTCAAAATTTATTGTCTGTTGTACATACAGCACATCTCAATTTAGACTAGCCACATTTCAAGTCCTCAGTATCCATACATGGCTAGTGGCTACCATATTCAATGGTATAGGTTTAGACAACAATCCAATTTTCTTTTCCAACACAGCAATGAAATAGCTTCCAGAGGGCTGACATAGATTTTTAAAGTTCAGATTTAGGTTAATATAGGAGAGCTGGTGACTCTGATATATAAGTGAAAATATGACTGAACCTTAGGTTAAAAAGTCTTCCATAGAAGCACATTTGTTCACGAATCATCTTTCTGATCAGCATTTTTGATTCTGTAGTAAATGCTTAGTAATACCTCAAACAAGTAAATATTTTCCATTTATTTGTTGAGTTTCTTCCTTCCCCATTTTTCCCTCTGTGAAGCCGTGCTGTCTCGGTTTGCTAACCACAGACACATTACAGGCAGTGTTATAGGAGAAGATAATGTCTCCCTTCGTTTCTCCTTTTGGAGGTTGGAGGCAATATAGCCTGGCGCTGCCCTGAGCTGAGGCTGTGCGCCATCTGTGTAAGGAATTCATTCACAATCCCAGACAAAAGAAATTGGCAAAGTCTTCCCTCTGTCTGTTCTCCAGATCCTCAAGATAGCCATAAAACACCTGGACAAAATCAGCAGGTGATGGCAAGGGAAAGAGAATGATCAGTCACAGGCGTTGTTGAATCCTTTGAACATTACTTATGGCCTGGACATTGCTGTCACCAGGCACAGTTTGATCTTGGGTAAGTTTTCTGGAAGAGCTTCATTCCCTGGCTCTGTGACAACAGCAGAACCAGATAACACTGTGGATAGGAGAGAGAAGAGGAAAGCCAAGGCTTCCCTGACTTAAGGTATAGCAGTTCCAGGTGGTGTTACCTCCATGTATGTAAGCACATCCTATGGAAATAAGCTGTATCACCAGATACACTAAGTGTGCTATTTAATCAGTGATCTTACTGTAAACTGGCTAAAGGAGTTAAAATATTCTCTTATCTACTTATAATATTTCATAAGTATTTTCAGGATATAGGTGCTTGATTGGCATAGTTCATTTGCTATGTTTTTAAATGTACTTTAAGATCTGTTTTCTAAACTTATATTGAAAAAGGAGAAGCAGCATTTTGTTATTCATAGGCTTAATTTTTTTTAAGATTTCCATACAAATATTCATTTCCACACAACTTGTGTACCTAGGACTATTTTTTAAGAGTAAGGTAACATAATGCAAAGATTCTCAAAAAAGCCACCTAAGTTTATCTTTTCAACATACTCATTTTGTGTCATGTGGCTTATTTCCATGTCTTTCGTTTTCATGATGTATCCACAAGATTCAGCCGATACTAAGACATCATTTGGGTTATCTGAACTTTCTATGACAATGTTATGTGTGAGCTCAATTGTATGTCATAGAGTCCAGTAGGGAAAGGATATACTTTTAATGGGCCAGATACTTAGCTATAAAGAAATGGCACTTTTGCCAGTAGAAGCTCTGAGCAAAGTCTTATAGCTGTTACTCCTTCCTGGGATAGTTAGAATTTAATGCAGTGGTGTTTAGCTTTGTCCCTTTTAAGCTATGATCTCTATTTCCAGGGAGAGGGCTAAACCAAAGCAGAAGCTGCATTATTTAATTCAGAATTATCTTCTCTCCCTTTGGCTCTGTCTACAAATGTAACCCTTTTTCATATAAATGGCGTCAAGCTTCATTGAATTTAGCTCTGTCTTGTTAAGTACATTAACGCTGTGTTCTGTCATTCATTACATGAGAATTAGTTGTCTATTACAAAGTGGAGGTTTTTTGTTTGGAGGCTGATCTGCAAGGGAAGAAGAAGGCCACACACGACATAATTTCCTGCGTGCAGTGAACACTGGACTTGTTTATTTGTGACTTGTACACCACTGAACATATCCTTCAAAAGGCTGATTCTGTCAGTGGGAGGCCCACCTTATTTTAAGCCAGGAGTCCTAAAAGAGAAGAACATTTATCAGCCACCTTCCTTTTTGAAAATCCCCTTTGCCTCATGTATTTGTCACTTTTTTTTAGTGATCTATACAGCGTCCTTAGAGTATGTTACAGAAAGTGTTAATATCTTAGAGCAGCAGTAATAATAATCCTTTTACTCAGGATAATCATGTGCTAATCCTCTGGTAAGTCAGAAGTATTAGATCATTTGAAATTCATTGTGTCAGCTCAGTTGAAATAACTGGTATGGTGCTATAAACATTTAGAGAAAGGGAGTCTTTGAACCCAAATAATAATGTCAAATAGTTTGTTAGTGTTACATGCTCATGTTTAAGGGTTCCATAAGATCAACCCATGGACAAGAGCATTTCAGTTTATATCAGTGTGTAATATATTATTTTAACTGAAGATTTATTTTTATTTTGTTATTTGGGGAAAGTTTCTTTTCCTCTGGCACTTATGGAGTGGGTTTTTATGTTACAGTTTTCACCCTGCAATCACAGGGGGCTTGGTACGCCAGAAGGGTTCTTTATTTGTTTTGTTTTTTGTTTGTTTGTTTTTGTTTTTTAAAGAAAACAGTTTGAGTTTTTCTAAAGCATTGAGTTGGGGTTGAATTTTCTCCTTGTTTCTCTTTTCTCTCACATTCTTAGGATAAGCATTGGTGGTATACATATTTAGTTTTCCATGAGCACTTAACTGGGAGTTTCGTTTCATCTCTAGCCACGCCCCACAACCAGAGCCACCATTTCCTTTGAATTTTTGTAATTACTTGAATTATTCTCTTTCCCTCTCTTATTCTAAGTCCCTCCTTCGTCCCATTCTTGATCAGCCTTTGAAGAGATTCTTTGCATTAGTGATCTTTGTGACTAAAATAATTGAACAATCAAGCACATGCAAAAGAAAGTAATACCCATTCTGTTTCCATCTCCTGTTCTCACTCCTTGCTAAACTTTGATTTGTATGTTTTGAAGAATTTGTAGATGCTTTAATCCTGGTGTTTATTAAGTATTATAATGTAAAATTCTACTCCTTTTTTTAAGATTGAAATTTATAGACCCTTCCTACTGATTGCATTTTGTAAATAAGGAGAGAGCCCCAGACTGTATGTTGGCTATCCTGTCTTAAGTCTTCCTGCTGGGTCATTCCATGAACAGACTTTGTTTGGTAATGAAGGAGTTCATATCAAAGAAAGCTTTCTCTGTGCATATAGGGTGAACTGAAATCTCTGTAAAATAACTCTAGAGCTTATATTTAGCCAGAGAAAAGAGAAGTTGTTAAATGCAATCTGAGTGTTTTTAGGCATGCCCCAGCTCAGAGAACAAGGAGGCAGCCAGATGGTCTGGTTTAAATCACAGAGACAATGCAGCCAGCCGGCAGACCCTTGCCATCACAGAGGTCACGTGGCAGGGAGGGGTTGGTCATGACAGTCCCAAAGGCACTGGCCTCACTAATAGTGTAGCACTGCATTGAATATGGGGTTGGGAGTTATTGATATGAATTCCATCAAAAAAGCCTGTCTAGAAGCATACATATTTTAGAGTAGGTCTCCCTGAAAATTGCTTTTGGTCACTGTAAAATGATACCTCACTTTAGAGATCAGTCCAACATTGGTTTCACGAGTGTTCATGGGAAGGGGCAGCATGGCACACTGACAGAGAGTATGGATTCCAGAGCCAGGCCGTTGGCGGTTGAATCCTGTTCCGACCCTTTGTAGTACCTTGTGGCATTGGAGAGGATACTGAAGTCTCTGTACCCCAAGTTCCTCATCTGTGAAATGAGGATGATAACACCTAGGTCCTATATAGTTTAAATAAATTGTGAGGATTAAATGAATTTATAGTGCCTAAAACAGTGTCTGGAATAAATAAGTACTATATGAGTTTGAGTTATAAAATAACACTGGGTGCTGAGAACTGCTGATGCTCTGGAGAATCATAAATGAAACCTAGGCCCTGGAACCTGACCATTTATTAAGACTGAAAGGTTTTAGTAATCTTTATGCCTGCCACAAACACCATGACATATGTACCGTGTACTTAGAAGCTCTGGTAGAGAACCTCATATTTTCCCCCCTTAATTCATTGGTCAAACTTGGAGGGGCTGGCTCTAAAGGATTTTGTGGGGATTCCCTTGGGTGAGAGTGTGGCCTGAGTGAACTCCACTTTGATTTAGAAATAGGGCTGTTTTCATAATCCTTTCTTTATTGTACTGCTTTGCTCTCTTTGAGTGGTGCATTCTTTCTGAAGCATAATACAGTTTGTCATAGAATGGTGTTTTTAGATGCATTTTTTAAAAAACTCAACTGCTTAACTTTCAATTTACATCTTCCTAAGAAGCTGTATCTGACCATCAATATTTAGTCCAAAAGTGGGTAACTCTTTTTTATTCTGTAAGTATTTTTGGAAGGTTTTCCTTATTAATCCTCAAAACATCTGGGTGGATGTGTTATGCCTTCTTTCTTTTTTAGTTACAAATAAGAATAAGTGCCTCATTTAGATTGCAGTGCCATCTAAATGGACTTGAAGATAGACCATGAAATTTACATTTATCAGTGATTATCATGCTCCCATATTAATTTTTTATTCTCAAATTTACTGTATGGTTGTCTTAATAGGTAGTACAGATTTGCCAACACTGTAAGCTGGTCATGGTTACCTGTTGTAATTCACATAATTGGTATCCATACTATGTGTGGCAACACATAATGGTTTCTCAAAGATGTAATAATATTTGCACAAATGGCAACAAGAGCAGAGTGGTTCAAATCGGGGAAAGAGCATACTATGGATACTAGAGAGGGCTACTTAAGAAAATTTTCACATGTGTTCAGTCTTTTTAGTATGGTTGTGGAAACATAATTAACTGGTCATGGTTTCCACATTTGCCAACTTAATTGGAGTTATCTTGATGTAATGTGACTTGATGTAATGGACAAATGTGACTTATTGATCTGATCAGACTTGGTTTTGAATTCCACTTTTTCTGTTGACCAGCTGTAAAATTTTGGTTGAGTCATTCAATCTCTTGTTTCCTACAGAGTAGTTTCCTAATCTGTAAAATGAAGGTGATAATAGTATCTATCTATCTTGCTCAGTCGTCATGAAAATTAAATTAGTGAGTGTGAAGTATTTACATGAACACAAACTATTTAGCTTAGTACCTGGCACAAAGCAAGAGCTTGAGAAATGTTAACTCTGAGATGGTGAGCTGTAAGAATATGTGAAGCAGAATGGTTAACTTACTTGCTATATTACACATGAGTTGTCTTGCCATTCATTCATTGTATCAGTAATGATGGATTCATGCATCCTCACTCTTACAAGCATCCTCTTTGTGCTCAGCAGCGAACACTGCCTGGCTAAGGGCATCCTGGTGTATCTACAGAGGTTTTTTTGCAGGTGTGAAAAACATGTTTTTAACTCCATAGTTTATGATAGTAAAGCTGTTTACATGAATGAGGTTGAGTTCTTTGGATTTTTCCTTCATGAAAAAAATAAAGTTTTCCAAGTGGTTTTGTTAGCTTTTTAAAATAAAAGCATCACAGTGAACTGCATTTGGTCCTGAAGCATATATATATATTGATTGCCTACTCTGTGTTAGGTTCCGTGCTAGAGTTTGAGGTCCTTACATGAGTAAGACACCATCCTGCCACCATTATTACTTTACTAATAATAAAGTAATACATTAGTATTCTGCAAATATTTTCAAGTTTTGGCCAACAGCTAACTGTTTCTATAAGTATATACTTTGAAATCTCAGGCTGTACCCCCATATTTTTTTATTTTTCTCTGAAGTTTGTGATAGTCAAATTTAACATGTTTGGGTTTCAGTCCCAATTATTAATTTCTGATATTTTATAGGATGTGTAATTTGGTTTTGCTCTTTATTCCATTAGGTTTGGCTTTGGGGCACATGAACCAGAGATCTGGATTTACCTTTAATTTGTCTTTCTCTTTTTGGTGGTGATTTTCCATAAGAGTACTATTCTTTTCCCTCTTGTGGCTTTTACTTTTTTGTTAAGCCAAATGTCTCATGATAACATCTAGACAATTTAAAATGTACAGTTTGTCTAGAATCTCAGACTACTCAGAAAATTTTGCAATCCTGTATGACATGTCCAGATGACAGGCATGCTTGTCACCATCTCTTCTTGGAAATCCTAAGGAATTGTCACAGTCTGCTCTGGTTAAAAAGAATTTCTCACTTGAAGTTGGCTTGGTGGCTGTATATACAGGGGTGTAGGGAACCCTAAATCATGGTGCCTTCCCTTTATATTTGCCTATTGCCACTTAAATGAAAGGTAGTAAGGGGTACTGTCTGAACATACTCCAAGGAATTATAAAACACAAGGTAACAGCTCATCTGCTTTTCCAGAGGAGCAGGAGTTTTTGTTCTAAGTGTCTGCTCTAAGGAGCCTGAGTAGCAGGAGTGGAATGCTCCCCACCCTGCTGCCACCACTGATTTTGAATAACATATGGTATTTGGGGCTGCCTTTATTTTTGATTTTCCTTTTCAACCTAAAATTTGTTAAAGAAATGTTTTTCTGGGTTCCACACACATAATAGAATCCTTTTTTGGCCTTAAAGGCACAATATTAACTTAGTGGTCAGAGAAGTTGCAGGTTTCTAATTATTTCTTTAACCTAGTACATTTTTCCTCCCTGTATGCTCCACATTTTGAAATTGGAAAAGTACACAGAATGTAGTCTTACTTAAAATGGTACAATAGATGTACAGCTCTACTAAATATATTATTCTTATGCTTAGAAATTCTCAGTGTTCTTTGCGGTTTTCAAATTTAAAATAAAACTGGCTGGCTATCCTTTATATTGGTCCAATTTATTTTTTCATGCTACCTTTCTAATCTTTTGTCTCTAGGTATTCTTTTTTATAAAACTTCCCTGTTCTTTGAACAAGCTCATGCCTTTTTGCAACCACTGGCAGTATTTGTCCATTTTTCCCCCATCTTAGCTTGTCAAAAATCAGTTAAGTTGTTTTCTCATAGTGCCAACAGCCTAACACTGTGCTAGGATGCTAGCTGGTGTGTGTGTGTGTGTGTGTGTTGGGGGTGGTGGGCAGGACAGGGAGGTGCCAAGTAAACAAGACATGGTCTCTGACCTTGAGGACCTTCCTGTCCAGTGCCTCTCTCGAAAGCCTATCCATATTCCAAACCACTTCCCTCACTAAGCCTTTTCTCATTACCTCAGAGACTTCTACAAAGAAGTAGTCTCTGTCCCCTGAACCCAAAAGCATTTTGTTTCTCTGTCTTTTGTCACATTGATCACATTCTACTTTATAGTACTGTTATTTGTGGTTAGGTTTATCTCCCTACTCAGTTATAGATTCCTCAAGGACATGTTTATGTTTACAAGTCAGAGTTTATAATTGTGCTTACTGCATAGTAGTTCTTTGATAAATATTTAATGAATTGATGGGTTCATGAGAATAGAAATCTCACTAAGAATTGGTGTACACACATATGTACTTAGCATAGTTGAGAAAATTTAATTTTCCCATCTTAGTCTGTTATAAGGAAGGAAAATAGAAATACAAATGCTTAGTTCTCTAAGTTTGATATGAAAAAGGTGTCTGGGGAAGGGGTGGGGGTAGGAGACTGCTTAATGTGTACAGTATTATATCATGAGGCAGATACTTAATTTCAGGAAACAGCCTAATGAATATGAACACTTGGAAAATTAGTTGCCCATTCCATTAATTGTTTATTTGTGAATGAAAGGGGCTAGTCAGACTGGACAATTGCTTAGTTTCTGGAAGTCGGTATGCTAAACTACGTCCAGATGTGGGGAGAAAGAACGACGTCCACATTTTATTGCATACAACACTTCGCACAATTCACAATCTGAGCTTGGAGATTTTTTTTTTTGCTTCTGTTTCCTAGCACTTCATTTTATTTTAGTGTTAGATCTCTGTTCTCTTTTTCACCTCCTGCAAATTAACTATTAAAATAATTAAAAGGAAACATTTACTAATGTGCTTTTATTGAAGTTCTATGGTGTTGTTGGAAGAAAGGCTAGGCTATTTTTAGTATGGAGGAGTAATTTTTCTTCCTTTAGCCATTTTCATTGGGAAATATTTATTTGATAAATTTACATAAGAATTTTGAAAATAGATATATAGTTGACTTAAATCAACAATGGCTTCTTTGCTCTGCAGGTAGAACATTTAAAAATTTAATACAACAGTCATTCAGAGAGCTTGGAAAACATGTTTAATGCAACTTGGGTGACATAGCTTCACAATGCTGTTCTTAACACTAATTTATTGACTAAATGCTAACAAATTTATAGAATTCTTGCCTTAATAGAGTATGAAATGAGATTTCTTTCTACCTTGAAAGATTTTTGGTCTCATGCAGTTATTTCAACAATAATCCTGGCATCACTTGATTACTGTATTCCCTCACCTCCCCTGCAGTAAGTGTCCTGAATCCCCTTCTTTGAAGCTTCTCAGAAACCTGGGTTTTGTTGGATAACAAGTCAAAAATAACATCAGATTGGTGTCCAGGTTGTATTTTTAAATGTCACTTAAAAATAGCATTTGTGCCACAGTTCACTTTGCAGTCATTTTCCAGTTAATTCACAATAATAGAAAAATCCTTCTGGCCCCACTGGAAAAACCGTCCAATGAGCCTTTCTCTTCATCTGCAAGTTGTAGAGGAAACTCTGGCGAGACCCTTTGGTGACTAATTTAAAGTATGTGGCAGGACAATTGATAGCGACTCTCTTTTGTGTTGTGACAAATATATTTCGGCTGCAGTTTATTAACATAATTCAGCACAACCACAGACATATTGTACATATTAGAGCATAGAATTAGAACCATTTTTTGCACATCACAGTCTTCTCTTGCTTGTACTTTTTTTTTTGACAAGGATCTGGATAATTGCTTCAACAAATGAACTGCTGTGTTCAGTCTGTTTCTATAATTTCATAAATTGTTTTCATGCTAAAAGCAAGCAAGCTTTCACTGAGTTAACATAAAGAACCACAGTGTAATTACAGGAGCTGTATTATTAAAAAGTGTGACAGAAATGGCAACCTAACTGACAGCTACTTTCTCCTTGTCTTATCATAACAAATTAAATATCTCTTTTAAGGGCTGGTGAGCAACAGTGTCTGCTCTATATACATCATCTTGGAAATGGGTATATAGTCATGACTAATTATTTTAAATATGTACATGACAGGGTGCCTTGGGGAAGGTGCCATGTACTTAGGGTCTTATAAATGCTGGCATTCTTGAACTCTGAGGCATGAAAAGGTGAAATACTTTGAATTTGAGTAAGAAGTAAGCTTATCACAGAGTAGATGACTATTTAAAAACAAACTTTTTTCAGGTGTATATTTTATCCTCCTCGTTGATTCCATTTAAATTTTATTGGGTAAACTACTCATACATACCTAATGCTGCTTCAGTTCACAGACACCCATATAATGCTGATAAATTATAGCCATTTAAGTATTACGTTGGTTTCTTATAGAACTCTTACCCCTTCAACCTCATATCTATAGTGTACTTTTTCTTCTCATACATAAGTTGTTGGGAACTTCAGATTCCTTCTGGGGATATTTAGGAAAAGTGTTACCTCATTGGTCATTCTTTTCAAGTTTTAGTGAATCTAATTACAGTCGTGTGTCTGGCAGGCATGAAAGCCATTAAATGAGCAAAGAGGGCTCCCAAATGCCACTCCATGAGTATAATTTAAAATGTCTCAGATTCAGCATATCTGTCTGCACTTGCATTATTAGGTACATTTCCTTGTACTGTAATCCCTCTGGTTGTGGTTACATGGTGTGTTGAATCCTTTGCCACCCTTTCTCCTCCCTCGCTGCTGCACTGTGTGATATCTGTATTATGGTGTGAGGCCTTTCCTGTAGAATGGCTGGGGGATATATATTATGTTTACCCATAACATGTATGAGATATAAATGATTTGTTATTTAGGGATAAAATAGAGGTGACTCACCTTCTTACGAGTTTGTAATCCTCAGACAAAAGACAACTGAGTGGGAAGCAGAGAACAATAAGAACAAAGGAAAGTCAAATCTATTTTTTTTTCTACCTCTCAACTCAAGACTGAGGACTATGAGTCCCAGGGAAACGGTCAGACGAGAAGGAAGGCCCAGTAAGGGATTCAAGACTTAATGGCAGAATGAGTGGAGGGGGAGAGGGAACACTGCTGCTACAAAGAAGAAGAACCTCGCTCTTTCTGGGAGTCCTACAGAAAAGACTTTTCTTTAGATGTGCACTCATTTCTGTATCCTTATGTTTAGCTTGTCTTCCAGGTGAGTTCCAGACTTTTCCCTTGGAGGAACAAAATCTTCCTTTCACCTTTAGGCTCCTACTTCAGTTCTCCCCCATGAAGTTGTCTCTCCAGAAGATAGGTTAGGCATATACCATCTCTGTGCATCATAGCATCCTGTGTTTATACCTACTCTAGTTTAAATTGCTTATTTACTTACCTTGCCAACTAAGTTTCTTGAGGATATTGTCTTACAATACAGTATCTTCATCCATAGTTCCTGGCACAGAGTAGGCACTCAGAAAATATTTGTTGCACTAATTATTTCATTTTTGCAACTTTGCTAGAAAAGCTCTTTGAGCCCATGAATAGTGTCTCTGAAAGGCCCCTGGGTGCCATTTTCTCCAGCCCAGTCAGTGATCAGTGTTAGCCAGCCTTCTACATCAAGCAGCCTTGCATTCAAACAGCCTGTGCTGAGCATCTTCTACAGGGTAGTATTCTAAGCCTCCCAAACCCAATGTTTTCTTCTGTTCGGGACACTAAATTTAGGTTGGAGAAGTATGATCTTTAATAAGTGTAAGCACATAATAAACAAAAGTAAATTATTATAAAATGTGAAACCCAGAGCTTGGAGGAAATTTAGAGCATAATCCAATTTATACATGTCATGCAAGAGGAAGTTGAAGTGTAGAGTTTGATGTTCTCCTCTTTCAAGTTCATATGCCAGTGAATGATAGATTGGACATAGGACCTAAGGTTTTTAGGTCTCTCTGGCAACCTCTTCCTGTCAGATTCTCTTTTTACCACATGTGCTTATGTAGTAAGTGGTAAGGGCATATTTAAATGTATATAAACTGTCTGGAAGCTGTACATTATTTATATCAGAAATGTATTTTAATGCTTATTTTGTGTAGGATAGGATTCATACTCATAATAATAGTTTTCACTTATCATTTAATGCGTGTCTGGCACTGCATGGAAGCTCTTTAAACAAATGATCACTAACATACTATATATAAGAACCTATGTAAAAAATAGTATCATTCCATTATTACAAGTGAAGAATTGGGGCTCAAAGTAGATCAATATGTTCTACCAGGCCACACACTAAGTGGGGAGTACCCTCAATGAATCTTCCTCTATTCTTGAAAAATGGAGGATAAGGGTAGACTTAGTTAATTACACGTTTCCCACTCCTCTCTCACCTGCCTCTCCCTGATGTGAATTAGTTGCTGAAAGTGTCTTGAAACTTTTTTTGCTCACTGTAAACAGTGCTGTATGGTCACTGCTGGCAATGTGGTCATCAATTCCACCATGGGGATTTTGGAAACCAGGGGGTAGATAATGGTAATAAGAGTAGGCTGGGGGTTCCACAAACCTGATCTGACTGATTAAAATTGTGCCTACATGCTAACCTTTTGTGGGAGCCAAGTTTCTTACCCTTGTTTTGTGTTTTTTAAAAAGATGTCGATTTTTGCTAATTTACAAATTAGATTATTAGAGCTTGTGACTAGAATACTCAGGGTCTTTCCATCTAGAAACCTGAAGTGCCTCAAAAGGGTAGGAAAACATGGCCTACAATTTCAAGAAGTCTTAAAAAGGATCTCCTCTGATAATAACAATGTCTGTTTAGCATATATGAACACATTAGCACACTGCTGTGTTCAAGAAGAGTTACTAGTTTCTCAGTGTAATATTTTTACAAAATTAATAAGGTAGAAAAACCAAACAGCACCATTTTATGTTTTTGCCTTTAAAATGTATTCCATAAAAATATAATAAAATAGTTTATTCACCCCTAAGTGCAACCCTTATCATAGCTCTTTGTGTTTATACCTGAAGCACCTAACAAAGTTGAAATGATTATGACCAGCTGTACAAGTGTGGCCTGAGCCCTATGTTGCTCTAAATGGCAGCTCATAATAAGAACATCCTCCCCTTTCCTCTACATCGCTGTATGATTGTCTCTGTCTCTCCTTGTTTCCTCATTTTTTTCTTTCTCTGAGGTTTCACATTACTTTTATCAAAGTGAATCTCTTTAAAAAAAATGAGTACCTATTTATTTCCTCCTCTAATCCATTCTTCACAGTCTCTGCTAGAATGATCTTTTAAATTGAATGCCCCTAAAAAAATATTTTCCTCAGTTATCCTCAGTTGTGTCTATACATTTCTTCAGTCACTGCTCTAAGTGGCACATGTGGGCTAGTTTTAAATAATCACTTCTCTTACGTAGGACTCAAAGCTTGCTTGTCATTGAAGTTGTAAGCCCTTTCTTCCCTTCAATGAAGTGGGTCTTCTAAATGACTGGTTTAAAAAAGAAGTTCTTGAGAGATTGGACTAACTCTTTTATTAAGTAAGGGAAATGGCACTTGTTACTTCATGGTATTTGTGGGGCTTAAGTAAAGGTTTTAAGAACTTTGAGGTAGTAAAGTCTAGTGGTTTACAGCCTGGATACTGCACTAGACTTGCAAAAGCCAGAATCCTGGCTCAGCCTTGGGAAAGTTCATTTATGTGTCTGTGCTTCAATTCTCTTACCTGTAAAATAGAGGTAATGATACTGTGATAATCCCTGAGAAGGTAACTGTCGAGATTAAATGAATTTTTCTGTGTAGTGTATTTAGAACAGTGCTTGATATATTGTAAGTGTTTAAGAAGTGTTGACCAGTATTATTATCTTAACTTTCTAGACAGAATATGAAATATGAAAGGAAAATAAGAATATATTCTTAAAAATAATGTACCTTGCAGTTGGATAGTTCACCTCTTCGTTCTCCTTAACAATTTATTTCTGGTGTATTAGGTCCTTCTTGTTATGACACTGCTTATTCAGTGTGTTTTCAAGAAAGTAATTGCAGTGTTAAATGTTCTGTTTTTAAAATAGTGACTTTTTCTTTGACATGTATGAGAGGACATTATGTGAAGTCTGTGTTGAAGGAGATGTGTCCATTAAAAATACTCTATTTTTATAATTCCTAACAATAGGGGGATTTGTTTGGTACAGTGACCTTATTAGTTTAAGTAAAACAAACTAATAAGGTCACTGTACCAAAAACACATAAAAACAGACCACCACTCAGAAGTATTTTAGTCTTTTGTTTTACAAGGTCTATTTTTTTTATTGAGGTAAAATCCACATAACATAAAATTCATCATTTAAAGTGTGTACAATACAGTGGCTTTTAGTACAGCCACAGTGTTGTGCAGCCATTGCCATGATCTCACAAGATCTTTTTCACTGAAAATTATGTATTTCTAAAGAAAGTTTTAGAAATTTTGCTTTGAATTCAAATTATGTCATGTAGCTTTTAAATAACAAATGTAGTAGCTCAGTGTTGCTTTTATAAAATTAAAAAGTGCTGGGTTATAATGGTATTAACAGAGCATTGCTTCTCTTTTATAACAAACTTTTTAAAAATCTCCATGTACTTACACGCTCAGAGAGGGGGGAGAGAGAGACTGAGAGAGTGGTGTTCTAATTAAGATAGTGCCAAAATATCTGTTTTATAATAAGTTTTATTTCTGTTGAATAAGCAGGAAAATTGTTAGTGTTTTTAAAACAGTAAGCTAATTTGAACAGGATAGAAAGAATTGACTATCTTGCCAACATTGAAATCAAGAAAACTCTCAACCTTTAATATTATTTATATAAGATTTTGTTTAATATACAAACCCATACAAAGTTTTGCTTTGCTTGAATAAACACAGTAAATATACCTTTCTATCTTTTATATGTTTGATTTGAGCAAGGAAAGGTATTGTTGATTTATATGACATCTCTAAACATGTTTCAGTCAAGACTGTGAGAATTTGATAAGAGATTTAATTTGTAACAGGGAGTTTGAGGAGGGTTTTTAAAATGAGTATTTTATTTTATTTTTCATTTTTTTTATTGTTGTTCAAGTGCAACCATCTCCATTTTCACCCCACCATGCCCCTCACCCCACTCATCCCCACCTCCCACCCTTGAACCTACCCCCTTTGGCTTTTTTTTTAAGAAAACCTAAACAGAAAAATTTACATCTCTTGCTGCATTAATAAACTCAGCTGAGATTATGAACAGGAACATTTATAGCAGATTTGAGGTGTTGAAGTTCACCTAAAATTGAAAAACCATATGTTATTGCCATATTTCATAGTACTTTCATCCTCCTATCTCTTTTTGGTTCTGTCCAAATTGAAGCATCTTGGACCAAAAAGTATGTTTTGATTGTTGCATGTCTCTATTATGAAAGTGCTTGACATATGCTTATTGCTGATAAAGTTTATGTGTATGGATGTAAAATGTTTTAAAGTGACACTCTTCAAATGAGTAATTTTGCATATGCACTTCTTTTGAGTGGATTAGCTAGGACAAACCTAGTTGTTAAAACATTTAACAAGTATTTACATGGGTTGCATGTAATAAACCTATGTTTGTTTTTGAATACACATTTTAAAGAATATTAAAATTTAAATTTTAACTGATTGCATGTTTTCTTGCAGAACATCAGCATTCTATGTGATGCTATGAATGGAGGTAAATTTTGTTTTTAGCACTGTAACAGCACATGTCCATGAGTATAATGCTGGGTTAGGGCCCCAGCCTTGACTGTGCAACTAAAAGGGTGAACACTCCTGTTTGCAGTGCCTGACTCCATTCTTTTCTGGACTAAGGAGTAGGATTACTTTGGTTTTTGATAGGTTTAATCAAATCTAATACCAGTTTAACAATTGGAGGCATAAAAGGGTAACCATCAGCATGTTTTCAAAACACAGACTACTACTCCAGAATGATATTCTAGTAATTAAATTTCTTGTTTTCAGAAATTCCCAAAGTTTTAGTGGATGCTCTAAAAGACCCATAGAATGCTCTTAGTGCATACAGTGAGACAGTTCCCTCTATTTCTAAAGTATTTAGTTCATTATCTTATTAGGTAATGTTGTATATCAATATTATAGGGAACAAGGAATAATGTAGAGGAGAAAGGAGATGAAGTGATTGGGTAGCATTAAATGATAAAATTCCACCTTCCTGGCTGTAGTTAATACAGAAATGTAAAAATGATCCCATCTGTGTAAGCCATCAGTTTCTGATGTAGTCCCTGGAGGAAGTGGCTGAAAAGTCATTTCCACCTAATGGGTTGTTAGGTTGCCTCTGTACAGTAAGTTGGTTGCAGTCTACTTCCTCTAAGACAAAAGGCCATGTCCCTAAAACCCCATCACAGCTGACACTAATTGGCATAGCTGTCGGCTGGAGCTGTGAAAGCAGGCCTGTGTGGGCATACAGTGGGCACAGGGATGGGGCATGTGGCACTGAGGGGAGTACTTTCCCTCAAATTTTGCTAGTGGGTCCACATATTTTGATTTTCCCTTTTACTGACCCGTGTTTCTGCAATGTATATCATCTTCAACATTGTTATTTGACTTGGGGGAAAATTCATTGAAAGGCCCTTTGCTGAGCACCATGTCACTGGGAGGTATCCTCACTTTAGACAACATTGAGACTTCCAAATACTATCACTTAGGTGTGAAAAATCTCTATTATGTAATTAATATTAGTAGTAAATATGATAAATTAGTAGACAATTCTTTACCTCACATTTTAATGCATCTAATAAACTAATACTTTTTTTCTTAAATAAGAAGCCAGAAGAGGGCATATTAGTCTTTCAAAAATCAGTTTGGGATCCATTTGCCCCAATTCACTTACAATGATCATAAATTAGGAGAAGAACTTGTTTTGTATTCATAAGGGTCTGGAGTGATGGATTTAGTTGCTATAAGGGGTTTGAAATAGCAAAAAAAATGTATGAAACAGATTAGCACCCTGTCCTTAGCAACTTTTAAGTATGTCAAAACTTGATGGCTTCCATACTTCAATGATTATACACAAAGGGTGGAACTGGGAAGGGGAGAGAAACATTACTGAGCAGAGATACATTGGAGGGACTGTGCTGGTAATGTTTAGGCACTTTCCTACCTGTTTTTTTTTTAATTTACAAGTATTATCTGCCTTCCATTTGTAGAAAAGTGTGACTGCAGTCGGTGCCAGTTGTAGGCAAACTCTACTTTTTTAAATGCATATTGAAAAATTGGTGAGTGGTGGCAGTAGGAAGGAAGGGAATTACTAGGGGAATTGATTAGTCATTATTAATCATTTATGCCTCTTCCCTGCATCCATTTAAAATGAAAACAGATAGCCATTTAGGCCCTCCCTAGCTTCCTCTTTTCCTCTCCATCCTTATCAGGCTCAGGAGGACAGGGTGGGAACTTGCTTCAACAGTTGGCTTGGATCACAGCTCCCTGTGAGAGGCTCTGCTTTCTAATGTTGGAAAAGCTCCTGAGGGCTCCTCAGGAAACTGCTTACTTCCCTCGCAGTGTCCAAAGGGATGAGAAACAAGTTTGGGATTTCCCTTCACCCATGAAATCCTTCAAACAGAGCATCTTCTTGCATTTTGGACCATTTGTTTAGTTCTCAGCACAATTCCATGCCTTTTACAAGCACCAAAATGATATTAATAATTACAGGGCTGAGACTAGGGTGAGGCTTCTCAGGTGTCGGGGGTGCAAAATTTGATGAGGTGCAGTCCCTCTTGGGGTTGAGTAAATGCCCTTGAGATTCTAATTCATTAATTCTGGAGTGTGCTTCTGGGCCACTGTACTTCTGTGAAGTGCCACAGATGATTCTGATACAGACGTGTTTTCTTTTGTATGTAATAGATGAGGGTTTTGTTTTATTTTGTTTTTTAAAGAAATGCAAACATGTGGCTCATAGCAAAAGATGAGATTGTGCCAAGAAACTTCATTTTCTCAGCAAGTTGGTAAATTGCACCTTCAGTGTACAAACTCCCTCTCGTGTCTAAATAATAAAAGAAAAGGTGCACCAGCACTACTTTCTGTGATTCCAAATTAAAGCAAGAAGCAGTTTCACATTGGAGGCATCATTAGCACAGGTTTTACATTTCTCACCCCTGTTCTTTATATGTTGTTTTCTCAAATGGAAAGGAACATACCTGACACCTGTATGCAGAGAGCCTCGTGTTATTAACTCAGGTATAATAGCCCTCCACACAAACAAGCTTTAGTAGCTAACAGAACACTACCACTTTATACTAACTTCAGCACTGTAGAATTTTTCCTCCTGCTCATTGATATTTTAAAATTAAGCAAGTAAATTAATTAGAGGGGGATTCTATTTCAGTGAATTGATACACAGAATCTAAAATATTTTTTCATGGAGATAAATATTGCAATGATGTTTGATAATCAGCATTTGGCTAGATAAGCATCATGTAGTCTAACTTTAAAATTTGTTTAAAAAAAAAGTACTGTATAAATACACACCCACTTCTAAAATTCTGTCACTCATACTTATATCTGAGGCATGCCATCTGGCAGTTATGCCTCATTGTTAACTTTAACCACAGGTAATATATTTTATAATTAAAATTATAGCTTCACATTTACTGGACATGATCAAACATAAAATATTAAAACATTCACTGTCAGCTGTATGGATATTCAGATAATGTTTAAGGAAAATCATTGAATTGTACTTTCCTGACCTATTTATGGTTCACCAAAGTGGAACATGCTACTTGTGTAAATAGTGTAGGGAACAGTCATCTTACAAAAACTGTGAGGTGCTTTGTAGAAAACCAAATTGTGCTATGTCTTTTGTTCTTTGTTTATCAAGGAATAAAATGGACAGCTATAAAAACTGACTTTAAGCAAAGAACATTATATATATAATAATATATATCTTGTACATTGGTATTTGGTATTTTAAAAAAAATGGGAAGTGTGTCATTTCCTTGCCAGACAGAAGCAGTAGGTGTTGCCCAAGGATACATACACATTGCCTGCAACAGAGCCACGTCTAATACATAGCTCTTGAACTATGATGAGCCTGGTTTTCTTTTTCTTTCTCCCTTTTCCCTCTTCTTCCCCCCTCCCCCTCCCCCTCCTCTCCCTCCTACTTTCTTCTTTTCTTTTTTGTTTAAGGCACACTATTATTGAAGTAGCCTTTGGGAGCAGAGAGATGGTAATGGTGGGGAAGAGGTTTGTTGGGTTTTTTTTTCTATAATGACAGGGAGACCCCAGGTTACAATGTTCCTAGTGTTGCCTAGAAAAAGAACTAGCTAGGTGTGTGTCCTTAGAGGAAGACACTTGTTTTGAGTAAATCTAAAATGTCTTTTCCCTGTAATGGTGAGTGGATTCTGCCACAGTGAAGCCTCTGAGAATGTTACCTCTCATCACTCCCTCACCTGGCATTAGATGGCCTGGATACAGCCACTTGCACGTTTTGGTAGTGTATGTGCTATATGGCTTATGTGATACCATAATTTCCATTTTCATTTAGATACCCTTGGAATTTGTAGCTGCTACTTAGTCACAGGTGGACATTTTAGCAACTTCACTTTTTTTTCTTTCTTTCTTTTTTTTTTGAAATTCACAAGATAGTATAAAAATCATGTCTACCTAAAAGGCTATCTCTGTTTTCATTTTACCCCCAGGATGCCAGTACTTAGAATCATGAATTTAATGTGAATTATATATATTGATAGCCTTTTAGCAGTCTATCAGATTTCAATTTCTTAGAAAGTTGTTATGGGACCAAAAATTTGGTAGATAAATAAAAACTGTCTAGCAAGTGGTGTGAATAGCAACAGAGATTTTCATGCCTGTCAACTACCTGTGCCGTTGTTATTAATATTACAGCATGTGGTTCTTGTTCTCTGCAAGTATGTGCATGTGGTCTTTTTCATCAGGGTCATGTATGCCTATACTGAGAGACACATTATTGGTTTGAAATCCTTAATTATTTAATGAAGAGATTCCGTGAGCTCTCAATATATAGATTTAAATCCCTGATATTAGAGGGGGCAGTGTAAAAAACCAGGCATAGACTAAAGAATATAATCTTTATATGATGGATAAATTATGATAGTCAAAAATCACATCTAGCTTTGTACAAAAATGAATGAATTTATTCTGTACTCTTAGATTATGGGAAAATTTACATAAAAGCACATGCTGATAAAGCTTGTGCCTTCTGGTGTATAAAGCAGATATCTAAATATATGTCTATTTGTGTTCATATATAGAAATAAAGGACAGTTTTCCATGAAATAATGCATTCCTTTAGAATTGCTGTAGATTTTCATAATTTTTAAAACATTCCTATTGTAACTTACATCAAAAGGGCAGCCAGGGTTTTTTGTGCCTGACTATACATATGCATTATAAAAAAAAGTGAGTCTACTGTAATTACCAGTTTGCAGAGCGAATTCCTGCAGGGTTTGTACTCTCCCCATTAGTAAAAGAGATAAGTTGAAATGTATTAAAATTTCACTGTACAACTGGGAGTTTTTGTTCACAGTAAATGTGTTAATGTTTCTTCATTGCTTGACTGTTTGTGTTTAAATTTAGGCAGCGTGCCCAACAGGGACAAAATTATAGGATAAAACTATGTATAAAAGAAAATCCTTCCAAGAGCACCAATAGGGCTCTTTTTAAAAAAAAAAAAGCAGTTACATATAATAGTACATGGCTGTAGCCACAGAGAAAAGTTTTATCTATCTATTTAAGAATTATTGGAATTTTTCTTTCCCTTGTGTAAAAGTTAAGAGGACCAAGCTTATGTCAATAGCTAGTACACTTTGATGTAAAAAGTCTATTATTTTATATAGTGTTATGGCCATAAGAAGAAAAAGAGTCCTTCTTATCCTCATGATGAAGAGAAGCTAATAGCATTTTGAGAGAGAGGTGATAGATCACATTTTCTTACCTAGTAAATGAATTCTTTCTTGTTAAGAATTCTAATTACAGCCTGTTATAATTTTGGAGCATTTCCCTCTGATTTTCTTCATTGCCACAAACTTAGTAAATACAATTATTCACATAAATAAGCTTATATTGTTTTAAAAAAATGATCTACACCAATTATCACCTAGTAGAGTGAATATGCATTGAAATTCACAAATATGAAATGAAGGCTACTATTTCTCTGCTTTCCAGGGTGGGCAGAATTTGCAGGTACCTAAAACACTGGCCATATAAGCTTTAGCCATCCAAGGAACTGACCCTCCTCTCTCTCTCTCTTACATGTTGGAAATGTCTTGTAGAAACTACCTTTTGTAGTTTCTTTTACCCACTTTTCCATATGTGAAAATGAAAGAGTTTGCCAGTATCTATATGCTGTCCCAGAATACAAATCATGTAAAGAAACAAAAATAAAATATAAATCTTTATTTTTAGTTGCTATTCTAGAAATAGATTTGTAATTTACTTAGTCATAGTATATGTAGGCATGTTGAGACATATGAGAGAGAGGGAGAACATGTGTGTATATTTCATTTGTTTGGATCCATACATTCAAGCACCCATAGGGAAATGTGAAAAGCTCCAAGAATATTTCCTGTGTTATATTAGCTTTCCATCATAAAATGTATTTTTCCCCTTAAAATAGGTTGGGGGTGGGAGAGCAAGAGAGAGAGACATTTAATTCTTACTTCCTCCTCTATACTGTTCTTTAAAAAGTAAATTTTTAACTGATAGACCTTGAAGTCCTTTAGCGCTATTACTTTCTTTTGGCTAATTCATAGAAAGGCACCATATGAAAATTGGATTTTTGATCTGATGGAGTGATTTCTTGAGTTCTTATGAACCATTTGTAGTCTATCAAGTAAATCCTTCTTAGTTCACGGATTATTGACCCAATGGACCATATTATCTGCTTCGGAGCTGTTATAGCCCATTATGTTGATTCAGCTGACACACATGTGAACCCAGTCCACATGCCCAAGATGACATTAACATTGTTCTGGAAGACACCCTCTTTTTCTACAAAGCTTTCTCCTTATTTCTTAATTTTCAAGAGTTGGCTCTGAGTTCCTGACAGCCATAGGTCTCTTGATTTGCCAGTGATGTTGAAGCATTTGTTAGCAGCTAGAAGGTCTGCTCCTTGCTGTCTTTTTAAAATAAATATATGTCTTTCTTTGTCTTTTAAGCCTACTAATCCTTAAAAGAAAAAAGAGAATAATGTTTGTTTAATACCTGAAGGCACATTTTATCCTCACATGCTTACAGATTCCATAGAAATTTGTGGGGTTTCTCTGAGCATTTGAATGTACCCCTTTGAATTTAAGAAAACCACCTTTTAGAAGAAATGATAATATTATATTTGTTTTTAAAAAATGTATTACCTGAGAGGCTTCACTTGAAAAATCTCAGTGACTCTTGCCAGTGGTAAAATCAAGATGTGCCTTTAGTGATTTATATGACACTCTAATGAAGCCAGTCCAGGTCTCAGCACAGACCTCTGGGGAATCTATGACCTAACATAAATAACGTATAAGAGGGCATGTCGACTGTTCATCATATCATTATTATTATTTGTAATAGGTATGATTCCTGAGGTGGTGTCTGCTCTTGGGCAAAGAAACATATTCTTTCATTATCAGACATAATTAAGATGCACAGTTATATGCACAATGGTAGATATTAAAATGTTTATTGATGTTTATTAAGATATGCTACTAACGAGCAATCCCAAGACAGGTAGAAGTAAGATGATGTAAAATAAGTGAAATGTTCTTGGGAATACTTTCTTTTTTCAGATTTTGGACTTTCTTAATATAACCATTAAAAAAAAACTCCATAGAAAACTTTTCAGAGTTGCTTGTCTGTCTAAAATGTACATCTTTGTTTCTAGAAAATCCTCGTGTAAATTACCTGCTTACTTAGCAGTTTCCCTGTTTTTTCAAGTTGTTTAAACCTTCACCCCCTCCTCTCTCTCTGTGTATAGTTTCATCCACATCTCTTATTTGGTCTTAAACTCCTATTGCAACTGAAAAAATATCTGAGGAAATCTCACTGTGCAGGAGGATAGCAAGGGGGATTATTCAGCTCCTTGACTCTCATACACAGGCAGAGTGGAAAGAGCCCTGGATTACTGGCTGTGGCCATTTAAGGACATCTCCAAGTCTCATTTTCTGCTGTTTGAAAATCTCTAATTTGGGGGCTTTTGATAATTAAATACAAGAATATATTTGAAGTATTATGCAAGCTTCATAGCACCGTGCAAACATGGGGTATTATTAGTCTCACAAAGGCTGCCTCAATTGGCCTCGGTAAAGTATCTCATTTGAAAAGATACATTCTAAAATGTAACAACTTATGTCTGTTGTTGCTTCACTGAGGTAAATTCTTTTTACAAACCTAAAGGAGTAAATTTAGTTAAAAGGTCATCCATGTTACTACGTTCTTATTTGGTAAGCAAGTTGATTACTGTGCTTTGGCATTTGAAATAATGGGGCTGGCTCCTTTAATAGAGGATAAAGACTTAGAGGGACTTCTTCCTTCAAGGAGTCTTGCCCATGCAGTCTGTTTGGGAAGGAGAGGCCTCATCGATTTAGGGTGATGTCTTATGTTTGGCACAACATGGGATAAATCTTGGGTTACTGCCACACGTCTCTGCTTGGTCACCGACCTGTGTATCATCATGCAGATCGTTCCTCCCAGGATTGAGGCTGCTTCTGAAAGACTACCAGAATTTAAGCTTATTCTTCTCTTGTTTCTTACCTAATGAGGAGTATTTCTTTGTAAAGTGCTTAAAGGTTTGTAAGTCTTGCATCTCATTATAAAATCCTTTCTTATTAATGTCTTCCCTATCATATTATATTAGTAATTGTTTTCATGAATGCCACAGAGAAATATAATCACATTACCACCTTTCAAATTGCATTAGTGAAAATGAATGAAAAGGATACGCGTATCAATGGAATACAAAATGGCTGATTCAACATTAAGGTGAAATGAGATGAATATTCCTTACCATTCGTATGATATTGGAGGTGCTTTGACTCCTCATATAAAATTGTGTATTCTGGTAAATGTAGACTGAGTTTAGCTGAAATGTGGTGATTTTTTTTATGGTGAGCTAACCCCTTATTTTCAATTAGATGATAAGTATGTTCATGGAAAGAATATTTCCTTTCTAGTTAAGTTAGCACAGCTGCCTAAATAGTCTGTAAAATTTGTAAACTTACAGGCAATAAATGCAATATCTTAATTGTTAACTGTTAGGTAAGAAAATAAAATGTTCCTGCCCAAATTGAAATGCCTTTCATTTCCTGTTTCTCTAATATTACTAACTGCCTAACAAAATAGCTTGTATTACCATAGACCTAATTTAATTGGGGGAAGAAAAACATAACACGCACACTCCAAAGCCTGCATATGCTTTGATGCCATAGAAGCATGGGTATTTTCCTTATATAATTGGCTATATCCCGCTGTTGATTTTTACTCGGAACTCCTAAATTATTTAAATGGGGTCTTCCTCATGTCGATTGATAGCAGGTTGTGGTCATAAGATAATGACTGCAGATGCTCATTGGATCCATGTCTGTGAAAATTTATGTGCCTGTGCTTATGTCCCTTTCTCCCTGTTTGTATTTATATATTCACACATAGTCATAGAAATATTCACACTCATCTGTAAACATCTATTCAAAAGTTTATGGTTCTCCTTCTTTGCCTCCTCTACCTAAACCAAATTCATTTCTTGACTTTTGCTGAAGTAATTTTTTTCATCACAATAAATTGAGAAATATTTTTGCTAGTGTACATGATAAAATTCATCATTGTCAATTTGAAACAACTTAGTTTTTTTTAGTATGTTAATATTAGTATGTGAGCATTAAAACAGAGATCCTCCTCCCCACCCCCCAATTTTTAAAAGATATCCTAGATTTTCCTGATAGAAAAGTAGCAACAGATTTTTAAAATAATTCTAATCTTTATATGGGTATATTAGGTTTTAACATTTTCAAAGTTGAAGGGATTTTCAAATTTAAGCAGCAAAGTCTTGTTTTTCTCTGTTGATTCACTGATGTAGCATTTGTATATTGAAGATCTACTGGGTTAAAGATGGATATTATGCCACATTATGTCTCCTGGAGGAATAATATCTTACGAATTAAATGATTTAATGCCACCAAAAGAAACTAGGTGATTCAGAAAGTTTTGCTCTCCCCCTTTTAAACAGCTTTATTGAGATGTAGTTCATATACCATACATTTTTACCCATTTACAGTGTACAATTCGGTGGACTTTAGTACATTTATAGTTGTGTGCAACTGTCATACCTGACTGCAAAATCCTGTAGCACAGTAGGTATATATACGTTTACTTTCATCATGTCATAATCAAGTAAAACCAAATTTCTCATGCAGTCGTCTAGTTCATGTTGGCTGGAAGTAAGCTCAGAAGCTGTCCACCATGAAAAAGTATAGAAAAAAATATTTCTTTGCTCAAGCTGCCTTGCACCTTGGCCAAATTTAAGACACTGAGTTCTTCAACAAAGGCAATATCATGTAGGTTTTTCAAGTCTTAGCCAGCACTCAGACTCCTTCTTTTGAAAGTTGTTTCTTTTCAATTAGTTTTACGTACCAGCCCTGTGAAAATGGAAGGGAAAAAACTTGTTCTGCAGATTACACAGGGAGCTATTTACTAACTTAATCACCATTACTGTCATGTGAGTTCTTTAGAATCTTTGTGACAGTGGTTGAATTATATCTTAGGCTCTCATGCACAAGATGTATAAATGTGTGTGGAAGTCGTGTTAATCTGTGCGCATCTTTTTGGTCATGTACAAGAGCATTCTTTTCATTCATAATGCTTGACAGCTGTTACTTTATAATTACTACTGTGTATTCTATGACAATCCTGGGAAAGTTAGCTTTCATATTTTTATTTGTGTATATACATTTTAGATAGAAGTCTTTGAAGGACATTTTTCCCAACCAATAAAAATGTTCATTTGACTTTTGACACCATGCATGGACAGTTGGCCGATTCTACATATTTATGATACCTGCATGTGACTTCCAAAGTAGAAAATTTAATTTGTTATGACATTTGTTCTTTTTAAAACTAAAAACAGTGAAACTGGTCACTGATGTTTATTATAGCCAATTAATTTATACTACTCGTGGATTACACCACCCACATTTACAGTAGAAACTGATGGGACAGAATGGATGCTATATTAATGATTAACTTTTTCTATAATTTGGTTTTAATACAGGTAATGTACTTAACTATTAAACATTTTTAAATGACTTAAATAAAATTTCATAATCCAAGTTGTAAATCTTGATATTCTCCCGAGAAATGAACAAGAAGAAAGTGGATTTAAGAAGGATTTTTAGTTACATATGGGAGATTTGGCCAGGGATACTTGAACACTTGAAGGGAGCTCCCTGCAAATAAGATAGAACCCAGAACTGAAATTTGTTTTATTTTTAGTAGATGTTTGTTTGTTGGTGTATGGGAGTGGTTTTCTTTCTATGATTGCTCCTTCAGAATAATGATTCCTGTTTTATGTTTCTATTTGCCCATGACCTTATTTTTTGCCTTTTGTTATTTTGTATCAGGTAAATTGTGTGTGTTCTCAAACAAGGAACAGCTAATAGACTTATTAATTAGCCTTGTATATAGTTCCTTTGTGAGGCACACTAAATATTAGCTGAAGCATCAATCTGTGCTTTGCTGAGAAATGTCATTTGTGAGGAGATTGATGTTCAGTTCACATATACTTGTAGAGTTCAATATAATAAAGTGAAAGAGACTTTAGTTGTAGCAATAACAGAATCTGTTATTGAGTAGGGCTTTGGAACTCATCCAAAATACTTTCAAAAGCACTCTTCTTTAATATTCAAATATAAAAGTGATACTGACCAAAATGGAATTGAATGTTTTTATATTAAATTGGCCTGTTTTCTGTATTTAAGATATACTTTTGAATGTGTTTATAATATACTCAATTGTATGTTTTCTTCCTTTTCCTATGATTAGTAGAAATAAACTGATTAATAATTGGGAGATCTACCCTATCATTTAAGAGGAATGTAACACCCATATAAACATTACTGAACCCTGGTATTAAAGCTAATAATCCCTGTCTTATCCATTGTAGACGATTATAGTATGCACAGTATGGCCTCATGTGTGTCAAAGTGTTCATTTATTAATTAAGACTAAATACGTGTTAAGCATTTTACAAGCTGTTGGAAAAACTTAATATACTGGGAAGAATCATAATGAAAAATACTTTAAATATATGTGGAAAGTTTCTTGAACTCATAAATGGTTTTTATTTATTAAGCTTTTACTATTGCTAGGCACAGTGCCACTTGCTTTATATTCATTATTTTATTTAAGTCTTTTGACACTCTTGTGATGTTATTGTTACTGTCATTTTACAGATGAGAAAAGGGGCTCAGAGAGTTATGTTTCTTTATGTTCCTTTTGAGCACCTATTACTCACCCAACAGCTGTGTCACCCTGCCTTGATGGGCCTTAAATTTTAGAGGGAAAGACAGGCCTTAATCAAATATACATACAAATGTATAAATATAATATTTTATTTATCTGGAATAGATTATAGGTAAATTACAATGTTCACAACTGTGATGTGTTCAATGACAGAAAGATCCCTTGTGAAACAGGTGACTAATGGGGAATTTGCCTTGATTTGGAGGTGAGGGCAACTACCTTGGGGAATGGAAGCACTGTTTGCATTGAAGCCTGAGAGATGAGCAGGAGCTAACAGTGCACAGCGGCGATGGGTGGTGGGCATGGAGAGGGGCTCTACTCCACGACTGCCTAACTGGGGATGGGATTGTAGCTCAAGATTTCCAGTCAGAGGGATGGAGAGCTCCCACAGACCTAGGTCTGATTCCTGAGACATTACTAGTTGAGCAACTTTAGGCAAGGTACTTAATTGTCTCTACCTCAGTTTCCTTGTTTTGTGAAATAAAGGTGATAATAGTATAAACCTCGTGGTATTTTCTGAGGATTAAGAGAATTCAAGTTTGTAAAGTTTTTAGCACAGGATCTAGAGAATGTCACTTATCTAGTAAATGTAGCTATTATGAATAATAACATATAATAATTTACTGTTATAAATTAAAATAAATAAAATAAATCCTACCTTTGGTAGAAGAAAAGACAGGAATAATAAGGGAGAGATGGTGCTTCTCAGGCCTGTTTAAGGGCTTCCTTCTGTTCTTAGGGTCTCTCCCCTAAACCCACTGCCCACAAACTCTGACTGTGAAGTCCTTGACCACAAGGGCTCTGCCATCTATTTCCTGCCACTTAACACAGTACTTGGCTCTAAAGTGATGATTTTTGCATAGTGATGATATTTGAAGCTGTAGGAGGAGATGGAATTGCCAAATTAAAGAGAGAAGAGCCTGGTCATGGGAAACACCTGTATTTATTTACAGTGCAGAGTGAGAAGTTTCTGCCAGAAAAACTAGGATAGTTGGTCTCTATGAAGCAAAGTTAGTGCTGTAAGCTGCATCGACGTCTGGGAGGACAAGAAGGACTAATAAAGGGACCCAATGTGGTGGGAACATTCCTCTTGGAGAAAGCAGTTTCACTAGCAGAATTCAGATTGTGAAAATAAAATGTAGGTGGTGGTAAAGAAGTGGAAGCAGTTGGGTGCTTGGGTGCATGGATCTTTCTTTCAAGAAATCCATGGTAAAGGTAAGCAAAAGGAATAATTACTTTTAATGAGTTGCAGGCTTAAGAAAGTTTATTATTGCTGTCATTGTTCAAGGGGAGTTGAGAATGCTGGTCCTGTAAGAATGAAGTGGATGGAAGAATTGTAGGGTACTATTGATGAATCAGGATCCCTGAGGCATGGGGGTTGAAAGCCTGAGTTAGCCTGACCCCTGTGTATTTAGGTGGAAACACTCTGACTCAACTGTATGTACTTTATTTTGGTGTCCCCTTTCTTCCTCTATGTCATCATCTCTGGATTTTCTGTAGTTCATAGTGCCCAGCAGTGAGTGGATAGCACTCAAATGTTAGCTGAATGAAGGAAGAAATGGATGTGCCTATAAAAATGAAAGCTTATCCATTTCTGCTCTTCCCAACTGTCTCCTTGTAAAGTGTGTACATTTTTGAGGCTTAACTGGCTTTGATAGTTTTATGATAATTTATTTTTTTAAAGTGTGGGTGAGTTGGCAAGTGATCACATTGGTTCTATTTTATTGTGAATAAATAGTATGTCAAAGTTTTATGTTGTTTCAAAAATGTTATTTAGAATAAAACTTCCTTTGAAGCCACAATATTCTCTTACTCAAAATATTTATTTAGACCATATTTTTTAAATATATAATTCCCTTAAGGAATGATTCTAGTGTATATAAATCTGGATTTAAAACAAATAGACCTGGAATTCATAGAAATACAAAATGGATATTCCAGTACTTAAATGTTTATATACAAAAGTAGTTGAGGTGTTCCAGTGTTTGTATGTTTAGGAACAGAAAGAGTAGAATTTAGAAAGAAAGATGATGATCTGAGAAGTTTAATTCCCAAATGTGCCAGATGTATAAAGTTATTTAGGAAGAGAAAATATTTGAATCATAAGCTAGTTTAGAGTAAGTGAATCAATGATTCAACCAGTGAATAAATAAATATACATAAAAATAAAGCAGTTCCACAATCTCTTAATTGTTCAGGTCCTGAATAAAACTATAATTTAAAAGTGTGCTTTTAAGCCGTGACTGGGTAGCTCAGGTTAAAGTGTCATCTCCATACACCAGGGTTGTGGGTTTGATTGATCTCTAGTCAGGACACATACAAGAATCAACCAGTGAATGCACAAATAAGTGGAACAACAAATCAGTGTTTTTTTTTCTCTTTCTACCTCCCTCCTTTCCTCCCTTCCTCCCTCTGTCTTTCTCTCTCTCTCTCTCTCTCAAATCAGTAAATAAAAATTTTAAAAGTATGCTTTTAGACACCATAAAAAATTAGGTTATTTTTATAAAATAATTAAATATATCAAATTAATTATTTAAAATATGTATGTCTTTTGTGCCTGAGTTAACATATAGTCCTTGAGATCATCTCTTCTTACTGATCATCCCTTAATTTTGGTAATGCAGGGGTTTTTTGTCGTTGTTCTGTTTTTTTTAAGGATTTATGAAAGCTTCTATGATCATACTTCAGATTATATAAATATTTTAATGTCAACTTGGTTGCCATATCTGAATTTATAATTGAATAGTCTGTAAAGTGCTTGTTTTTAGTAGAAACTGTTCTCTCTCTTTTTTTGTTTTGACCATGATTCAATCCACTTGTGAGTTAATTGACGAATGATCATGTTAGTTTAAGAAACTGTATCTAACCTGGGGATGTTCTAATATATTTTCTTGGTAACTGTTGAAGGTAAGGTAAGAAATTTTGGGAGAAACATTTCCCCTTATAACCTGCAAATACATACATTATCCTTGCTTAGTCAGCATTTCCTTTTGTGTCCCTATTATTACCACTTCCTTTAATTACTAATACATACAGCAAAGTTTTATAAGCTAACTAATGTCATTGGACTATTGACAGTGGAAGAGACCCTGAAATATCAAGCAGATCATACAGTTGAGTATTTCCCCAGAGGTAATAGAGGAGCAAATCAGGGATGGAGCTAAGGTAAGAAAGGAGTCTTCAGTGAGGAATGTAGTATCAGAAACTCAATAGGAACCTACAGATTTAATGTTCATTAATGAAAGAAAAATACTTTAAACTTGCCTGATCCAAAACATAGGGAAGAGTAGGACCTTCTTCAGTCTTACTCTCTGTAAATGGAATTTCACTCAATGATACTAATGATATCTCAAGTATTGTCTGTTACAAATGAAACAGTTCATATAAAAGTCCAAATGATTCCAGGAATATGAGCCTCTGGAGGTATGTAAGTGAAGCATAGCTTTGAGGCACAGAATTGCGGTTTCAGGTAGCCCCGTGCCTTTGCCCTCCTTCCCCCTTCACCCAAATCAGCAATCATTGATTCCATATAAAGCTGTAGAGAGATCTTTTCCTGGCAGTTCAGGTAGTTACAGTAGATTGTTAATCTGTGAATGATTGGACTAAATCCCTTCTGTCTTCAGAATTTTCATGCAAATTAGAACTAAATGTATGAGATAAATTTATTAACTGTAGTCTAGGGCACAGGTCAGCTTTAGCACAACTCTTAAGTATAGGATTTTATCCATAAAAAGTTGTACTTCATTTATGATAATTTTCTATGGATTCACTTCATAATATAAACTGGTCAGAGGATATTTAAAAGTACTTTTAAAGAAATGAAAGATTTTTCAATGTGTTTTTCAGTTTTCTAAGATACAGCTGGATTGTTCCAAATATGAAATGTTCAGATAAATGGTTTTTCCTGTTCTATATCTGATCTGAAAAAAATTTAGGCTTGTTTTCTTACATCACCATTAAAATAAAAGAGTTGTTTTGTATCTTTCAAAATAGGAATGAAAGTGAAATTGTAATATCTCAGGGGTAAAAACAAGGAACTGGGAAGTGATAAATAATATTGGAAGTATACAGTATAGTAGGTTCTTTTTGGGCCAATGGAGTATCTTTAAAAATGTCCCTGAAAGATTAACAACGTATTTAAGTGAAACTCAGCAGGAGAAAAGTAACATCTTAATAATATTTGTATGTTTTGTTTTATTTTTATCAACATTTTACTTGAACATTGTTATATTCAAATGTATGTTTTTATATTATTACTAAATGGATAAACTTAAATTGGATTAGCAGCAATATTTTTTCTGTTTTGGATCCTGATGTTATAAATCCAGCATGTTATAGAATAAGTAATCCTTTATTCTTATTCTACTCTACATTTCTAGGTTAAAGGTTACATATGAGTGACATGAAATATTCTATTAGTGAATAAGTCTTGTTTTTTTTTACTTTTTTATAAGAGATTTTGGTGGCATCAAAAAATTCTCCAGGCCTCTACCAACATGAAGATTTTAAAAATGGAAGTAGATGCTTCTTAGTAATATGTAGAAGAAATGTAGTACCTTTGAACAGTTGCTTATGCTTTTCTCACTCCTTTATTTTTCAGGCCATCCGTTGCACACTGGTAAACTGCACATGTGAATGTTTTCAGCCGGGGAAGATTAACCTGAGGACTTGCGATCAGTGTAAACATGGCTGGGTGGCACATGGTGAGGAAAATCTGGACCTTTCTTTCTGTTCTTGTTGTGTTCATGTGAATGTGCATGTTTTTTTAGAGCAGTCACTGGTCTGGAGAAGAGAGGGGTCAGCTGTGCTCCAAGTGTCAGTTAACATTCATCCTGTAGCTCTCAAATAGCATATTTTCAGCTCCAAGACATAAGGCTTAGGTAAGGAGTTGTCAACAGAAGGGTGAGATGTTTATAGGACAGCTGGGCCACGGGATTCTGACCGAACAGAGCCGCAGCCAGTAATCACCCAGCCTGATGGAAACTCAGACACACCATGGTTCGTCTTCCAGGGGCTAGACCTCAGAGGGAAGCTAGCAACTTCTTTTTGCTTGAGGAGAACTTCATGATGACTGCTCACCCTTGTCATATGCACTCGAGGCTGAGTTTATCCTCCTAGATAATAAATTTTGTATAATCTAAGGTGGGTGACAAAAGTGAATGGGAACACTCTTTGGCTGGTATCTGAGAAAATAATCTATGCAACCTTTTCAGTGTGCATTGAGATCAGAGGTGCCCAGTATTGGTGGCATGTGAGCTCTGTGGAGGTGTGTGTTGGGGGCGAGGGTGACCCAAGACCAAGGCTGGAAAGTGTTGAGGCTTTCTGCCAGGTGCACAGAGCTGTTCCATCAATGTGTCCTTAGCGTTTCACTTGTTCTTATGTATGGTTCATGCTTTTTATGTTTAGGCAAAAGGAGACTTGTAAATAAGCAGAGATATTTTCTTTTGCTTCCTAGATTATAGAATATTAAAAGATAGGTAATGTTTATAAAGGAAATTTTGGCTTGAGATTTCTTTGCCAGCCTAGGGCATTGGCTCTTAAGTGGACATATTCTTCATTCCCAAGCAGTGTCAAATATCCAGTAGGTTGTATTTTTATAAATGTCATGTTATTATAGCAAGATCTGAGGTAACACCACCGGGCCATGCTTTGAAATTCTTTTAATTGATCATGTACCTAGCTTATTAGGGCATGTATGTTGGCCTTGTGGGGACGTTTCAGCCACGTTTCTGTGAGGGAGGGAGAAAGGAGGTAATCGTAGTAGGAGGGGAATATACTGGAAGGACTGTGCCTGGCAGACACGGCCACAACCCTTCAGAGCCCCTTGGGATGGAACTCTTTCCTGCTTCAATTGAAAGCCAAGATCTCTGACAACCCTCAGCCCAGTTCTGAACAACAGATGAACTGCTCTTACTTATGCAGTCTGTGTTTGTTACTACATTTGATGATTTCTTGTCTGCCCCTATATTAGTTTGCCAGGGCTGCCTTAACAAAATACCACAGACTGGGTGGCTTTAACATCAGACATTTCTGAAGACTGCAAGTCCAAGATCAGGGTGTTTTCAAGGTTGGTTTCATTCTGAGAACTCTCTTCTTGGCTTGCAGGTGGCTGCCCTTTCTCTATGTCCTGAAATGATCTTTCCTCTGTGGGTGCACATCCTTGATGTGTCTGTGTATGCACATTTTCTCTTCTTAAAAGGATGCCAGTCGGGTTGGATCAGGGACTGCTCTCCTGACCTCATTTTAACTTAATCGTCTCTTTAAAGGCCCTATCTCCAAACACAGTCACGTTCTGAAATACTAGATGTTAAGGCTTAACTCTAGGAATTTGGGGGGCACACAATTCATCTCATAACAGTTTCTGAATATCCTTCTTAACCTGAAGAAGCATTGGCTTTGCAAGGTAATAGATGCAGAGCTTATGTCCCAAGCCCCTCAAGAATCACGGAGGCAGTATTGGGTTACATCCTAGCTCTACAACTTCAATGGCATTCAGGTTAGCATCTCAACTTGTTTTTTTTTAAACATATAATATAAGATTAATAATACTTTGTAGGATTATTATAAGAATTAAAGATAAAGCATATGAAGCTTTTAAAATAAATAATACATGTTATAAGGAACAAACTGGACAGTGGATAAACAGTAAAGGGGAGATCAACTATTAAACAAAGGACTTTTCATTTATGTGCTCTCATTTTTTCCAAAGCCATCTTGTGTTACCATCATCTTTCTGCTGTGTTAGCTTTGTGAGTGTAAAAGTTTACTGTGTCACTGGTTTGTTTTATCTCTCCAACTTCCACGTGCATATTACATTAGTAGTGGAAGTGGGTAGGGGGAAGCGATATTTCTTCCTTCTTGAACAACATAAATTATTCCTGTCCAGTGGTTGTTTCTAAGGCTTTCTAAAGGATGTAATTTTTCACTGAACTTGAACAAGGTATTTCTGTTATATCAGACTGTGCTTTTCCTACTGAGTCATTAGAAATTCTATGATTCTAGGATATTAATTTTGGAGTTTCTCAGATTTTACTTTCCTCACCACCACTATTACTTTGACCTCTATTTTCCCCCATAACACAGATACGTCTGTATACAATTCAAGATATGTACACAAAGAGATGCAAATCCCACTCTTCCCCCATCATGGGCAAATTAACAGTGAAGGCTTAGCTTCCAGCTTCTGAGTTGGCAGTGGGATGAGAGCACCCACTCTTTTTGCCTTTAGCATTTCAACTAATTGCTTCATTCTCTCCCCCTGAACAGAAACCATGAAATCATGTCTCCAATTATTTCTGCTCAGAGGTGAAACACAGCACTTCTCCTGGCTGCTTTACATAGTACAGTGTCCTATGTGTAGGACAAGGAGGGAAGCGACTTGTTTTTTCTAGTGAAAAATTTTAAGTGGATGGAACAGCAGTAAGACTACCAAGATAGATCTTATGGAAGTCTTTCATGGTAGCCCTGAACACATTCCATCTTTATTATGCTGCAAAAGAAATCCCTATATTTGCTATTGAAAAATAACCAAATGCCAAAATCAGGTGTTCTCTACAGAAAAAAGAATTTTTAGAAAAATTTTGGCCTCTTTTGAGTAAAATTCTTTCTGTATCTCCTTTGTTAGCAGCATCTTCAGTTTCTTTATAAGATGTTTAAGTTTCATGTGTCATTGTACATTTTATATGTGTACGTCTGGTATACATACACGTATACACACATGTACATATGTACACACTCACTCACTTCATTACTTTACAAATTGCTTCTCAAACCTGCTTGAATTGTTGACATTAGTAGCTTTACAGAAACTTTGAGAAAAATGTTTGAAAAAAATTAAAGAGAATGTGTGATTAATTTATCATACTGTAACCTCTGGGTTTTAAAATTACTCACTGGACCCTGATGCTATTCACAAATTACTTCCTTGAAATCCTTAGCACCATTGACTTAAGGGAATGAGGGGGAACCTGCCCTCCCAAATAGAAAAAAGTTCCTTGGATATAAATAGATATTTCCTATTGAATTGATAAAAGGCTTTCCTGCCCTTTTCCTTCCATTAATGAATTTCAGCTCTTTCACTTTGATAATAGAAAGCAGGGCTTTATTGCATTTAACTTTATTTAAAACAAGCTTTTTGGGGTAAAGAATGTCCATGCCTGTAGCATACTTAATTGGTATGCCAGAAATGGCCCAGAGTTTCTAATTTTGTCACATTTCTGTTTAGAGTTCTCAGATAAAGGACTTCAGCATATTACCACTTGATTCACTTAACAAGTACATATTTTTCCCTCCTCCGGTTTGCATTGTCTTTTCTATGCTTTTCCTTCGGTCAGTATAGTGATCAGAGTGAGTCTTGGGGGGAGAAAAAAAGCATATCCTACAAATTTTAATTGTTGGTTCAAAAGTGCCAAAAGAAGATACCAGGTTTCTTTTCTGGTGTCATAAATGTTTATGTTGGTAGAAATTTCAGTTTGTTGTGTTTTGACTACTTCCCACTACACTAGATTGGTGTGGTAATTCTTCCATTCACAGACTTGAAGCTTCAGCCAAATATTTTACATAGTCATAGGAATTAGCAAGTATTACCAGTGTATCCCCAGTGGTGGGTAAGGGTTGGGGAGGGAGACTAGTGCTCCCTACTCATCATTTTCCTTTGAGGAATCTGCTTCTAATGAGAAGTGTTACCATCAGGACTTTGTTGTCTTTTGAAAAACTGAAGGCATGGTGAAAGGGTAAGAACTACTGTACTTAACCATTTTTATTTATTACTTGCAAATTAGTTTTAATGTCCATAATCTTGATAAAGACTTTATTTCTAAGCTATTAATATAAATAAAGTAGTAAAACATTTTAAAAAGTAACTGTTTTCCCAAGGATTTTAGGAAATATTTAATGATAGTCCAAAACATCTGGAAACTTTGTTTTTAATCACGATGGGGTACAGTTGATAAAAGAGGTGGGCAGATTTTAAAAAGGTAATTTTTTTCCTTTACTAGACTAGTAAGTTTTACTTCTCACAAAGCCCATTTGTTACCTTAAGAAAAAATCCACTGTTTTTTGGTGTGGCTACTAAGCATTTGGCAAGGATATGAGGCTTGATGAATAAGAAATATATTGCATAGTTTAATGAACCCCACAGCAGCTTTCTTGGTGCAAATTATTTTCTTCACAGAATCCTTAGACTGTAAACCAGTAGAATGTACCATTCCAACAAGCTGTGTGATGGTGGAATTTTCATTCACTTGTAAGCAATCTGAACTAACACTAGTTGTTTACTTTGGCTGAGGTCTGTCTGTGAGAATGCTTGGTGCACTGGAATCCTTGAAACCTTTTCTTTATTATGTTCCATAAATGTGACTTCTCTTTACTAATATGATTTCTCTTTACTATGTGTAGTTCATTCAAGGAAAAGATAGTCCTTCTTTATTACTTTAATTATTTGCTCATCAAGCTAGCTGCTTACCTGCCAGTCCAAACCAGGTTTTTTTAATGTCAAATGAGCAGGCTTGGCCTGCATCATCTGGACCATCAATCAATTGATATTTATTAAACATACATCATATGTGAAGTACTATGCCAGGTATCCTTCAGTTCTTCATTTCTGTGTCATAGGAAATGGTGAGCAGTATAAAGTTAATTTAGTGTCATATAGCAACCAGCTTTATGGTTTAATGTACTGTGAGACTTATATTCATATAATCCATTAATTTCAAACCTTTTTCGTAAGTCACTGAAAGTAATTTTTTTCTTTTTTTTTCCGCATCACTGAATTTGAATTCTCAGCTTTGTACTTGATATGTCTTATGAGAACAGGGGTATTTATAAATACCTAAGCCTCACACAAATTAAAAACGTCAGATGTGGTATACACTTAAAACTAATACAGTGTTATATGTCAATTATAATTCAACTAAAAAAACATAAAAGAGAAAATATGGGACATCCCATTAAATTTGAATTTCAGATAAACAATGAAATATACATATTTACATGTAAATATAAATATATTTTTAGTATAAGCAGGTACCATGCAAATTTAGCTGAGTGCCTGTGTTTTCACTAGCTAAGTCTGGCAAACATATACCTAAAAGAAAAATCATAGTTAGGCCTAATTTGCATAAATTAGGGCCATTGGTTCTGAGCATTCTATAATCCAAAACCTTTTGATGAGGTCAGCCCTACATTTAGAATCATGAGATCTCTGTGTTCTGTTTACAAATTCCTCAAATTTGTTGATGGCGTGATACTTTATAAGGACTTCAGGGCAAATCAAAAATAGTAATTTTTCATTTTAATCCATGAAAGGTCACGTCTTTATTATTTGTCCCAGGCTGTGCTCTTATGAATTGTCTAAACATCTGTGAAAGTAGTTTTTCCCCAACTGGCAACACTGTAATACTCTCCCTGATTTGAGTCCAAGAGCTAGTAGTATAACTAAAGTAGTAGTAACCTTTCCATCCCTATCCTTTTTTCTTCCCTAGTCTTCTCCCTTTCCCACCCCAAACACATCATAAGCAATGAAGTATGACATTTCTGTGACATCATGCTTATTCTCAGTAACACAGCAGCAGTTTCTGTAAGATAATTTGTATATTTGTCCAGATCAAGACAGGAGAGGGTGAATAAAATTGGGTTTTCTCTGACAAAGGAAAGTGGTGCTCCTAGAGAATAACCTGCAAGAAAGCGCTAGCATCCCTCTTACTGCCCTGGAGATTGTCCCAAGAAGAGTGAATTTTGCTTTGGGAGAAAACTGTTGCAGGGGTTATTTAGGGTTTAGTGAAAAATGTAAGAAAGGTATTAATATAAATTCTTAGCACAGGGAAATAAATGCAGGCTTCCCAGTGAATATAGGCAAAGTGAGAACTTGATCTTTTGGGAAGATGTAGGTAGGTGGTCGTGCTTCAAGGGCTTTGCTTAGAAACATGGGAATAGACAGAAACACCACAGTCCTCTTCCTTGGTACACTGGTTTGGAAAAGGTGGGAACTAATTCTTTCTAGTAGTCTCAGTTCGTCCAGTTTGTGCTCTGAAACCTGGCTGTCCCTGCCTACAAAATCTTCTTTTAATTAGGAAAACTAGCTTTTAGCTGCCTCCTAACTCTGGTGAGGCACTGGGCCCTGATAGTTCCATGGACAAAGTCCCTGAACATTTCTCCACTTATTTTTATTTTAGAGAGCAAAAACAAGGCCATTTTCCTGCTTGGCACAGGGACTTGATTTGCTTGACCTGAGGGCATGGTACCCTCTTCTGCTTCTCTCCTTTACTCCCTGATCACCACTGATTAGTTTTAAAGGGAGGACATCCCTACAACCGCAAAGGTTTGGTGCTTGATTAATGACTTTAACTATATTCTTAGTGTATCCCTGAGCTGCTTGTTTTGATGTTTCTCTGCCTGCCCACCTTTCAAATGGTGCTTTGAATGCCCTAATTTTTTTTTTAATCACAACACAAACAATGCCTCCCCTTCAAAATCTTGGGCTCTCTGCCTTTTAGCTCTCCAGATTTTTTTTTTCTGGCTCTATTTTATTCAGCTGGAGCATGAGGTAGATCTGGTAAATTCTGGCCTCTGAAGTGTACAGTAACAATCCACTGCTAAGGAGTTTCTAGGGAGGATCATGAGATTGAATCATATAAGGCGGGAGCTCCAGCCTATGAAGAAGCTTCAGGTGCACAAATGGGAGGCACAATAGAAGAATATGTAAGAGAGCAGCTCTGTTTAAACATCCTGGCTCTCCCACTTACTATCAGGAGAACCTTGGCCAAGTTATATAATCTGTTTTCTCAGCTATGAAATTTAGATAATGATAAGGCCTACTTTTAGGATTAAATGAGGTCATCCACTTAGTAAGTGTTAGTTGTTTTCATTATTAAACTGTCATTGAAGTGAAACTTCAACCTTGAGGATATAATAGCCATGTTTAGCTTAGTTTAGTGGATAAGAGTTGGGTGTAGCCAGGCCAGCAGTCAAATCCCATTGCAGCTCTAGTTAGTAGGCCTCAGTTCTTTTATCTGTAAATTCAGATATTAATAGGATTGTACTTAACTATTATGGTGAGATTTTGAAGAAAATTAAATGGAAGAGTGGACATAAATTTATGATACTATCTAGAGCCTCGTCTAACATGCAAAGGTGGAAAGTGATGGTGTGAGCTTCCTTCCTCTTACAAGTGCAGTTTCTTTAGTGCCCAGTGGCTGAGTTTAGGTCACCAATTCTTTTGGCTGTGGGGCCAAGCATTTCCCAGGTGAACTCGTTTTCCCTAGCAAATTTGGGACAGTTCCATACCTTCCATTTCCCTTAAAGTTTCTTTTTTTTAAAAAAAAAGTTTTTTTAAAGATTTTATTTATTTATTTATTTATTTTTAGAGAGAGGGGAAGGGAGGAAAAGAGAGAGGGAAGGAAATATCGATGTGAGAGAGAAACATTGACCACTGCCTCACACGTGCCCCCAACCTGGGACCTGGCCCACAACCCAGGCATGTGCCCTGATGGGGAATTGAACCAGTGACCTTTCGGTTTGCAGGATGATGCCCAACCCACTGAGCCACACCAGCCAGGGCTCCCTTAAAATTTCATCTGAGCCCATATTTGAACAGAAATAGGAAACATTTTACTCAAAAGTCACATTATGAGAGGTGCAGACCAGTTGAAATGAATTGTACGAGTATTTATGTGTTGAAAGTCCAAAAACCAGAAGTAGATGCATTTTAAACAAGGTTAAAGTTACCTTTGCCTATTTTTATACCTATATTCTTGCATGTGAAGTGCATTGATGGGCTAACCACTTCATCATTTTATTGCCCTTTATTACATCATAAATTTTTATATCTTGCTAACGATCCTACAGGAAGCTTAATTGTTTATAGGAACATCTTAATTAACTGGAGTTCACCAGGTTAAGTAGAGCACAAATTGAAGGGGTTTATAAATGAAATACACTGGACTCCTCTCATTTTACGCAGGATGTCCTGTTTAGATAAACTAGGAGATTCTTCTGGGTCATAAGGACCCAATATACCTCAGCAATATCATGTTGATATGCTCAGTTTTCTTTTGTGTCATAGTGATGACTTCTTCCAATGGGGACATGTCCCTGTCCCTCCTTTTATTGAAGAGTAATATCACTGAATGAAATAAATGTGGTTATTTTAGAAGAATTCTGACTTGTGTACCAGGCTTTGCCTTCTTGCATGGTATATGTTTGTAACCCTTCCAAAACTTCTTGAATTAATGTGTTACTAGTTAGTGAACATATAGCCAAAGCATCATATGGAAAGTATTTTAAGGAGTTACTGCCACACAGATAGATGCATAAGCAATGTCTTTTAAGGGGCCGTGTAGTAAGGTCCCTGCCTCTTTGGAGCTGCTTTTTGAAACCCAGGGAAAGCCCCACTTGGCCTCCTAGGCTTCCCACCCTGCTTGTATGGTCAAGTGACACTACAAATGCAAGTGCAAACCCATCTGATTGAAAGCATGGACTCGTTGGGCCTTAAATTCAAGTGGGGCCAAGGAATGCAAAGGCAACTCGAGAACTGGCTTTTCAGTAAGGAAGCTACTGTTGCTCATTTGAACACCTGAAATGTGTCAGGTGTTCAAATGAGATAGGTTGTAAATATAAAGTATATGCTGGATTTTGGAGACATAATCTTTAAAATAAATATATGTATATATAATGCTTCAAGAATTGTTCTTATAGTGCCTACATATTGATAATATTTTAATGTGTATTAAACTTATTTTTTAAATGTTTTTTTAAAATATTTGTATTTTTTACTTCTCATTTTTTTAAATGAGACTAGAAGGATGAAAAGTATACATGTGACTTGAATTATATTTCTATTAGACATGGCTGTGCTAGGACCTAAGTGTGGAAAACCGAAGCTAGGTTATAAAGCGGGTTGCTGGTAGAGTAGTTCCAATTGGTGTTGAGAATCCTAAAACCCAGAATCCAGGATCTTGTCCTCCCTTCACTCATCGCTGTAAACTTTTCCCAGTCCTTTGTGCTTTCACACTTGGCATACTGTTGATCCTGTCCAGTCTTTCCTTTGCCCTGGTCATCAGGAGCAATTGTGTTCCCTTCTCCATGCTGTCAGTGAACTTCACCTAGACCAGGAGGGTAGTTTCTGTGGACTACTGATTTCTTCACTAGTTCAGGAGCTCAGGGAGGGCAGTTCCTCATCTCTGTGAGCTGATACCAACCACAGCCTCTCTCACTTGGGAGCACCTGGAACAAAGGTTTATGGCAACTCTTAAGAGTGTATCTAAAAGTCTCTGATTTCTAATTGCCAGTTTCTTTTTCCAGCAGTGTCTTCTCATTTTGAGTGGTAAGCACAGCCTGCAAACACCTTGCCTGTAGTCCCATTTCTGCATTTCTCTTTTCCAGCCCTCTGTTCTCACCTTTGCTGTTTCCTTCTGTGTCTTCAGACAAGAAAACAAGTGAAAGGTAGGTGGGAGGGTTTAGTAGCCTAACTAAGCAGGAAGTAAATTTTAGAGAAGTTAAATTTATTTGATCATTAACAGATGTTGGCATTTTTATTTTATTCAAAAGATACAGTCTTGAGTGAAATATCTTCACTTTTATTTAGTAGTTCTTCAATACTCCTTTGCCTGCAAAATCTGAGAGTGAGAAATTCTCCCTTCCCCACTTTTGTCTGTTTATGTTTTCTACTATCAGTAAAAATTAAAAAACACATCAACGTCTAACATAAAAGAAAACACCTGTTTGGCTTGGAGAAATTGGCTAGGGAGGTCTTTTTCCTGACAGTCCAAAAGCGACCACCACCAATAAGTCCCCTTATTAAAAAAAAGTCATTTTTTTTCTGTTTCATGTGAGCATTGGCAGAAACTCTGACAAGCAGTTCTTCATATTTTATTATGTTCTTGTCTGCAGAATCTCTGTCAGGCAAAAACCTTGTCAGCGGAAAACCTGTCGTAGGATCAGAGGAGACAAAAACAGGTGTCACACAGGCAGTCAAAACTGAAGGAAAAAAAGATTAGGCTAAAGAGAGAGAGGCAGACAATTACATTAATGCCATTGCTTTTATCTTATAGATGTGTGTTATTATCTCGGGGTGCTGAGTGCGCAATTGCCTCAAAGAAAAGTAGACAGGAGACAAGGGGAAACTTGATAGTTATTAACTGAAGAGGCAGTGTGTCAAAGCTGGATGGGGTTCAAAGTTTTGCAAAGGAAAAAAAAACTTCAGGCAGCAAGCAAAGGCTGTGTGGTTCTGCTTTCGGCTACATAAACCTAGTAGCTATCTAACGTTTTCTGCTTGGAAACAGATCATAGAGAGAGAAATTAATGAAAGATTTCATTTGGAGATTTTGGGGGTAACATTTATCCTATATACATGCAACTGAATCATAATCTTTTCTCTCTTATAAAATCTTGCCACAATGTGAGACATGGTGAGGCATGAAGGCAGGCATTTGTCAGTTCAGCTGTGTTGTTTGGATATGTTTAAAACACCTATTATCAACACACTTTTAATTAAAAAAATCTATTAAGAAGCCGTTTTACTAAGTGTGAACATCTGTACGTGCAAGCTGTAAATTAGGAAATCACATATGTGTGCCTCAGTCAGAGACTAAATGAACTTGGCAAGTGTTTTCTATTACTGGTTTTTAAATACAGTAAAATATCTAAGGAAAAATCACTACACTTTAAAATCTGGATTTTTAAATATTTCTTATTGTGTCTGTTGGTAATAATTAATAGAACTTTTCTTTTAATTAGAAATTAGGTTCATTATCATCAAATTAGTTACCAGGATTCAAAGTGCTAATCAGACTTCGTTTGGTTTCTTTGTTCTCTCATTTCAGGAGGCTTGACTCCTTTTCTGAAAGTTGGAGCTCCATTAAATATTTGTGATGGTATAAGATAGTATTATTTTGCCAGTGGCCTCCAAGATATTTAGCCTTGTTGGTAACTTACGTGTGTCAAACAGCCAGCTAGTAGAAAACAGGATGGAACTTGAAGGCCTTGCCTGCTCAATCATATGTTAATCACATTAGTGGAAAAATCAGCAAGTATTTCTCTAGTCCTTAACGTTCTTTTGCTCTTGGCATTTAAAAATTGGTTAGTGTAGACTTTTCCTAAGACTTGAAACTGCTTTTTTAATCCTTTTTTATGAACAAATCTTTATATGGGGTCTTTTATTCCACCAGTCATAGATGCAAAGAGGTTTGATGCTTGATGTATGTATTAAGCAAATCCAGCAATCCAGAAGAAAACACACATCAGTGTCAAAGTGTGAGTGATAGCCCAGAGTTTTAAGGGATTACAGTGGGAAAAAAAAGAGAAAGATTGATTATAGATTTAGAATGAGATTTCAGACTGACTTACTGAGAAAAGGAAGGCAGAATAGTTGTAGCACAAAAGTAATGTTCATTTTTTAAAAAAAGATGGAATATAATAATTTCTTTCTTTTAGGTATTTCCTACCAGATGCTGGCTCTTGTATCACTGCTCTCTCTTATTTTTGAAGTATTTCTTCACCTCATCTGATAGAGTTTAAAGCATATGTTCTATCAAAAATAAATATGCCTTGCATTTACAGTGTTATCTTAGTGCAATTCTTATGTAAATAAATGCAGTTTCAAGAAAATTTAGTCTTTAAAGCCCATAAATTGGGATAGGGTGATTATTCTCTTACAAAAGAATTCATTTTTTATTTGTTTATTTAATAAAAGTATTTACATGTTTCATTCTAGTAGGATATTTCAGTAATTACTTTTAAAATGGGATGTTTTGTAGTTAGCATGCATTTAATTCATTGATCTATAAATTACGTACAGCAGGGTTTGTGGAGTCAACTTTCAGCTAGCCTTGGTGACTAAAGATTGAATAGAACAGCAGCACTAATAATAATAATCCCCAAACCTGGTTTCAGCAAGTAGATTCAATTACCAAGTCTCTTCCTAGATTTACTGTCAAGTTTGCAGATTAAATTTTCTCTTTTCCCCTTAACCACCTCCTGATGGAGTTGCTGCAAATGAGGAAAGACATGCCCCCAAAAGTGGGCCATGTAAGGAAGAGGAAGAAGTAAAACCAAGAACCTGTTTAATCTACCAGCCAAGAGAGTGAGCTTCTGAATAACCAAGTGTTGACAGTCTACTTTTATGTGTGCCTCAGTCAGACTTTAATGATTTCCAAAGTCTGTTGTGAAGACTTTATTATGCATAGGCCACAGGGGGGAAATGCCAATCAGTTTGAAATATTACCTATATAGTCTCAAGTGGAGCTCAAATTCTACCCAGGACTAATTGTGGGTGTTTGTGTGTGCATATTCACATGCTCTCAAAGGTGCATGTCAACTGTGGATGATTAAAATCCATAGGACCGTGGGGGGCTCATTGGAGTTCCTTTTGTCCCCCTTCCCTCCCTACAGTTTAGAATGACATTCATAATGGATCATAATAATATTCATATATTTATTTCTCATTTTATTAAGGGACAAGAAAAAAATGAAAGACCATTCATATAAGGCATACAAGGTATAGTCATGTAATCAGGTTTATGGAGGCTCAGTGGAGATTTTTTTACTTGAAAACATTAACACACTATTTGTTAAAAATAAATAAACAAACAAACAAACCCTTCACACATGAGTTGACAGTTTTTATCACCAGGCTCAGGGATCAACTATTTCAGCTGCATGTCCTTCCTTTTCTTTTTTAAAAAAAAATTCTAGAAGCAAGCCTTCTCTCTCCTTGGTATTACATATCCTAATTAATTCAACCTTGACAGTTACAGTTAGAAAGTTGTGACTTAAATGGAACATGAGTTATTTTGTACTTAATTTGCTCCCAATTACATAGTTCTTTCCCCCCAAAGTAGGAAATAAAATGTGCAGATCTAAATATTACTTCAAGTCATAAGAAATTTTCTCTTAATAATAATCATTGCCCACCTTCATGATTGATCCCCTGATTCACTGAAAAGTTTTTATTATATCATCATTGCCATTTACTAATGTTCTTCCCAAGTCTGTGGCTTTTATTAGGATCTGGCTTACAGTCTATGGGTAAGTTAAGTTTTTGCGCCCTGAGGCTCTTGCCTAGTAAGAGAGCTGAGTCTTATAATGGGAAAGGATTGATGTTATAATGATTCCAAAGGGCCCCTTTATGATGAAATTCTAAATACGCAAAATCCCATTAAACCTGTACAAGTTCATGGCTATAAGCTACATTGAAATGACATATCATTATAGTGGGTATAGTGTGCATATTATAAAGTGTGATATAATTGGAAATTATTGGTCATATTAGCAAGAATGAAGAGCCACCCATAGCCATCCTCATAAATTCAGAGGTTATGGCCTGGATAGTTGAAGTAGGAAAGAGAACAATATTCTGTTTATAAGTAATCAGAACTTTGAAATCTGACCCCAGAAATTCCTCTAATAAAATCCTGTCACTGACAACTTCATTTTTGAACTCTTAAAGTAATTGTGGAAAGAATTTCTAAAACAATCCTTTAAAAACATGTGTTAAATGTTAATCAATTGGAAATTAAAATAGTACTCTAGGTCCCAGAGCTCCTAAAAGCTGACCACTTCATGCTGTTATAATTTGGAATCCTAAGGGGAATTGAGGCAAGAGACAGGGAGTTCTCGAAACAATTAGCCATGCAATTTAAGGCTCACTTGGCTTTCTCCCAAAATTAAAGAAATAATAATAAGGCTGCTTTAATTTTTTAACTTGTAAAATTGCTTCAAATTAGCATTTAAAAATTTTAAAATATCCAGGGCAGGATTGGAAATTAGTGAAATAAAAGGTTTCCTTTTAGACCATTTCATACAAATTTTTAATTGTTTTAGTCTGTGAAGTAGGGGGCTTTGAAAACTCACTCCACATCGCTCACTCCTTATTTTATTTAATGGCTATAAGCTTCATATTGCCATGCCTGAACACTCTTCGGTAGAGTTCACTGGACATCAGGGCCTGAAATGTTTGAGCATATTCCTGTGAAAACCACCTAAGTCACTTGAATTTGGCTTTTAAAGAAAGTTATGTAAAAAAAAAGTTGTGGAAAACTAAGAACTATAAACTATCACTGAGAGCCAATTTTCTAGGATCAGTGAAAAGCACTTTTATATTCCTACATTAAGAAAAAAAAGTATCTGAATATGTTCTTATTCCTGTGACCTTCACAGAAAATATTGGAAGTGAAGCCTGTAGAATTACAGGTTTACATTTATTTTAATTTATTTGAAGGTTTGGGGAGTAATTCCTGTTATTAAAAATTGAAATAAAAAATTGTTATTCACATTTCATTTAACAGATGCAAGATCTTTTATAACCACGCCTCACCTACCTCCATCACTGTTTTTACACACTTGAAAACTGAATTTTATAAAGGACATTACTTTGTTCTTTAAGTTAGCAATATAGTTAAACATATTTTGCTTTACATTTTATACGTATTTTAGATTTACATTACACACCTATATTAATGAACCACAGAAATTCCAGCTGTTGTTCTTATGGTGATTCTCTTCTTGACAGAAATGGGTTTTCTTCATCCAGACTTATGTGCCATTTTTGAGTCTTGTGAATTAGCTACCACTTTTCTTTGGAAAACTATAGATCCTATCAAACTGTTTATTGAAATGATATCCAGGCTTAAATTTCTCCTTTGTTTTATATCCAGAAAATTACCAGTTTAAGCTTCTGTTTCTGATGTTTTAAAGAAATCCAGGTAAATTACGTTCCCTCAGTAACCTAATTCACAGTTTAAGAAGCTCTTATTGTATGATTCTTTTTCTTTTTCTAACTAGTACCCATATTGTGCAGTTAAACCCTTTTTTCCCCAGATAAAATTCTGCATACTGAAGACAATTTGCTTTTCATTTTTCCAGGCATTTTTCAAAAAGAAAACAATCTTTTCTTTATAGATGCTATTCTTTGTCTTAATTGTGTCACTATTCTCTGAGCACTTTCTGAAGTCTATACTGTACCTTTTTCTGTAGCTATTCAACCATAAATTTAGCACCTTTATCATATATCTAGTGATCTGTACTATGATTTTCATAAGGTCTATTTTTATAGACCTTATGAAATGTCTGTACATTATGATCTGTTTTATGCACCGTGATATGAAACTCATTTCCTTTAACAATACTAGAGTTCATACTGTTTTTACCTAGAAATCCATTGGATGGCTCCAAATAATGTTTGAAGTGGTAGAAAAAGGAATAAATTATGCAAAGTTTGGTCAGAATTCATGCCTAGCTAGTAGCTCCAACTCATTCCCTAAACTGCCTTAATTACCTACCCCCACTGTTCTCTAGAAGAGTATAAAGCGCAAAAGAGAGGGTTGAGAAAGGGACATGGGTGAAAATAAGAATTTGGTGGTACAGTGAAATCGTACATTTAACTCTTTAGTGTAAATAATAATGGCCTTCTCCTGTTATATGTACACTTCACTATGTTCATTCATTCAACAATATGAGAGCTAAACATCTTGACTGATTATGTTTCAGATAGGGTGGCTATTTAACATCAAATTCTTCTTATTAAATAGGCACATAACTGACCCAGTAAATAGGCAACATATGGTTGGGACATATATGATTGGCACACGTGAGTGCCATAATTTGTTGAGATGGTTTGTTCTTAGAAGAGGTGACCTCTCCAGCCGTCATGGAAAAACAAAATATAATTTGAATTGAAGCTAAAAAAAAAAGGGTATCGTCTGAAAGGAAAATAAGGAAGAGGAATAACACTTAAGGATCAACATTGAAAGTAAAAATATATGAGAAGTGTAGCTCAGCAATGGGACCCTGCCTGTCTCTCCAGCTTCATTTTGAGCTACTCTCCCTTGTTCATATCCTAGCAGAATTGGCTTTGCCTGGAACACCCCACCCCCACTTAAATTATGTTTTCATGTCACATATCCAATTTGTAATTCTGTGTGTTAATGTGTATTTTTCAAAAGCCTGACTTCCTTACTAGTTGATTCACTTTCAGAGGGCCTGAATCATGCCTATTTTGTCCTTCATTAAATCGCCAACACTTAGCATAGGGCCTAGAAATATTCATTTATTGACCAAATATTAAAATATTAGGAATATTTGAAAGGCAGTAGGTAACTTACTTCGGTTGGAACAGAAGGTTCATGTCAGAGTTATTAGGATGGGAAGTAAGTCTATCTGTCCAAGGTCTTCTGACCCAGGTTGAGGATTTTGTGCATTGTCATTCGGGGTGGGAGGTAGAACCACTGGAAACCCTTAAGCAGAGACAAGACATTCTAAGCAGTATTTTGAGAAGACTAACTTGCCAAGAGTCCCTTGCTGTCATGGAGTTATGAGAGAGTCACTGTACAAAAGTGATAGAAGGTAGGCCAGAAAGGAGAGATGCATCCAGAGGAAATTTCAAGTACAAATATTTGGGGGTACTAAGTAGTCTCAGGTAATTTTGAAGGTTCTTGTTGTGTTATGTTCAGTGAGAAAAATACTACCACCAAGACAGAAATTTGTATCCACAGTGTGACCTCAACTATATAAAATTATGGATCGAAAACAGTAGATGCAAGTACATCAACATGTGGACAGTAGTTGCCTTTGGGTGGTGGGATTATTATCTTTCTGTTTTCCTTCTTCTCAAATTTACAACATTTTTTTTCAGTGAGCACTTATGGTATATCTAACCAGAAAACACCGCTCCCCACTCCTGCCCCCCGCCCCAAAAAAGAAGTGTATGATTTCAAGAATTTTGCTCTAGTTTATTCATCCTACACTTCACAGTAGGGATCAGCAACATGTTTGGAGCTGGGGGCATGGAGCTTGGGTAGAGATCAATTTATAAATTAGGGATCACCCTGCAGGGTGCAGAGGTCGGATTCATACAGGCAGATTATCCAGCCATGTAGCTGGAGTGACAGCTCCTTTGGAATCCTGATGTTTCCCCTGCATTTTAGTTGATTTTCCCTTCAATCTCTCAAATTTATCCTGTAACCCTGCCTCACCTTCACTCCAAGCATCTGTTTTTCTCCTGTACCTCTTAGCTTAGTTTTGATTCTATATTCTCCTTTCTTGTCTCCTTGAAATTAAGGTAGGGTTCTTCAAGCTATTGGCTTGCCTGCCTCTAAAAGAATTTTGAAAATGAGCCATCCTGACATTTTTATATGCGAAGTAACTCTCAAAGGTCATACAGCTAGTAGGTGGCAGAGTGGGATTTGAACAACCTCTGGAATTGGTTTCTAGAAATTGTCCTTAACTGCAGAACAACAAGTATTTTTTAAACATTGGGAACTTTAAGTTATTGCTTTAAGTCATTATTTGTTTAGTTATCACTGCAGACTTAACTGTTTTAGTTGATGAAAATTTCTACCAGGGTTTATGATCAGATCAAACTGCCAGATCTGACTTATTTTTAATTGGGTAAAAGTAAAATCACAGTACAATTCAAATAAGTGTATTAATATATATTTTGTGAGGAATAATAAAAACAACACTAAGTTATGGACTATGTTTCATAGATTACTAAAACAGTCCAGAATAAAATGTGGAGCTAATAAAATTAATTTATTTGGTTTACAATAGAAATGTTAGTTCTCATTAGTTAATAAATAATGATATACTATAATATATAACTTGAATAGGTTTTTTATGAAATAAGTGTGTTAGAAATCATGTTAGTACTTTGATAGTGTGGTTCCATTTGTGTATCACAATCTGTTGGACTTTAGGAACAAATTAGAATAACGGTCATATATAAAAATGTTTATTTTGCTGGATTTCATGGTCAAAATGTTTTTATGTATTTAATGAAAGACATTATATGCTGCTAAAGATGAAGTGCTTTGGCATTTGAATCATAATTTATTTTAATTTTAGGTTTATTAATAGGTTGTGGAAAATTGCATAAGATGAAAATGATGAGTTATAATTAAAATAAATATTTTTATATCTTTTGATTAAATGGGTTGTAACTGCTTTATCAGATGATATTTACAGGTTGTATCTAGTATCTTACAAATTTAGTAGGTACAGGAAGATATTCAAACTGAATTTAAGAGAGCAGGCATCACTTACGTGCACTTGGGGCTTTTCTTCCTGAGTGATGACACCACCTAGGGAGAGTAGGGAGAGGGTATTTGTTAGGAATAGTTGAAAAGAATGGATTACCTCAGAGTATGTGGGTCAGGGGAGCCATTTTCAGTATTAGACATTTTTGCTTTGCTATCACAGGATATTTAATGAAGAGCGATACATTATTAAATTAACAGTAATGCATTAGGAGGTGAGTGCATTATCATTGCCCCATTTTACATTTTGTTTGAATTCTGAACATTTCAACATAGGTCCAAATGTCAGGTTCTAGGTACTCTTCAATTGTGTATGTGTAGTCTAGAAAAAAGGGTCCTTTTGCAGGTTCTTGGTGCTTTTTCTAATCGTTAAAGGAGGCTTTCATGTCAGCAATCAAAATCATAAATTATTTTGGCTCCCAGGAGAGTTTTACACCCTGGGCCAGTGAGTGTATCTGCTAAGTCAGGTCAGACTCTACATTTAATTCGTAAAGAAGGAAGGGTACTATTTTCAAAGGAGAAGTGTGAATGGATTATCTACATGGGCATGCAGTCCTGTTTTCAGGTGGATCGATTTTAGGAAAGAGTAAATATGGGATTGTAGGAACTGGAAATTGAGATCCTATTTCTCCATACCTTTTGGAAGGCCTTCACATACCCCAGGTTTACACATATAATAGTTTGAAGTCCAGTGAATTAAGGCATCTTTCAGTGATGTACTACAAAAATTTCCCACTCTGTTCACTTGACTCTGGGCCATCCCTGCCCCAACTCTGTCTTTATGATTTTCAGTGTGGTATGTGAATGGCTTATATCAGAATCACCTGTGATGATTTTTTTAGCCTAAGCCTGACCATCTCCCCCTGGGCTCTTCTCCTTTAGGGGGTGTGGCTGTCACTGCTGAGCATGTACCATACTCCCCAGGCTGACAACCACTGCTTTAATTAAACTTGTGGATACTTGTCAAAGTTTTGTATCTAAAATTATGAACTATTTCATCTTATAAAATATTTGATATTTTCTGTATCCTATTAAGAAGTAAAATTGTAAGCTTTCTACAGGTTTGGGCCTTTTATATTGTTTCCTCACAGTCTGCTCATCTGAACTTTTTATACTTATCTCTAACTGTTGCGCCTTGAGTTACACATTCTTTGGATATCAGTTCTCTTACACACACACAAAGGTTCTTAAAATATTGTCCCGGCCAAGCAGCATCAGCATCCTGTGGAGATTTGTTAGGAATGCATATCCTTGGTCCCCATGCCAGACCCAATGAATCAGAAACTCTGGGGAGGTGGCCCAGCAATTTGTGTTTTAATAAGCCCTTCTGCTGATTCTGATGCACATAATGTTTGAGAACTTGATCTTACCTTAGCTGTCTTCCTTTCTTGCTTGTAAATTCCTAGTTATCTTATAAGACTCTAGCTTCCCGGCAGAGTTGCTCTCTCTTCTGTGTCCTATGGTTCTTTATCAAATCTCTTTTATAGCATTTATATTGCTTGTGTCTGTCTACCTTTGAAGGTAGAGGCCACAACATAAATTACTTTTGCATCTACATGCAACACCTACCTTGGTGATAAGTTAAGTGCTGGTGAATAAATGAATGTATGCATGAGTGAAAGAGAAGAGCATTTAGGAGGAGTGGTGATCAATAAGGTCAGCTGCTATGGAGAGATCATGGAAAATAATGAAGGAAAAAAGCTTTTGGATTTCATAGTAAAGCAGGTATTGGTGACCTTTGAAATGCTTGCTTCAGCAGAGTGATGGGCAAGAAGCCCAGATTACTGGGAATTAGGGACTTCTAACATGATGAAGACTTTCAAGTTCCCAGAGTTTCTTACTGATTGTTTATCTGAACATGTGGTAGAAACAGAATTTTCTTGGGAGAAATAACTAAGTGACCTTAGGTTGGTTACTTAATCTCATTAAGTCTGTGATTCCAAATAGGCAATAATGTTTGTTTTTAGTTTTTTAAAAGAATAAACAGGATCATTGTAACACCCTAGAATGATGCCTAACATTTAGTGCTTAAGGGTCATTTCCTCTCCTGTGGCCAAGGGACTGGGATATACTGGTTTTCCAGGCCTTGTTTAAGGAATACTCTGTTTAATAAAACAGGAGAAGAGTGGAATAGCTTCACTTTTATGTTTTGTACCCAATTTTGGGTTAAAATTTCATTTGAACATGGAATTTTAGCTGTACCATTGGTATAGAACAATTTAGCAGGTAGTTAGGCCCATAAAGTATAAAAGCAGGTGACCACCTTTTGTTGCTCCATACCACTGAAAAAGTTCTTGCTCTAACTTTCCTGTATCCCAATACCCAACTCATATTCCTAACCCTACTAAGATCCAGATTCAGACCTGGGAAGAACATGACATTAGGCAGAAGTCCAGTTCTCAGTTTATCGATGTTAATGACACTTAAAAAAATGTCATCACTTAACATTTAGCTCATCGAGGAGACATCCCTAAAAGTTGTCAACAACTTGGTGACTCAGTATGGTCTGGTAATTATACAGCAGAAAATTTTGATATAATTAAAAAGTTGACAGATAATGTTCAATGATACGTTTATGCTGAAATTTACAGTTGACATTGGCAAACTAGGCGATTAAATATATTTCAGTCCTTTGTCTATGGCTCATCTCCTAGTTAATTGCTGCTTAATCACACTCTTAGGACTTTTTCCTCCTCTACTATTGAATTTTTAAAATATATCTAGACCAGCCTTTCATCCTCTATATCAGCCCAATGTGGCTCATGCCTGTTTGTGTAAATAAAGTTTTATTGGAACACAGACATGCGCATTAGTTTTAGTCTCACCTGCATTTATAACAGCAAAGGTGATTGGTTGTGAAAGAGAATGTATGGGCCACAAACAGTAAAAATATTAACTATCTGGTCTTTACAGAAAAAGTTGTTGACCTGTGCTCTATATTTTTGTGGCTTATAACAGAATTACTACATCTTGACATATGTCATACTTAGGAAGAAGAATCAGGTAATGTCCTTATAATACTCTTACTCTCTGATGCTCTCAAAAACATATCTAGGGAAATGTTTTTGCAATACATGCTCTACCTGCACTCTTTCAATTCTCTGAACAATTCTCCGTACTTCTGTACGTACCCTCAACGGTGTTGTCTTCTTTATCTTATAAAACTGCCTGCTGTTTTTAAGGAGTGGGAGCTAGAGGAGCGATATGACAGCTTTCCACCTAGCCCTTGAACACATTGTACACACACCTGCGTCTACTTAATGCATAGGCACAAGATCCAAACACATGGACAAAAATCAGGATTTGGTATCATTTTATTTCTCCTACTGACCCCTCTCAATTTCATATTTGTTGTAGTATTAGCAGCGTATTTTGTGAAGAAGCGATTGAGCTGGGCCAAGAGAATTGGGGGAGGAACAGATTTTTTTTCTGACCTGGTCACTGGATTTTGTAAGCACAGCAGCCACTCATCAGAAGGCTGAGTAGTTAAGCTGTACTTGAAGAAGAGCAGGGATAATAATACCTCTTCCCTGCATTTTTGCAGTCTAAATGCCCTGTGGAGTGAGAGAAGACTTCAATCCCTAGGCTTGTGAATCCCTTATCTTTCCCAAATGTTAAATTAATTTTTAAGGCTATTTATTCAAAGTTGACTTAACCACTAGAATAGGAAAAGATCAGACAAATCAGCTGCAAGAAATGAAGTATGAGAAAACCCGAACTCTTTGACAAAGTATTCCTGGGAGTAAATGTGTTGAATGAAGCCAGCGGGTAAATGATAAGGCCCTTTACACTATGGATGTAAGAAAGCAATTTATCAAGAGTACATGAACTCTCTAGTGACCACAAGTCAGTAGGAAATGAGAGTGGAGGAGGAGCCCTGAAAAAATACATTTGAAATACTAAAAACTGTGTGTGTGCATGCATTTTTAAATACCTGCATTAACATGCAGAAATACTGGCATATTGAAATAAGAGTTGCTCAGAGTACACATGTACAGTACATACTGTTACAGGCTAAGGAGGTAGTGAGAGTGGGTGAGAAAGGCCAGTTGGTAATTTAGAACTTGTAGAAACTTTGGAGTACTGTACTCTCAGATATAGTTAGGGTTTGATGCAGGATGTTGTTGTCTGATAGTGTTGCCACTAACCTCACTCATGAGATTAGATGGCCATCTTGCAGGCTTAGGTGTTTATCTGTTCTAATCTTGAGAAGGTCCTGTGTGTATAATTCTAACAGTTGATCTCTTCTTGCTTTTGTGTTCTCTTAAGGAGTTCAAAGCATCTCTCATTCATTATCTCATTATCTTTGCAGCATCTCTTTGAGCCACGTAGATGAGACAATGTTATCTTAATTGTTCACTTTAGAGAAACTGAGGGAAAATGTAATTACATTATCTGCAGTAGGGTTCCTAGTAACTCAGATAAGGATGGGGATTAGAATGTGTGATCTTATCTTGGCTGTAAGTTCCAGGGGAGATACTTTTTCAGATATGAGAAGGGGAAAAGGCCTAATTTTGAAATATTAGTCTTATTAAAAGTATTTACTTTGAAAATGGTCATCCTCAGTTTTTTGTATTGAGATAACATAGCAGAAACACACAGAAATTCTCAAACTTTGATTTTACTAGTGTTTCCCCACCACCACCCATTTTCATCTGACACTAAACCGTGGTCATAGCTGTTTAAAAGATGGCTAAATTATGACTTGAATATTTTTTTGCAATTGAATAACTTTTTTATTTTTTTAAAGATTTATTATTTATTGACAGAGGGGAAGGGAGGGAGAGAAACATCAGTGTGTGGTTGCCTCTTGCAAGACCTCAGCCAGGGACTTGGCCTGCAACCCAGACCTGTGCCCTGACTGGGAATCAAACCATTGACTATTTGGTTCGCAGGCTGGCACTCAATCCACTGAGCCACACCAGCCAGGGCTCCTGGATAACTTATAGAACATGCCAGTGAACACTAAATTAAATCTTAACAGGTGAACAGCAAGGGGTAAAATTGGGAGAACTAAGTCTTAGGGCAATCTCCCTTTGCTAGTTTAACCTGAAAGCCCTTTGCACAGATGTTAGCTTTCCTTATTCCTTCTAAATTAGGTTTTTCAGGCTGCTGTAGTCTAAAGAACATTCTTCTCTTCTTCTTTAAACCATTCAGGTTTTATAAATGGTGAATCTTACTTTTAAAAAGTGATGCTGGTTGAGCCTATTCTTGGGGCATGAAGTGGGAATTGTTTGTTTTTTCTTTGGTGGGGAGAGAGAGGATTCCGTGATTCCGTGGTGACTTGGGGTGAATCATAGTTCAATTAGCAAATTAATTAGTCTGGTTTTTAGAGTCAGCCATAGTCATTTTAGAAACATCCTCAGTGGCTCTCTCTCTGAAAGTTGAATGTGTTTTGTATTTGCTTGCTGTCATCTGCAGTCTGCAGTGTATAAACAAAAGAAAGAGGAGGTGGGAAAGAGGGTTATTTACATTGCAAACTGTTGCTTGAACATGCAACATGTGATTGTCATGCATCCTAAGAAATGGAGCCCTGATAACTTCCAGTAACTTGTTTCTGCTTTGTCTGTTTCTGTCCTCTCCCTTTGCTCTTTATTCCCATCTACCTGCGGAACCACCACAGCCTTGGATAAGCTCAGCACCCAGCACCTGTACCACCCCACGCAAGTGGAGATTGTGCAGTCCAACGTAGTGTTTGACATCAGCAGCCTGATGCTCTATGGGACACAAGCGGTGCCTGTGCGGCTAAAGATCCTGCTGGACCGTCTCTTCAGTGTCCTGAAGCAAGAGGAGGTGCTACACATCCTGCACGGCCTGGGCTGGACTCTGCGGGACTATGTTCGGGGGTACATCCTTCAGGTAGGGGGAGGATGTTGAAGCTGATGTCTGTGGCCAGCTCTAGGTGGGGTTGGTGAGAGCCCGTTGCAAACCTGATCTCCTTCCTGTCCCTTGCAGTCCCAGGCATGCACATCCTCTTCTGGTTAAAATGGTCCTTTTGGCAGGCTTGTCAGGGGATTGGAAAGGAGTGATGTTCCCAATAAGTCGGCGTCAGGCTTCAGTGGTGTATGTTAGGAAGGAACAAGTGGCCTGTTGCCTAGTGTCACTTTACATCATTTTGAATCCAACTCTCTCTCCCCTGCAACATGAGCTTCCTGGCTTCTCTGGCAAGTCCTGTTGTAGCCCTACTAAATAGGAGGGCGCTTTGAGGTGGGTGATGGGTATGCAGAAATCTGAGATTACTCTTCATCTGGGTTTAGTCTGGCTTGTTCTTACCCTTAATTTGTAGGTTTGGAGTTTTTTTGGTTGTCTCTCTGCACCCTAACTAATTATTGCTTCTTCATCCAAATCCAAGGAAGAACTGTAACCTCTATAAATTCCCTGCTTTTATAATCAATCAACCTTCACACTCCAAAACACGCAGATATGGTTATAGATTTGGCCTTCATAGCACCTGTTCTTCCAGCCTGAGACCCTTCTTGGTGTTGGTGGCACTTTCAATCTGGTAAGGGTCTGAAAACTTTCCGGGAGGCCTGCAGCCTCCACTCCCTTCCCCTTCAACCTGCTTGCCTTTTTCATCGTAATTTGCAGTACGTTATGAGTGGTTTTGCATTGTGTACTTTGCCTCTGAAATGTTTTTATGGCCATCTGTCTTCCTACGACCCTTGAAGGGTAAATGTTGAAAACAGCATGTTGGGAGACCCCAGGATCCAAAAAGACTACAGTGGATGATGAAGAAGTACTCCCTCCTGCCAAAGGAGATCACAGTTGGAAAAGGTAGACTCTGAAGTGATTTTTGAAATTTCCTATGGGGATAATACCAGGAGAATTGACCCCTTCAAAAACATTGTTTTTTTTTTTTTTTGCTCTGCCAGCCTGTTTATTTCCTGAGTTACCTTGTGTTGTGTGCAAGGCCTTGGCTGCCAGCGTGGTATGTGATGAGTGGGGGCCTCAAGACTTCCCTTGCTTTAACCTGTCATTAAAACACACACATTCCGGTCATTCTCCTGTGTGATACCTCCAGGTGTTAACCAGGGAAGGAGAGCAAAAAGAGTTGATGAGTGGACATAGAGAAAGAGGGGAAATGGGATAACTTTCTGTTCCCATGACTGCTTTAGTTAACAGAGAATTATTTCTTAGTTTAGTGAGACGTCAGCTTGAAAAGCCTAGAAAATTTGGCCTTCTGAAGATGATGATAGGAATAACTATACATTACATTTTATGTTTATAGAAGACTTTCACAAGCATTCTCTCATTTGCCTCATTTTGGGGACATTTCAGTGGGGTGAGTGGAAAGTTAAGTCCTGGGTGGTCAGGGGACCTAAGGGGGCACGTGGACCAGGAGGAAGGGGCCAGGAAAAGCAAAGCATGGAGCCAGTTTAACAATCCCTGATTGTACTGGCCTCTAGACATATCCGTGCCACATCTTTCTGCAGACATTTCCACAACATGATTATTAATGTCCATTTTGGGTGGATTTTATCCTACATGAAAGAATAAACCTCTTGCAGATTTTTTAATGGAACTGTTAGCTTGGCTAAGTATTTTTTCCTGTATTTCAGACTTAAAGTATTTTGCCCCAATCTGGTATTGTCTTCATTGGCTTCACTTTGATGCTTATTAGTGTTATCATCAATGCTGCATTTCAGTTCTGTGTGTGTATTTTTGCCTAAGATATGTGGAGCATATGCATGGTGTCTTTCTGTCCAAACAAGTAGATATTTGCATGACTGTGATCGTTTGCCGTCTTAACAACCCAGTTTGCTGCAGCACTTTGTTGTCAGTAAATACAGAACCTTCTGGATGTTCTCTGGTATGGTCTTAGTGTTCTGCCTTGACCAGTGCCTGTTTTTTTGTTTTACGTGAAATTACTGCATAGATGTTAATTTCCTCCCCAAATTTCAACATAGCTCTAAGGTAAGCATAGAAAAATACTCTGTGGATATAAAATTGTAAGAGAAATTAATATGAGAGAAAAATTCAGCAAAATTACTAACTATTTATAAAGTTTCTTATTTTGGGGTGAAATATTGCATATAAAGAATATGGTCATTTATTGTTATTCTTAAGTTATGATTAATTTTCATTAATATGCATATGTTTGACAGTTTCAAATTTCATATAATCTATTTCTTCATTCAGAGTCTAAATTGACATTTTGAGAAAATCATAGATGATTTTTACCTTAGAGGAACACTAGGTTTAATTTCTGTCTTGTTTATTGATAGAATTGATATAATATAGATTTTATTTAAATGATGCTTTTTGTTATTCAGCATTTATCATATACTTATTCCTTGGACAAAATAGTTCTCGGTTTCAAAAAATGCAAGAAGTTGAAGGACATAAAACTGTTATCACTTGTGTAGTGAGAAAATGCTCATTTGAATAATAGTAAAATAGCCCCCCAAAAAACAAGAGCTAGATTATACAAATAACCCTTTTCCTCTAAAGCAATGTTATTTGCTTATTGGCCAACTTATTTTAAAACTTATATATAGAATGGTAAAGTATGCACAAATAACCCGATAATAATTATATGTAACATTTTCCCACACGTAGACAATAAAATGTGGAACCCTATAATGCACTATTAGTGTATAAGACATTTTATCTGGCTAAAACTCAATTGTCTTGTAGCCCTCAAGGCATCAGTTTTAGCATTATTGCTCTCAACAACAGTATATTGAATATTATGTCAGTTAAAGGAGAGTAATTATCAAGTCAAGTTAGGGTGGCTGTTAGTCTTACCACATATTGACTTGGTTAGCAGTTGGCTATAGATTGTGTTACTGGGCAAATGAAGATGTACAGGTGAAGCCAAGATATTAATTTAACTTTCCCTGGGCCCAAACCTACGTCCCTTTGTATATGCAGCTACTTCTGGTTTCGGAGACAATTTTGAATGTGGAAGGATTGCATATGTCTTATCTGTTCTAGAGTTTTTGGCTTTGGATGTGGGTGGGGACAAAGAAGATCAGGCCATTCACAAGTATCATTGTAACCATGTATGAAATGGTTATTTAAAGAAAAGGGGGAATAATATTGAGGCCATAGATTCATTTAAAAGACTAACAGTATCTTTCAAGAACCCTGTGCTGTTTTGATAAAAATTACTTTTCACCTTTGTGATTATCTATGCAATTCATAAACTAGCCAGCTGGGTGTAAAATGCATAGTATACTTGGACTAAAATGATTTAAGAATCCAGGAACATCTTAAAGGTAAACAGTCCAGTATTCTCCTGTGTACCAATTAAAGTATTCATTCAGAAAGTATAGGAAAAAAATGAGATAAATTTGAAGCATTTTTCCACAAAGTAGCAGCAAAAGGAAATATGCAATTAGATGCTAAAATCTAGATATAAAGGAACGTAAGGGTTTTTCTGCTGCTAAATAATAATTCTTTTTTCAAATATGTATCTCATGGTACATTTATTGATGACAAATAAAAGCAGTGTTCTATTCTTTTCCCATTTTCCCTGTCTTTGACCTAAGATATAAAAATATAGGTGATTATCATTGTTGAATTAATCATTTAAAAATCAAGTTTTCAAGTTTTCACATCTCTTTTCAGTTGAATTTGTAACTGCTTTGCCTGGGCTCATAGACCAGCCTATCTTTGGAAATCTCCTTTGCAAATAAGTCCTGCCAGAATTCACAGAACCATATCAGACACTCTGCATAATTAGCTGAGGTGTCAGTAGCCTTTTGAGAGAATGAGTAGTGATGCATATTTCAAATCACTTGTGTCTTGAAACAATCAGAACTAATAGAACAAGCAGCACTGTAGAAGAACATGTCCCAGAGTATTCTAGGGCAATAGTCTTCCAGAGATATGAATTTAGACTTGGGAGCAAGTACTCTCTGGATCTTTCTCTTAGAGCCTCTTGCTAATATTAACATAATAAAGGCTCTGGGAAGTTCTGGAGTAAGTGATTTGTGAGAGTAGGTAAGGAGCTTCCACCAACCTTTCCCATTTAATAGCCTTTTCATGTCATCCTCATAAGTCTTCAGTTCCTGAACACACTCAGCTCTTCTTCAATTTGGTGTCTTTGTGCGTACGCTTTCTTCTGCCTGGGCAATTTCTTGTCCTTTAGGTGTCAGCCCAAGTCCCACTTTTCCCCAGAGACCTTTTTTGTCCAGCTTCACCAATGCAGGTTTTTCCTAGTATTGGCTGTATCTGAGGACTCTGTTTCCCTTAAGCTCTAATCCAAATTTAAATTAATCAATTAAATCAACTGTTAAAATGCCCCTCCCCCACCTAGGCTTCCTCACTAGGGAACACTGAAAAGTGTATTCAATCAATATTTGTTAAATGAATGGATAATAAAAAATTGGTATAGCTTGATGTTTCACCACGGAACTCATGGGTTATTCAGTAACTTCAGTTGGTCCAAAAAGGCCCTTAGTCTTTCTTCAGACTTCCTAGGGACTGAATTCTGTGACTGCAGCTGGGCTGGTGAGGGTAGTAAGAAGAGAATTAAGGCTCCCACACCCCCTTGCTAGTGTTTTGTGGTATCCATGTGGTAGAAAAACATCAATATTAAGCAAACACTTGTATTTAAACAGCCCCTTGTGGAACAAGTTCACATACATTAGTTAGCTTTTTGAATTCCCAGTGAATTAACATTTGAAGTAGTTTAAGCTCAAAGAGGTTAAGTGACTTTCCTGTGATCACACAGCTGTTAACTGGCAGAGGTAATGATGCACTGTAAGCTTCCTGAGGATAAGAACCACTTACCTCTTGTTCATCACTGCAACTCACCTTTCAGTGCCCAGACTGGCACATAATAGGGCTTACTAAATATTGAGGGAGGAAGATTTGAAATATGATTTGAACAAGGTCTCTAACTCTATGGGCAGTGTCTGGGTGGTGTTAAAAATTTTTGTGTTTTTAAGACTACCAAACTGTCTCTCCAGAACAAGAATCTTATAGCATGAAAGTTGTGTGGTTTGGGGAACAGGGAAGGCCTGAGAAACTTGAACTGACAAAGTTAAGATTGCTCTTATATTTGGTGGATCATAACCACCTGATGATAGACAATATTATGTTAAGTTATGTCCCCTTTTATGTTCTTTTTCTCAGCTATTTTTTGATATTCCATCTCGTTTCAGGTTACCTTTGCTCTCTCATTTCCATGCCCAAAATTTTTTCTCTAGATCTGATATTTATCATTAATGCTTCAGTGCAATTTTGGCTCTTTGCTTTACCTTCCCAGGGATACATGTCTTTTGTAATTAAGTGTAAAAACACAAAGGTTTTTTTTAACCTAATTAATAAGATTTCAGCTATATCATGTGCAGGGCGTGGAGCAGAAATGAAGTAGCTCTTTTCTGGGTCCATAAAAGGATATCAAATTGAATGGGAAATGGGGAACTAGATATTGAGTGAGAAGATTGGGCTAAAGTCCCAGCACTGCCACTGATTATTTATGTGGTATGGAAAAATTTGCTATTCTCAGCCATAGTTTCTTCATCTTTAAAATTGAGGTAACCTCTCCTACCTCTCTTGCTTTGAATGGCAAAGGATGAACTCATGCAGTTGATAGCATGTTGTAAACTCCTGCTGAGGTTGGTATTTTTCACTTACATCTATGCATAAAGCTAATTCTGACCAGTTACTGCAGGGAAATGTTAGGAGCCAAACATTTTTCTCTGCAGATATCAAATGCTTAGAAAAAGATAGGAAATATATGTTAGGCTTTAGGTAATATCATTAGGATAAAAGCTAGTTGTTTTAGTCAGTAAGTCCTGAAATGCTAATGGCCTGACACAGTACGAGTTTGTTTCTCCTTCTCTTCAAGACCAATCAGCATTCCTGGTTGGTGAAGGCTTTCCTCAGAGGTGATTTGAGGGGAGGTCATTTAGGGCCTCTGACATTTTATGGCTCTTCCATTCTCGGGGGCCTCAGCTTCTTCATCCAGGTGGCAGCTCTGAGAGAGAGTAGAGGCTCTTGTTGGGAGGACCAGCCTGGAAAGTAGAATGTGTGACTTCTCTCATGTGATCAGAGCTTGTATCTAAACGGAGCCAGCTGACTCAGGGAGGCTAGGACACGTAGTGCCAGGCTGAGCAGCTGCTCCCAGCTCTACCTGCACAGCATAAGAGATGAGCATAGGTCAAGACCCCATACAGGTGTGGTGACGTAACCTATTTTGCTTTTTTTTTTTTTTTTACAGTTGGACCAGGAAAGTTTAAAGCAGCAGATTAGTGTGGTAAAGGCAGGTTAATGGGTTTGAATCCTGGCTCCAGTTCTTAGTAGAAAGTTCTTTGTGAAAATAGGCCTGTGTCTATATTTACCTAAGCCTCCATTTCCTTAATATGTAAAGCAGGTACTTCATGGGTTTATTGAGAAGATAAAATAAGATGATGCACATAAAGCATTTACTAGTGTCACTTGCTAAGCATTCAATAAATGTTAACTATTAACATTTATTCGGATGATGAAAAACATGATGATGATATTCACTATGGCAGGCTATTGCCAACATGGTCATTTTAGACATTTGTACATAAAGCGGTCCTGGATGTTTTATATTTCACCCTTTTAGAACAGAGTACCTTCCCAACCAGTCAGGCTATGCACTGTTCAATTGTTAAGAAATAATACATATGTGCATATGCGTATACATATGTATACAAACACATATGTATATAGTACCTGCTTGATAACAAATAATCAGCAGGAGGGTATAGTGACAAAAAGTTTGGACTTTGGAATGGGACAGGCTTGCTTATGAATTCTGGTTTCACCTTTTGATAGCTCTGTTACCTACAATAGATCATTTAACATATTTGAATCTGAGGTCCTTCATCTGTAAATGTGAAATGAAATGATATTTTGAAATGAAATGATATTTATAAAGTATTTAGTGCAGTAACTAGCCCACAGGACTCTTATTAATATTATGCAATATTACATTGTAAGTATCCAATGTGTGTTATTCTTTGTTATGACTCATTCCATGTATGACTATCATTTTATTACCCTTACATTTCTCTATTTCAGTAACTCTTCTAATACTCTTCCAAGCACCTGGCACAGAATGAATGACTACTTGATGAATTTATTAAAATTATTAGAGTATCTTAGCATGCACCCCATTGCATAAAATTAAACTTATTAAAATAGGCACCCTTTTTATGACCTCACAGATTTTTAGGAAATTCCAGAGCAGACTTGGATAGTCCTAGCAAATTTTATTGATTACTATATACTGAGTGCGCAGGAGAAGATCTCCCAGGAACCCATTGCCCTAATGGACAAAGCAGCTATACACAAATCATGCAAGTTGTATGATCAAAACCATAAAAATGCACAGGTAACCATAGCATTGACATAAGAGCAGGGTTATTTGACTCCAGCTAAAGATTGCATTATCACCACCACGATGTAAGGAGTCTTTGCATCATGTTCTCTTCTTGTCAACAGTATGTGAATCTTTTTCAGAAGAGAAGGATCACAAGTATGAATAGTTAAGATACCCCTGTCTTTGTCAGGGATATACAAAAGGTAGATGATTCAGGGCAATGTAGTGTGTTTATAGTGTCCGTTTTCCAGAGTGCTTGGACCACTTTATAGACGTTATCCCAGCAATCCTCCTAACCTCCCTATTAGAGACGTATTTTCAGAGACTGTTATCCCCGGTTTTTCAGTTATCGTGGCTGAAGGCCTCAGGCAGGGTCAAAGCTGGAAGTAGAATACAGGGATTTTGAATCCCTTGCCAAAGCTGTAACTATTTGAACAGCAATGAAAATAAACACCTTATATCCAAGGACATAGCTTGATGTTTTTTGCTGAGTTAAAATAAAAATATTCCTCCCTTTACCCTTGCAAAGTAGAAATAGATAGCTCACCAAATTTCAGCCTGGAATGCAGTAACTGTTAGAATAAGATTTGTGTCTATGGGACACAGAGAGAGGATTTTGTATTTTCCAGAAGGAGCAGAAATGAGCCCACAACCCCCTGGTCATTCGCCAGTTGATAAAAACTAGCTCAGATTTACTTGAAATGGATATTCTCTGTGATGGCACTGATTAAACCATGTGATCTCCGGAGCAACACTCTAACATACTCCTTGTTGAATTTAAAGTGAAATGCTCCTGAGCTTTGGGTTTAGACCTCAGTTTCACTACCAATTAGCTCTCCAGCCTTGCAAAAAGTATATCATTTGCACGAGCTTCATTTTCCTGCTGATATCTTCTTGGTAGATGTTTGAGGATAAAGAGAAATAATTTCTTAAATTCATAGACAAATTCAGTAAACGTTAATTCCTTAATTAAGTACAGCAATTTTCTAGTGCCCTGCCCACCACAACCCTTAAGATTCTAGAGCAACAAAAGCTTCGTGATTTTCTATTTGTCCATATACTCCATATATTGTATTTGAGCCAATGTGTCCTTTTCTACTATTTCCCCCATTTTGACAGAAGGGGTGGGTAGAAGATGAGAGGAACTTGGGCAGGAACTGAATCTGTTATGACTATAGCAAAGAATGGAAGTCTCTCAAGACCCAGCCCTAGCTACCATCTGTTTCTTTTAAGTGACCTACATTTCAAATATTCATATGTGAAATCATGAAGGGCTGTGAAAAGTACAAAGTGAGATGAGAATCTGTGTGGGTTTCTAGAAGCTTTTGCTAAATCCATACAGATGGGACAAACATAAATAAAAATTCCATATTAATAGGTTCATATATGATAGTAATAGAAGTAATGCCAGCAGCAGTTGGAAAATGGAATGCAGGCCAGTATATTTGCTAGTAGAATATAAGTGAGTACAATCAAATTAAATTACTCTAGGACAGCGATTTTTAACCAGTGTACAATAGCAAACACAATGATAGCCATCTGGTATGAATGAATCAAACTCATACTTTTTTTTGGTCAAATTGTTCAAAATACATACATTTTTGATGTGTCGCAGAATTTTAGTAATCAGTTTATGTATGCCATAAGATGAAAAAGGTTGAAAATCACTGCTCTAGGAAGACCTGTTGAAAAAGGAGATTCTTAAGGAAGAAGTAAGGTGTTGTTACTTAATAGAAAGGATGGAACAAACCTTCTTCCCAATAAGAAGAATGCTGTGTTGGGAAGAGGTGTGAACAAATTTATTGGGGAAGAGTTGTGTTTCAGTTAGGTGAATAGTGTTGCTGAGCCTGGTTAGGCCAGGCCTGGGCCTGCTGATTGGAAGGCCATTTTGATTCTCCTGATGTTTGCATCACCATCCCTTTCTTAGAGGTGTGACTTCTGTTGGTTCACAGACCTGGCATTTGTTGCTAATAAACTTCAAACTTAAAAAGGAAGATCACCAGCTAATGACTTTATGAACAATTGTTTTAGAAACCTACCACGGAGTGAGGTCCTGTTGCCATGTAGGAAGTGTTTTCATTTGTTGAAGGCTGAATTCAGTGGCCTGTTGTGTACTCTTCCTCTCTCTTTCTCTCTTTTTCTTTCTCAGTCAAGGTAGAGTTGGAGGGTAGCTTGGGCACTGATAGTTTTGCATTTCAACAGTGGAATGTCTTGCAGTGGCTACAATAGACCATAAAACATAAGACCTTAAAATTAAAGAATGAATATGCCTTTTCGGTGCAGAGCTTATCTTCAGGTTACTGTGTATTTTTCACCTGTAGCCCCAGGAAAGAATTTTTTAAGAGATTTTGAGAACTGAAAGTCCTCTCTGTAAAGAAATGCTTTTTAACCTGGTTTCCTTCTCATGTAATTTTCTCTCTTTAACAAAGCCATAATAACAGTGTCCGAGGCAGCTTTCTAGTTAGTATGAGTAATGTGGTTAGTGCATTTTCTATTTTTATTTTAATATGCTTCTTCTGCTCTTATTTTTTTTCTTTTCTTGGTTTTAAAGTAGCAGTTGAGTAAATGTGGTAACTCGGAAACTGGTGCACACTGCATCCTGTCTGGGGTATGATTCTGAAGCAGTACTATGCACAACAGGCATTCTTCCCCCCTTCAGATTCCTTAGTGGAATAAATAGGAGCATGTTTGGAACACAGACCACTGAAAACATTGGCTATGTTTTTAGGTTAGGTCAGGCTTCAGAGAAATTGACATTTAAACTATAGAGTATCCTATAGGTTTTTGTCTCTAGAGTACCCATTAATATTAAGCCTGCTTATTTTATGGTGTGTTGATAAGACACAAAATTAGGTAACCAATGCACCTTAAATTGGTTCATTTATTTGCTTCTTTTTAAAGTATGCAGAAATGTTTACAAATTTTAAATTAACAACAAAATACACTTAAATGCCTCTTGAAAGAGTAATTAAGAGCTACTTGTCTCTGTGTCCTGTCATCTCTGCCAGAATTAGAGTTCATGCTGAGTGTGTTCCATTGAGTCAACCATCATTCCATCACCAGCAGGGATTGCTTTTCCACATATTGACATGTGAGGGAATGTCTGCCTTGCAGTAGCCATGGGCTTGTGCCAGATTTTGAGATCCATAGGGGCAGTGCTGGGAGCATTTCAATTCCGAATCAGAGATCCAGTTCATAATAGCTAAGCCAGGGAAAACGGGTTGAATCTGTGGCCAAAATCATGGTAAAAAAAAACAAAACAAAACACCTTTTTTTTTCCTTTTCCCTTTTTGCAGTGCTTTTTTGCTTCAAAATTATGAGTGCCTCTGTCGATTGATCCTCTGGTGACTTTACACTGGATTCAAATTGTGGTCTCTTAGGTGAAAAGGTCAGTGTTTTATTCATTTGGCCACACATCAATGAAGATTAACTGAGATCAGTACAAGACATTTGGATCCTGCTAGACCTTGGGCTCCTGAAAGAAGTTTATTTCTGTTCTCCCTAGCTTTCAGTAGGACTGCTGCAGAAGAGGATGGCCTGCTTGCCTGGGAGTGGGGGAGGGTTTTGATTGGCTATGTGTTAACTGCCTCAAATCCATGGCCATAGTGTGAGTAAGAATCCCTAAGAATCAAACATGTCATCTATGTAGCATCACCTGATTTAGTGCTTTTCTTCAAGTCTGAGATGTCTCAAGGGACCTTTTTTCCCTTGCAGCACTGATCTTTCAATGAGGTGCTAGTGTCTGTCCTGAGCAATAACAAGGAAAACCATGAAGTGTGAACAGCTCTTATTAGGGGTGTAAATGTCATTAAGGCCTTTGTAGCCTTCTCTGCAATCCGAATGCTCTTGTCAAGAGAGTAACTTACTGAAGCCTCCTTTAAAATCACATAAATGAATTTAAGATGCTGAGCTTTTATATTTTAATTAAGCAAGGCCATTAGCTTCCTTTGCTTATGCATTTTTGTAGTCCATTATACTTGTGTCTGATTAAGGATAGCCTTCTAAAATAAAACTGTTGAAAAACCACCTATAAAAATTATTTTAAGGATTTGAAAAATACTTGGTTTACTCTAAATCAAAGTTTTAGATAATTTTGGTGTTTGGGGGTCAAATGTTTCCCTCAGTTTTAATTTTATAGACACCCAGATATTCATGTACCTGGCAATAATATGCATGTTTTCATATGTGGTACAAGAAAACACTGGCATTTGAGCTAATGAATAAATCAGTCTGGATTAATGAAAAGTTTGAAGCACACAATGTTTAAATAATGATTTTATTATTTTGAATATATATACAGAAATATTTCTAGCAATGTAGTCCCATCTTCCCCTTATGTAAGATTCTGGTATCGTCCTGAAAAAAATTTTATATGCTAAGATTTGCTTTCATAAACCTCTTTTGCAAGTTTGAGAATTTCAGATTAATTTCTTACCACTCTGGTTTGTATCTTTGATTTACAAAATAAAAACATGTTGAACAGTTGTATGGTAAGAGGATCAGCTATAGAAAGAAAATTGTCTTTTTTACTCTACATATTAGCATTAAATAAAAAGAAATGAATTGAGACATCTGGTAAAAACTTTGAGAAGGTAAATCCAGCAAATTTACAGCCAAGTTAGAGGTGGTGAATAAAAATTAATTATACATTATGCATTATTAACCTAAGATTTATAATTTAATGTGTTCTCATTATTTAATGTACAGTCTTTGTTTCAACTTTGATCCTCCATCCTGTTTTAGCATCTCATTAAGTGATACATTTTCCTTAAATTGTGTATTTTTTTTTATTTTGAGGGTACAAGAAAATGTATTCTTTCAACAGACATTTACTTGAGTGGCTGCTTTACCATATTCAAATGGTAGAGAGATAGACACTGTTATAGCTCTCAGTTCAGTGGACATTGGGGCTCAAGTTATGCTATAGGAAAGCATACATAATTAGTGTACATTTTCTAGTAAATATATAAGCATGATCTATAATTAGAATGATAATGAGTTATATGTAAATAGATTGTTTGAACACATTTGCAACTTTTACTTGAAAAGTTAATGCTTTAAAGAATTCTAAACATACCCTAGCTGTCTTGGTTGTACTATTAATTCAAACTCTGCAATTAAATGACTGACTAAACAAAATTAATTTTCAACCCAGCCCTGACTTTTTGAATTAAAAGCATTAATTTTAATTTGAATTATTGAGATTTTACTGTCTATTATAGAAAACCCACCTACTTATTAATCACAGGAGTTAGGTAGCAAAGAGGTGTGTTCTCCCAATTCATTAGCTCATAAATGTTTTGACAAGTTAATAAAAACTTATTTTAAAATTTCCTTTTGATGAAAATACAAACATGATCATTTTGAGCCCTATCAGGATTGTTTTGCAAAGCCACCCGTGAAGTTACTCACTTAGAACAAGAAAATCTCTGTGGAATTACTATTGCCAGTGCCACTTAGGGAGTAATTAGATCAATTAAAATCTAGATAGTTTATATTAAATTATAATACATAAAATATAAATATAATTGTTTTTTATTAAAATAAATAACAGCTGATTTGGAATTAGTCTATATTCCCTTTGTTAGTTTCTTCTCAATACATAGAGTTTTAGTTTACCTAATTGCCTATTTGCCTCATAAATAATATCTGTGTGTAATATAAGATGATGATAATCTGGTGCTAGTAGGTTCTTCTTTGTAACACAGTCTCAGATTTGGTAGCAGAAAAAGAAGGGCCGTCTGACAGCACCATCTGCTTTGTCCTCTCTTTTCTCCGTCTCCTACCTTACACCTGGATCCAGGCTGTTAATATAAATTATGATTTCTGAAGTTCACATTTTGGGATAAGTTTGATGAAGAGATGTCTGGAGTATCAGGATTATCAAAAATGTACAGTAAAACCTCTTCATAAATGTTTTTCAAGGCACCAGATGGAAGGAAGCTTTTACTGCATTATATTTCCCATATGGAAAAGTATCTGAGACCTGGAAGGGGCACACCCTTGGAAAGGGAGAATACTTCTTTAAAGGGAACTTTATAAAAAGAATGCTATAGTATAGGGTTTTCATGTATGATTTATTCACTGGAGCATATTGCTTTGAAGGCCCAAACAGCATCCTGGGTATAAGTTGTGGTTTCCCAGACCTGAAAGTGTCTGGTAGTTTAAATTTCACAAACTTTTTGATTTGCCTATGCCACAGGTCAAATATGTCTTGCTATGAGTCCAGTTGCCATTTATTTTAGTCAAGGTTCAGCTTTTGTTAAAATCGTTGGATTGGGTTTCTTCATGAAAGATAAGTATACCTTCCCCTTTGTGTGTTATTTTATATTAATTGAAAATCAGGATGGTAGAATTTAAACACCAGTGTTATGTGGTGACAATGGTAAGGTGTTATATTTCTACAGTGTTCTTTCTGTTGTTTTCTGAGAGATACATCTTATCATCAGTTTCACTTAGTAAATTATATAATGCTGAGGAGGGCTTGAGGGAATGATGGTTCTTTTGTTGTATTCCACTTACTTTACAGCAATACTGGTAAAAGAATAATATGCAGATGTTAAATATAAGAACACTTCGTAAAGTTTTCGCAAATGATACTTACAAGGTTTTGAGTGAGATGCAAGAGAGACTCAGTGTACTTAGGCATTAAATAACATCAGATTTCTATAGTATGTATTGAAAAGCTAGTTCTTACAGTCACTGCCATGTATTCTTTTTGAAATGACATTCACAGAATCAAAACATATTTTTCTACAGAATAAATGTATGAATAGTATATATCGCTTCCCCTATATAGAGTAGTTGAAAAACCTAAATAATTAAGTATGGAACCTCTGAACCTGTTGCCAGGAATATTTGTTTTGCTGGATAGAAGTTACTGAGATTGATAGATGCTGATATGTTAAGTGTCAGACTTTAAATAGTATTTAGTTTTGATAAAAATAATATGCTAAATAGAGGGAATTCCCCATATATAACTGAACTAACTTTGAGGAGCATACAGTTAATTGCATAAAACAGAAGACTAATATAAGCAGATAAAAACTGCTTTTGTTAATAAAAATTTGGTTTAGAACAAAACCCAAAGGCTTAGAAAATGTTTCCGAATTTTTATCATTTCTTTCCCAAATATATCTGTGGGGAAAGAATAAAAATGTGAAAATTTGTCTCTTTTCATTTGAATTAGAGTATTAACTTGAGTTAAAATTCTATGAGGTATTTATGGGATACAAACAAAGCTTTATTTAATCTTATGGTTCCTGTGGACTAGGCTTAAATACAAGACTCAGAAAGAAGGGGGAATATTTTTCTCCATTTGAGATAGGCGCTGTAAGTCATAATTAATAAGAAGAAAGGAAAACAAACAAAAAGCAGAAAGTCCTTGTTTTTGTGTTTTAATTTGTGGGGCTGGAAACACATAGATACAACAAAAATGTATGTACATCAGCTTATTAATGATTTTCTTTTAAGACCTTCTGCAGAAAAGAATATTGCCAGACTTCACAACGTGAAAGTTCACGTTGGGTATTTTAGATGGCCTTTATAAAATTCCATCAGCATTTTGTACTTTTACAAAGTGTTTAATGCCCTAAACAAAGTTAGTGAAACCGAAATATGGAATAGTGCTGAGGCACATTGGGAGAGTTTTAGAAACTTGGGATGGATGGAACCAAAGGAGCAAAAGCACTGATTGGCAGGTTTAAAGTTTTGTTTCATTGGAACTTCATTCTTTATAAGTGAGTGATGAGTATATTAGTTATCCACTGTTGCATTACAAACCATCCCATGCTTGGTGACTTAAAACAACCATTACTTTAATATTGTTTACAAGTTTGTGGGTCAACTGGGACGTTCTTCACTGAGGTGGTACTTAGCTGGGGCAGATGGCAGGTGGGCTGGTTTGTGTAGGATGGCCTAATTTATACGCCTGGCTATCACCTGGTACTGGCTGTCAGTTAGGGCAATGGATATAACTAGGCATTGTACCACTCGTCATTGAACAGGTTAGTCTATTCAAACACAAATAATGTGCAACCACTTAAGTGTCTGCTGGCTTCATATTTACTAGTATCTCGTTGCTCAAAGCAAGTCACATGGCAAAGCCCATAGCCAGGTTTGAAGTTGATTACTCCAGGACATACACACAAGGAAGTCCGAGCAATTGGGGGCCAGTACTGAAATAATTGACCACCAGATTAATGCCTTAGGAAGCTTCATTTGATAGTGTTATGTGGAACTGAGGAGGGAAGAGGTCTGATCCAGACTGTCTAGTTTGGAAGTTGTCAAGGTAGTTCAGGTAGAAATAAGCCTGGCTCTAGGGCAGTGGCAAGGAGAGTGAACAACAAGGTTCAATAAAGCCACTTGCTGACTCTGTTTAGTAGGTGAGAGAGAGAAGGTGTTCCTAGATTGATTCCAGGCTGGTTTTATGGGATTCTAGAGAACAGGTAAGGTTTTGGACCTAGTTATTTTTGCAGTGAACATAGGACATCTGTGCAACTTCTTTAAACAATTTCTATTCCTTTGTCCAGAAACATTAATATGGAATGAGATAGCATCTTTGAAATACTATTTTTTAACCTATTACTTTAAAATTCATGGCCTCATCCCAGTGCTTTCTTTACTGTCAACCTTGCAAAGATGATTAAATGACAAGAAGTGTTTCATCTCATCTTTTAAAAACACATTGGCAACTTTGCTGTAACAAAAAGTCTGAGGTTTAGATTTCCTACTTTTATTTCTCAGAACTGAACATCTGCCTAGGATTTTTGAGAATTCAGTATATACAGGTATTTTTTAGATTATTTTTATATTTAGAAGTACATCAACTTTGATAAAAATTAAAATTTGTTGATAACAACATTTCTTTTTAAACCATTTTAGGCTTTACTTTTCAGAGCCAGAGTATACAAGTTTTGCTTTTTCTCCCCTTCTATTCACTTAGTAATCTGGGGTTTAATTTCTCCAAATTGCGAATATTTTTGAGGAAATCATGTCCAGATTATTTATGAAAATATATAAAGTCATCTTCCTATTAGTTGAATAGAAAATTAATTTCACCATGGTTTCCCTCTTCTCTTTATATTTTTGTTAAGGGCATATGACTTACATACAAAAGAAAATAATAAGACAAGTATTTGGAGAAAAAGCAACTTAGTGCATGAGTTGCTTTTGGAAGAATAACATACAAGTTACCATTTAAATTAAGATCAGAGTACATAAACTGTTATGTATAATAAATGACAAAATGTACTTCAATTTTATATAATGTCAGTTAAGGAAGGGAAATGAAGGAAAAGAGATACAGGTAGGTTTTTAAAATAATATTTTCATTATTTTTACTTCTTAATGAACTTTTTTACCATTAAAGCAATCTAGTTCTGCAACCATGGGTACAAATCAGATAGAATTAGGTTGTATAGTTAGATGTCCCATTCCTGCATTTCTCTTGTGTGATTCTCTTATTCACACTAAAACAGGAAGACATCTATAATCTTATATGAAGAATTATTCTTTCCCTAACTCAGAGCGGATGGCTTTGCTAGCTACTAGATAACAAGAACTTGTTAATTGGCTCTTGGGGTTCATAGCACTTGAGGCTTACAAAGGGAGTTCACATGTACTGATTCATTTAATATGGAGACCTATTGAATGGAGTAAGTTTTATTAATTTTATTTTATATGGTATTAAAACTAAAACCCTTGATACTAGAGAAAAAACTTAACAGTGCCCAAAACCAAATATTCAAATTTGGATCTTCTGGTATCACAGCTGGAGTTCTTTGCATTGTGTAATGTTTATCTTTAAGTAATAATTATTTATTTAACATAGTACCGTTTAAAAAAGCACTGCCATAATTATTAATTATTTCATGGTCACAAAGCCTATCTATATCATGTAGATTTGGATGCCTTTAAAAACAAATTTTTGAAGTCAGACATATTTTTTATAGTTACATTGAAATCTTCTATATTACTCATAAGAATGGCTGTCTTAAAATTTGATTTTTAGACTGTGTTACTCTCTAATAAAATTCCCTTCCATAAAATTTTGCCAGCTGCTATAGGAAGAACTATAAAACATTCATTTTAACTCTAGCAATATTTATCCTGCCTTTCTTCTTGTTGCATTTGTAAGATTTCTGAACGGTGTGCCATTTAGTTTCAGTATTCTTCTTTTAGTAGATGATTTATAAATATCAGTAATGTTGAAAAATGTAATGTTTGTTTTAAGTTTATAAACCAGAGATTGAAAGAATGAGATTGTGGATGTACCATGGAATGCAAACAGGCAGATTTTTATTCCTATCCAGATTTAGTTTTAAGGACATAAGTATTTGATTCATACTGATTTTCATCTTAATAGATATTGCTACATGTTTAAGCAAAAGTAATTTATCTCTAAATTTTTCTTACATCTTAATACCTATAAGCTGTCTTTTCTTCATTGGCTTTGATGCAGAATAATTTCAATCTTTTATGCTTTATTCCTTAGGTATATTTATAGCATAGATCAATTGAGTTTTTAAAAAGACACAAAAAATGTTACAATGGCTAGAATCTCATTTACTAATTTATTATAAACACAGAATAATCTAGGCATTTTAAAACAAATAAGTAACTGTGTGCCTGAGACTTAATCTTTGTGTTTGCTTCTGGAGGCTGTGCAGGGTGTTTCCTGTTCAAGGCACAAACCAGATATTTCATTTGTCATATCTAATGTTTTTCATATCCGGAAATCATGCTCCATGTTATGTTTTATAAGACTTCATAAAAATAAGCGATCCAAATAAAATTTATAGTTATTTTTAAAAGTCTGTCATAGCAAAATTATCTTTCTTTTCTTTTTTCCCTCCCAAATGGGTACACACGGGATTATAAAGTTTAAATGAATGTGTGTTTTAAGTGAAGTCTAAGTTTTGAAACTAGACATTCATCTATTATTCAGAAGAAGCTAGTGTTATGTTGATAAATGCTTTACAACAGCTCTGTAAATTAAAAAAAAAATTTTAAAGACCTGAATTGCAGTGTTTGCTGATTTCCTATGGTGAAAATATCCCATTATGGCTGATTTCAGCCTATCTGCATAAGTCACTGAACATGGGACTGAGCAGAGACGTGTGGTGGCCCACTGTCATATCGTGTTTCTACCATACTAAACATAAAGAGCAGTAAATTACCTCATGAGCACAAATAATAGTAAAAAGGAGTCAAATAATTTGAAGTGATACGTTTTGAGTATCTGTTTCCTTTCTAGTATAATTTCTTTAATTAGGAGTTTATACAATTGAATTTTTAATAATGTTTACCTTTGACAGTGTGCTTTCCTACATCTTTAACGAGCAGTTCTCACGGGTCGGTGAGAGCTGGGGCTGGCGTACCATTGCAAGAAGCCATTTCCTGCGATGGGCAGGACAGGGGAGATCGTTGTGGTCTGTGGGGCAGGCGCTGTGGGGGAGGGTGCCCCTGTCTGGTGCCCCGCATCTGGTGCCCAGGGAGGAGAGACAGCCGTTTTCTCTTTCAGCTGGAATTACCGAACACCACCTGGTCCTGTAAATATTGGTATTTGTGTTAATATAAGTCTCGAAAGGGAATACAATACTATAATCTTAATAAAGGGGCTTAGAAAAATTTAATGTTTCGCTGCAAGAATCATTCTTAATTCTTTCCTTTGCTGTTGCTGTGTCTCTTGGCTGTTCTCTGCTTCTCAGTTAAACATTAAAAGGAAAAGAAGTTCTATCTTGATATCCCATTTGGCAGATTCTATAGTCAGTACCTCCAAAAGCTATTCCAGGAGCAAAGTTAAGCAGTTTACATTAGTTTTTCTCAACAGGATATATGGATAATGAGTGTGTAACATGAAGTAGTACTTGTGTTCTTACAAAATAAAATAAACTGGAGTTTTTTACAATTGTTAATATAAATTACCAACTGAGTTAATGAAGGGAATGGTGCACAATTAAAGAATTCGGTGCAACTAATGGCAGAATTTTTTGCTGTTAACTTAAAAAGAGAAAGAGGGGGAGCTTCTTCCTGTATTGCTGTTGGCAGCTGATAGGTGTTATTACTCAAGCATTTTGAATAAAAATAGATGTTAAAACTATAATTGATTTCTTTGGGGAAATAAAGAAATCTCTACACAAATTCATTTAGATGGTGTGTATGGTTACAAAAAAAATTGGGCATACTTTGTGTATAATCCTTTGGGTATTAATTCTGACCAGATCACACTGTAAATAATGTTAACTGTCATAAAATAAACATAGCCAGGGTTTGTACCATATGTTTTATAATTATTTTTTGCAGCTTTTTTTGTTTGTTTTTACTGAAATGGAACCTACTGATAGCTCTGTGAAGTTATGTTTATATAAAAGTAAATTACACTTGTACTTTAACAAACTTGGCTTCACAAACCAGTGTCTCTAGGCAGTCTTTGTTTCAAAAAAATTAACTGAAACTGAAACGAAAGTGTTTTACTCCTTCTCTTTGCTATTTCCCCAGAAACATAGACTCAAACAGAAATCTGCTGTAACGCCTTTCTACCCGTTTTTTTTTTCTTGCACATGTGAAGGAGATGCCTTTGGAATGCCACCCAGAGGAGGGAATCGCCTAACCACTGAACTCGCAGAGGGTGGTTGGCTTAAGTAGCCCTGGAGTGGCCTTTCAGACTGAGGCTGCTGTGGTCTCCTAGTTTGTTTTTGTTTTCTACCTTCCTGCTTGTGAGTGTTTAACACTGTCAGAAGTAAAAGCTCAAAGCTCCCTTAGAACATTTAGGTAATTTTTAAAACTGTTATTATTTTCATAATCACCATCTCCTCTTGATCTCAGGGGAGGCTGGGAGCCCTTGATTGTCTTTAATAGAGCACATGAAACTGATAGTGCCAATGGGAGGTGGGTGGCAAGTTTCGTAATATGCCAGCTACTAGCCGCCACCCCCCGCCCCCTCCCTGCTCATTGCTAAATATGTCTCTTGGCAGATCTGACAATATCCATAATTACCAGGCACCAGGAGCCCTGACTGCAGAACTGTTTCTGCATGACACCTGTGCAGCTCTTGCTCTTCTGCCTCTTCTCGTGCCTCGGCTTGCTGACTCGCTTCACGTCACAGCAACAGTCTGCCTTTAGTGAACTTACTTCTCTTCTTGTCAAAGCCTCAGACACCAGAAGTTCAACCCCCCAGATTTACGGAGCAAAAAATAATCTTTTTTTGTGAAAAGAACTTCTCATTTATCATCTTCTCTTCTACACAGAAAAAGGTTGTTCAGTTTTTATAGATGTCCAGAAAACAGAATCTAGGAAACCCCCACTGACTTTCAGAATGCTTAGCAATTCTCCTGGAAGGAAACCAGCAGACAAACAGGGGAATAGGAAATGGACACAGTAAAGTGAGGACATTGTTACTGAGTTTTGTGTGTGAAAGAAAACTTGAAGATGAAGCTATATGCAGTGACAATACCTGCAAAGAGAAGAATTATGTAAAAGAAAAGGTGAACAACTAAGGCCACTTGAGCCATTCATGCTTAAATGTAGTCAGCCTTTGAAATGCTTTAAAAATCTTTCTTTTTGAGGGAGAAGTCATAGAATTTTTTTAATGGAATAATGGCTAAGTGTTTCTGAAAGGTCAGGATTAGTACACAACTGTCTTAGAAACTTTGACTGCTTTATGAATATTGTATCGGAAATTGTGATCTAATATTTATAAAATTTTATTCAACTAAACAATTAGTAATTTATCTTCTGTTATAAAGGTTTGACTACAAACCCTTTTTCCTTGATAGAGACCAAAAAGATTACAGTTAGGTAATATAAATTGGGGAAATGTCAAAATATGTTAGTTTCTTTTCAAATATCTGATGTTGTTTTTTGCTTATGAAATTAATATGATTGCTATAAAAATCAAACATTGCAGTCATTATATAATTTTAAAAAATGAAATCTCTTCCTAACTCTTTCCCCAAAAGGCAACCCCTATTTTAATTGTTTGGTGTACAGTTCATTTTTTCATGCATATATAATACTAATTAATTCTTACTATTTTAATAAAAATGAATTCCTTTTGTGTATATTTTATTTAGCTCACTGTTTAAAATTTTAATGAGATACCCTAGTCTTTGTGAAAGACCAAAATGGCTTGCCTCCTCCTCCCTCAAATATTTGTGTCAAATCCCTGAAACCCATGAATGTTACCTTATTTAGAAAAAAGGATTTTTGCAGATGTGGTTAAGGCACATGTATCCCTGTACGAGAAAGGCAGAAATTAGGGACAGACACAGAGGAGAAGGTGATGTGAAGGTGGAGGCAGAGTTTGAGTTGATAAGCCTACAAGCAAAGGACTGCCAGCAGCCACCAGGAGCTGGGAAAGAGACATGGCACAGATGGCCTCCCAGAGCCTCTGAAGTAGTACAGCCTTGCCAGCATCTTGATTTCAACATCTGGCCTCCAGAGATGTGAGGAAGTGCACTGTTACCATTTTAAGTCACTATGGGTGTGGTAATTTGTTACAGCAGCTCTTAGAAACTAATACAGGCCTCTTTCCATGTTGGTATATATAGTTCTCATGCATTCTTTTTAACCTCCATATGATTTCTACATTGTGTAGATAAACCATAATTTATTTAAATAATTCTTATTTAAAGATAACTAGGTTATTTCCAATATTTTTACTTTACAAACATTGTTATAGGGAACATCCTTATATGTAAGTATTTATGTATATGTTTAAGTGCCTTTTTAGAACAATATTTGGAAACAGAATAGTCAGGTCAGTAAGTAGGTTTATAAAACAACTATATTTTTGCATAAATAATATATTTAATATATACACAAAAGCATCGTTGCAACCCAGCTGCTCAGTTAACCAAATCAGATGTAACCCCTTTTACAAGTTTATTATATTTGTATGTCCTTACAGAATTAGTCTCTAATTTATGCATATAAATATTACTTTTTCTTTTTTGCACAAATAAAGGAAGAGCATAGCCCTGTGTGGCTCTGTTTGTGGGAGCATCATCCTATAACCAAAGGTTGCAGGTTTGATTCCTGGTTAGGGTACATACCTAGGTTGCAGGTTCAATCCTCCATTCTGGGTACATGTGATCCTTGATTTGGGCACATTTGGGAGACAACTAATCAATGCTTTTGTTCTCACATTGATGTTTCTCTCTCTCTCTCCCTATTTCTTGAAAAGCAATGAAAAAATAATCTCGGGGTTAGGGTTGATTTTAAAAAAAGTAAAAGAAATGAATAGTGTAGACAGTTTGGGCATTGTATATTACTTGCTTTTTTCACTTTAGTGTATCATGGAGAGAAGGTAAGAGTGTTGCATTTGTTGCAATTGCTTATTGAGTGTTTCCTATGCTTTTCTTCAAAAAGTTTGTACTAATTTATACTCCATTAACAATACCTGACTTCATTTTCTAAAATGAGACCAGTCCCTTAATATCATTTTTTCTCTTTATTTTTTTCTTGACAGCACTTGTTTCATAGTAGTAGATATATATGGTCATAGGAATTTTCAGATTTCCATAGAAATGAAAATACAAAAATTTGTTGAGGATATTTATTCCTGTAGATTTTCAATTCAATGTATATTGACCTTCCAGGCTTTTCAGAATATTGAATTGAGAAGAATAACTTTTACTGTTGATTTTCTGAGTATTAATATATGTGATAGTTTTCATAGTATCTACTTAGTTAATGGCCCAGAGTCATGAGAAAGTAGCATTAATATTAGTTTATATCAAAATAGCAAATGTCATGTTACTCATATAAATTAATAGTAAAAATTACCTCACGTAGTAGTTATTCCAACAATTTTTATATTTTAAACCAAATTTTCATAGCTTCTTTTCTTATTTGAAGTTTTTTTTTCTAATTTTGCTATCCCAACTTCAGTTTACTCTTGAAAATACAGGATATTTTTGGCATCTGTTCTATTGTTAAAGCCCCCAGGAAAAACTATAAAGCTGTTATTGCAAATTTATCATTATTATTAAGAACCATAACTTACCTCATGGTTATCTCAGCCTTTCTTCACCTCTCATCTGAGTTCTTAGATGACATTGCCTTCCTAGACGAGGTGGCATTGCGGTCTCATGTCTTTCACCTTATTTTGTAGCGATGCGCTGCATTTGGGTGACAGGCAGTTCGTGCTTGAATACTCTAGGATTTGAATGCTACAGTTTGTGGCATCCATGTAATGCTTAGCAATAGGTACAGCTGTTAACTATTCGCTTATAAATAATCTTTTTTCCTCCTCAACCCGTCTCCCAGGTAGTGTACCTGTCACCATTAATAACTCTTCGGCAGCTCCCTGGTGATTTGACCCATCAGTTGTCTTTCACGGAGGAGTGGTGCTCTGGCCTGCTGTTGAAGCTTACATAGGTCCCTTCAGCTATTCAGTCACCCCTGCAGCTGAGTTGTTGCAAGTCCGCTGACTGCAGGAAAGTTGTGTTGTTGGGCTTCACAAACAAGCAGCTGCATACCTCATACCATTTGAGAAAGGTGGCATTGCATCTGGGGCTGTTGATGATAAGACCACCTGGTCAGACCCACAGCAGGGGAGTGGGAAATGGGTGGTAAAAGAGGCAAGGACAAAATTCCTATCTCTGATGCTGCACCTGTACATAACTGTTACGGCTTCATTTGTCATCCTGTGGTGTGTTCAAACTTGGGGGTGGTGTACTTGATCTGACTAGTGGACCCATCAATTGTGGCATTCTTCCTATATCTAAAGCTTAAGAATGAGAGTCTAGAAGCTATAATTCAGAGGATGCAAACTGCCCCTTTAGAAGTTCTTTGGCTGTTTTGTGGTTCTTCCATTTGAAAATGTCACTTGACTCCACTGCCTTTTCCTAAAATCGGCTACTCTCAACAGTTCTCCAGGCTAATCCCTACCCTGTTGTAGGTCTCAGCTTAGCGATTTTCTAAGAAATTGCTGCTCTTCTCTGTATTGACTGTTAGCTGTACCACTTCAAGTGCCCACATAACAATTTTTATGTACTGTACAATAATTAACCTGTTTAGTTGTCTGTTTCTTTACTAGATTGTAAGTTCTTCGATGGATGGTTCTCAGTATTGTTTCCTATATCCGTATTCTGAGTACCTCATAGAACCTTAATAAATTTGTATTAAGAGAATGACATTAAGAGAATGAAAGATAGTTTATTTTTTTTATGAACTCACTTTCCATTGACATATCATGGTCACATCAAGGGGGAGTTCAGGCACTAAATTATGAGCGTGTACTGTCTACCATACACTTTGCTAGTACTATGGTACAGATAGGAAAACATTTCAATTGCTTATTGCCCTTTTAGTGAGTGATTAATGTCATACATTTCTTTATCTGAGAATGTCTTAGCAGTACAGGATTTCTTCAGACATGGTACAGCCAGTGGCAGAGAGTCAGGTATCACAAGGCAAAAAGACCATTAAACTCTATCTGGAAAGTACGGTAATTCTAGTATTTGTGAACACAGACTATGATGTTAAAATAAATCTTCCAAGGAAGTAAATCAATTAAGCATATTGGTTAGGTTTTCTTTTGGAAATGTATTCACCCTTCAAATGATCTTTGCTATTCTTTTCTCACTGAGTGAAATGAAATAGAAAATGATCAAGTTTCTAATATGAAGAACAATTCCATATGTGTGCATTTCTATAACTTGGGTATAGAAATACACATACCATGCATACATGTTACTTATGTGTGTATGTATGTATATATGTGTATATATATTTTTATAATGAAATGCAATAGCAATCTGAAAAGATCAAAAAGAGCAAGGATCCTAAATTTTCAGGGAAGCTCAGAAATAAAACAAAACAGCTCCAAATGAAGTCTTTTCATTTACTTTCATAAGGGCAACTACTCCTATAAAATTTACACTGACAGATAGAGTGATGGAAAAGTTAAGCTAAATAAAAAAATATTTAGTTGTAAGTTCAAGAATGAAATACCCCTAATTCTGATATATATAGAATACATTTTTAAAGTAATAACATATTTTATAAAGAAATAGATGCTTTTGTAAAAAATAAATCATACAAAGGACTGTATAGTTGAAAGCAAGTCTTTGATATTGTTTATGCATATAAGGCATATATATTCTTCTGTTTATTTAATAAAAACGGTGAGGGAGGATACAGTCAGCACATTATTCCACACTTTTCATTTTTCCCTTAATAAAATATCTTATGAGCAATTTTATATCAACACATAAAGAGCTACCTCACTCTTTTTTAACAGCTGCATTGTATGGATATATCGCAATTTATGTGCTTCTTTCCTCACATACTGATAGACAAGATATTGAAACAATTTTTTTTGATCTTTGGTGTTCCGGTAGACAAGATAAATGGTAATGCATTGCTTTAATTTGCATTGACGTTAATGATGGGTAAGGTATACTGCCTTTTTATGATTATTGTTTATTTCTGTTCCTGTTTTTGTAATCTTATCATAAATCCCCTTGCTTACTAATTTTTAGCACTTTTTTTAATATCTTAAAATTAGCCTGTAGTCTGTCTGTGCTGTAATATTTGTTTTCAGTTGGTCTTTAGTTCTTTACTTTGTTTTTGCCTTGTGGGTTTTTCCTTATTTTTAAGTTATCAGCCAAGATTTTTATGTTTCTTGAGGCAGTGACAGTGAGATATATAGGGGTTATCTATTTTTTCATCTAATGGGGTATTATTTTAGTGACACTTGTTTATTTAAAGTATGTAAAACATTTTCTAAAGATTATTATATATACAAACATCAGAGCTTTAATTCACAAATCTGTTATTTAAAGTTTTAATCATTTTTAGGTGCAATAATAAATATGTATTCAGAATAAGGAAACTACCCCCCTAAAAACAGAAAACTACTATAGTCATGGAGACTCAGACCTTTTTCTTCTGGTATCTCCTTAGGGAATTGGCTAGAAAGGCATACACAGAAATCCTTCTATTTGCAACCTGACTTCCCCTCTCCACGTGGGATATTCTAAAACTCCCTGAAATGACCAAGGGCCTGGGCAGATGGGAGACTGGAACTAACAAAAAACTAAGCCTCATTAGTTCCTTGGTAAATCTACTTCTGGATGCTGGCAGTAGATCATGTTTTATTACAATTTTCTGTCATTAGCACCCATAGCAATCACTTTCAGGTCTGACAGCCTTGAGAGCATCATCGTCAACTCTATTCTTACTGGTTTCCTTGTCATTTTATTTAATATTATTGTTTTTATCGTGATTCACTTCTCTTACCATGAACTATGTTCTCACTTCAAGTGCTCACCAAGCAATAAGAGAAAAGGAGGAAATTGAGGAAGCAGTTAATTCACAGCATAATCCCATATTGTACTGTTTCTTTTTTCTGTTTGTTTTTTTTTTAATTTTTGGTTTGTTTGTCTTTTGTTTTCTTGGGAGGGGGCTTAGGGCAAGCTAATATAGTTCTAAAGTAATACAGTTAAGAGATCCTTTTAATCTATTTTCTATTCTTTTGCTAAAAAGATTATACAATATTTGGTCATATTTTGAAGAGAACTTAATAGGATTCATTCTCACAGTTGTTTTAGAAAGCAACCTTATTGTTTGATCTCAACCTTTAACCAAAAATAAAAAGTGAAACAAAACAAAAAACCCTTTGCATGTCACATTTGGAACCATAGTCATTGTTACTGTTTTGCAAACATGCAAATAGATACTGAAAAATGGGAAACTGATACCTATATTCTCTCTTACCACCTTTACTTACATGTTTAATTTTCATATTTCTCAGTCTCCTGATCAAATGAAAAATTAAATGTCAACCTGAGAGTGAGGTGGGACATCCAGCTTCCATTATGGAGTTTAGACTTACCTGTATTTCTCCTTAGGATTTTAGGCTTGATAGTGACTTTATACTTTCTTGGGCAGCTGGGAGTTAAAAGAGAGATGGTGGTTTCGAGTTTTGGCATCTTTCGGCTGTTCTTCAGGAGATATAAAGTGCCTGTGGAGGAGATCCAAACCAGTGGATGTTTAAGAGAAAGGGAAAAAAATACCAGCTGAAGAACATTCTTATGTGACTGAGTTGCCTTCTGTTGCATTAAATGGATAGAAAGAGGAATAAGTGTTGTGCTTTATTGTTTTTAACATTAAAACTCTTTTTAAAAAATCCCAAACCTTAGAAAACATGAAATGACCTTCAGGCCTATTGGCTCCCACTGTTTAGTTTATCAAGTCTCTGTGGCACCCTTCCCCCTCCATGTAAAAATCCAGAGGGAGGTGTGAAAAGCATCAGAAAGTCTCCTTTATGCCAGTTCAGCCTTTTAGTCGTTTGCCAGCACCTTCATCTCTTCATATGTTTCTAGCTAAGGTCTAACATGGAACAAAAACCCGACAGCAATGGAGACCAGATGCCGGTATTTCTTCTCTGTCACTTGGCTGCTGAGCAGATGGAATTTATATCAATCGGGCATGCTAGGAGGAAGAGGCCGTGGCAGCCAACATGTGGAACTGGGGCTGAGTGACATTTCTGCTAATGTTTTGTCCTTGTAGAACATTATGCTTCCTCTTTGCTTATGAGCTGTGGTTTTCCTGACTCAGACGAGGTTCCAGCTCCAGCTGGAATGGCTGTCGCTCTTCCCCTCTCCTCAGAGCCCCCCTTTTTGGGGAGTGCTGGGAGTCATGGAGGAGTAGTGGGGCCTGCACAATGGAGCTCTTTATTAAAATACCTGACATCTGCATGCAATGCACCAAAATCATCTTAGCTCAGGCAGAGGAATGCGCCAGGCATTACTAGTCACTTTTTGTCTAGTGCTGTGTGCTTGTTTGATTTATATAATGAGTGAATGCCTCTGGCAGAGGAGGACACTGAGCATGTTATTGGAGGGAGGGAACTTTTTAATTTTTTCCAAGAAGCATTGTCACAGACAAGCCTAAAATATGAGTATTTAAAAGCTTTTGCAGCTATCACATGAATTTGTTGCTGTGGTTTAAAAATATTTGCTCATTACTGCCCCCCCTCCATTTAAGGTAAGATCAGAAAACTCAAAATCCCAGTGTAACATGATATGGAATATCTACTGTTTGTAGGAAGTGGCGCTTTTAAGTAATCTTATGTTGTAAAGGAAAACAGAAGATATGTGTTTAAAAAAACAGACACATAAAAAAGAATAGTTGATGAGTTTCTAACTCTGGTCCCCTCCCTCAGAAAAGAACATTATGCTTTTCGTATAAGAAATGTGTATACATGCACAAAGCATTATTATGTTTTCTAATCTAATGATGTAAACCATTTACAGTTACCTATTTATGGCAAGTGAATAAGAAAATAATGCCATGTTAATACATCATTTCAGAAGGCACTGAAGTAGTCATGAAATTGCTGCTTACACTGCAAAATTATCAACTACTTCCCCATTCCCTTATTTCTTGGTGGAAATTTGACTTGAGGTTTTGATTTGTTTGCTGAGGGATTCAGGGAAGAACACCAGGCAAGTTAATTGAAGAGAGGTGGAGCCTCTACTACTTTTGTAACCCTCTCCCTTTTTTTCCCAAAAGCAGCCGCTGGCAGATCTCTTCCAAATTCAATGAATAAATATATTGTATCTTGAGTCTTCTAGAAAACTTCCAGGGAAGCCTGGCCATTTCCTTCCTTTAGGAAACCTAAACCCTGTCCCTCTAGCACTTTGTTTTTAAAGATTCTCTTGCCACGGGAGTTGCTCCTTGTGTCTCACTGCTTAACTGTTGAGATGGGCCCTGTATAGCTAGCTACCTTGGCATTGAAGTAAACCATGTAGATTGGGTAGAGGTTGAGTTAAAGTACTAATATTAGTATGTCTGGAGAAAGTTCCAATTCAGTCTTTTTTGTAGAAAATTCTTTAAAATTTCCACAGATCTCTTGTTTTCCTTTGCTATTTTCTCATCCATGCTTGTACCATATCGAGCACAAGACTTCTAGGTCATTTAAGTATAAGAAACCTATAGTAATGTAGCATATGCCTGTATTATATGCATGTACAGTGGAATCTGGAATTAAAAATATAATTATTCCTCACTATACAAACTTTAGCTATCTGTACTCAGGAATGAAATACATTCAGAGAAATTATTTAGATTGGGCTGTTTGGATGAAAGGAATCTCCCTTACTGTCTTTACTCTCTTTTTTTATTGTTGTTCAAGTACACTTATTCCCACTTTCCCTACCCCACCCTCAATTCTTCCTCCTTGGCTGTATCCTTTATATATGTCCCTTGACAATCCTTCTTCTCCCTCCCCCCCAGTAATTGAACACCCCTCCACCTCACCTCTGGTTACTGTCAGTTCTTTATTTCAATGTCCCTGGTTATATTTTGCTTGCCCGTTTGTATGTGCTATTCAGATAGTGTCACATCTCTTGCTTTCCAAACTCTTGTCTTCTGAACTTTAATTGCCCAAACAAAGGAACAAGATACATAGTGAGAAATGCCTTTATACTCAAGTACATACTGTATTCTGGAGGAATGGGAAAACTTGCTTTCAGTTGAAGTTGACCTTATACCAGTTCCTTTCTTGATCAATTGTATATTAAACCTTTATGCTTTTTGAAGCTTCACTCTCTTTCTTGTTCAAGAAGTTCTTTCTGGCTTCTCTTCTCCTCCCTCAAAATCACTCATATCCTAGAACACACACCTTCCATGTTTCCTTTCCTGTGACCTTTATGACAGGAATGCTTCAAGGTAGAAGAACCCATGAGTCTTCAGGAGACAGTAGTTTTGGGGTGGTATTGAACAGTCTGGGATGATTGTTACACTTTTAGTTCAAGTTCCCATCAAGATTTCAAGCATGGAAAATACCACCTCATGGGCCTCCTGGAATTTGTATGCCTGAGCACATTTATCTGGAGCGGAAAGGTACCAGTTTCATTCTGTAGATCTGGTAGCAAAAGTCTATGGACATCTGTCCTTTAGACTTCTCAAGGAGAATTCTCAAAGATAATTTGATGTGGTCCTAGGGATATGTAGCACCAGCTCCTGCCACCATAGTCTGCTGACTATCTCAAGAATTTGGTCATCTATCCTCATCTGAGATGAGGACCCTTTATTTCTACCTGGAAGGACACTAGGCATAATCTTTCGAAGTATGTGTCAAAGTCTAATTATATCTCTTACCGAATGTGTGAATTTAAGGAAATTACTTAACTGCAATGAACCTCACTTGTCCCTTCTGTAAAATATAGATGATAATACCTACCTTGCAGGGTTGCAAAAACAAACAAAAATGGAGTTAATGGTAGTCGAGTGCCTGGCACAAAGTAACAACTCCTGTTGTTGTTGAAGCTAACAGCCCCAGCCTTGGCTAACCATTTGATCTCTTCTCTTTATGTTTGCTTAGTGAGCAGCATCTGACGGTCTAACCTGCTTGTGCTCCCCCTCCAATGCAGACACTTCCATTAGAGCTCAGTAATAACTACAAAGTAAGAAACTTTCCTAGACATATCTTTGCCTGTTCTTGTCCAAAGGGATACTTCTCTTCCTCGAGTCCCTACATCCTAGGAGGAAATTACCTCTTAAGTCTGCTACCAAGAATGATTTACTGCAAAAGCTTTAGCCTACTCAAATGGGCAAGATCCTATCTTTTGAGATTCTACATTGGAGTGTTCAAAGTCCTTGTCTCTTGCCAATGATCCCTTCAGTTAGAGCTGTGCCTTAGAATCACCCTGTGATATACGTATCCTTACCTTTGTTGGTCCAGTCAGGCATGAGATTTATTACGCAAATGAAGGTCACACCTCTGAGCACAAAAGAGACCCTAGTCACTATTCTGTTACATTTTAACGACAGTGGAGAAGGGGCCAGCAAAGGGAGCATTCATCCCTATTTAAAAGAAATTCTAGCAAAGCTCTTGCTTGTGTCTTTTTGAGATTAATCTGACAATGCTGGCCAGCATGTCTCAACATAAGGACATGCTGGTAATGCATCTGTGTCTTTTCTTGTTTGACCCATCAAACTGTATTAGAGAGATATTTGTTTTCTTGTTTTACTGAAATCTGGCTTCTGTACCTTTTAACCTCAAATCTCATGTAATAAGAGATTTCAAGAGAATAAGATGAGTAGGATAGTAAAGTGGGACATTATATACATTAAAAGTAGTTTTCTATTTTTTAATTTAGTTTTTATAATATTTTATAACAAGTTACATGGAAGTATATATAGTAGACAGTGAAGAACCATTTCTGTTGCTCCTTCTCCAGAATTTCACTCTCATGAAGTAATCGGTGGGCCCTGTTAACCAGTTTTTTGGTGTTGCCTCCAGACTAGTCAGTTTTTAAAAGGATTTGGTAGAAATCCTGGCGTGAAATATTTGTGCCAAATGCCATTTTAGATTGGTCTGCAAATCTCAGATGAAATTTGCAAATCTCAGGTATTGTCGAGAATTGAGCAGTTGTCTAGTACATTGATCAGCTCAGAAAACTTCCTACTCAGTGACTCCTCCAGCCCCTTTTGTAAATAAAAATGTACATGGTTTCCTCAAGCCTCCATTCCACTTTGCTTATATAAACACCCCGACTGACTTTCTTTCACAGTGAAATAAACATGAATTTTTGTCTGCTATAAGCTTTTGTGGAAAGAAATAAACTAATGAATTTTATACTACCACAAATAAAAACAAAGTCTGCTTTCCATCACAGTACATCAGGACAGGTGTGTACATTTATTCAGGTCTTTTTTTTGTCTTGGTGTCATTAAAATGAACTTGTCTGTATAAATGCCAGCGTAGGATTTCCCCCCTTTTTTTCTCCCTTTCTTTCTGGCAAGGAGTACAATTTAAAACACATACTTGTGATTAGAACTGGACTATAATTTCTGGCAGAGCTGTACTTAAGATATCATAAAAACCTTAATACAATAAGGTAAATATTGCAGTAAATGCCAATATTTTGGTGTGTATTAGCATATCCTTGCCTTTCATTTTACTAAGATTAACTAACATTTAATTGTCTTGCCTATGTTGAAAAAGGAAAGAAATTACCTTATAGGGGTATGCAAACTCCTGAGATTTCTCAGCTGTGAACCTAGCCAGGTTGCCCTCCTGCAACCAGCTACTTCACTCCTTAACATACAGATCCTTATACACAACAGTAAATAACCCTCAATAAATTTAAATCTTATCTCAATCTAAAGACACCACCATCATTATGGAGGAATGTAGTTAGTCTGCAAAACCTCAGTCAGTTTAGAACAACAGAGCGTATCCAAACTTTTTGGTTTTGTCTGGATATTGTTACTGTGCATGTTGCCACTACATTCCTTGGTGCCACTTACAGAGTGATTTCTTAAACATAGGCATGTCACTGTGCAACTGACTGGTTTAAAGCAGTTTTGCTATTTTGCCTTAAAATCAAAGAAACCAGAAACATCTATCCATTTAGTTCATAATTAGAATTACCTGATGATCTTATATATATCTAGAATAAGTATAAAAGATGGTTTCAACTGACAAATTTAGCATTTGAAACTATCTGAATACATCTTTTTATTTTTTCATTTTTTTATTAAAGTATAATTGCAAAGTCTTAATATGAGATTTTTCAAATTACTTGGGATTATAGGATTAAAAAGGCAAAAGAAGTACATTTATTAAACTGATCTTATTTTGCTTGCTTATTTATATAACAAGGCTGTATACTAGGAAGAACTGGCTGTTGGACATAAAAATCATGGAGTTCTCACTCTGTATCATTTAGGATACCTAGATATGTAATGTGAATATGATGATAAATAAGTAATGTTTATCTCAGTTTATATAAGAAGATCTCATGAGCTATCTTGAGATCTGCATAATTGTTATCCATTGTAAACTCACTTCTTTGAAGAAAGAATGAAATAGGGTGTTTAGGTTCTTTTAAGTTCCCCATAATCATTGGAGCAACTAAGGATTTAACTTGCAAAAGCACCTCATAAGTAGATACCAGGCATGGCATCACAAGGACATTGCTCTACACTAGCCCTGTCTTGTTAGGATTAAACCACACACACACACACACACACACACACACAGGGGCAAGGTGGGTGGGGGGGAGGGGTGGTGACCAAGGGTAGAGACAGAGAAAGGGAAAGAATGTATGGCTGAATATTCATTGGAACCCTGCAGCCTTGGGCTGGAAGCACAGTGAGGCTGTGTTTACCAGGCCACCCGAAAGGCAAGAGGGCATAAGGCACTTATAAACAGTGGCGCTGCACAAGCAGTGTTGTCTTTGAAAAGTTTTCATTTTCCCTTGAATCAGCTACAGTCTCTTACTTAAGGTCACTGCAGTTTGCAATCTTTGGCAGAAGTCTTCTTCCTTTTTTGGTAGTGGCAGTCTGACTTTTTTTTTCCCTTTTGGAAGTGTTTTCCTCTCAAACTGCCATTATCTTCCAAACCTGTTTCATGTTATCATTGTCAGATGCCTCTTCTCTGAGTTTCTTAGAACAAAATGTGATGATATATATATATGAAATTTTTTTAAAGCATGGAATTGAAAGTCATATGGTTATGATTTGAGAATGTCAAGCTTGATTTTTTTTCCCTCAGAGTTTAAAAAAAAACCGTACCTTTTTCTCTGGGCAGTGAACTTGCTGCAGAAACATCAAAGAGAATGTGTACTGGATCAAGGTGATTTTTTTTTCGACCACATCATTGCCAGCTGTGGTGTTTATGATTAGAGGCAGGCGTTCCAGACACCTCTGAGTCCTCACTAAGCGTCAGATCTTTAACAGGATCCATCCCAACTGAATGACACTAAACAGACAGCCAGAGGGGAATTGGTGGGATAGAAGAGGGAAGGGGGTGGGGGTAAGTGAGGGTTTGGTGCCTGGTGCACTCACCAGCCAAGCTATATAACACACTGTGCTAATGCCAGGCTGCAAGCTGCCCAGAGGCCCTTCACATGCCTTTCAGCACAGCTTTCATTAGCCAAAGAGATGACTGTAGCCCAGCAAACACAGTCATTGATCCTCTCTCATGGGGCACAGGGATGTGCAATGTTCAGGTCACAGCCCAGTCGGCTTTGAAGCAGCTCTGTTTCACACCCCTGACAGCCACAGACTGCTGGCTTCCAGGAGCTGACACAATTCTTTCTCGGACCTCCATGCTGTACTCCATGCAGCTAACTACATTGATTCTCTCTGGACGTTGCCTTCACTTGCAATATTAACACTTGTTTACTGGCCCTGTTGACATAAGAATTCTGCAAATAGCCAACAGTACTGATAGCAGTTCATGAAAGGGAGTTCTCTTTCCCACCTTCTGTTCCCTTCTGGGTCACTGTGCCTGCTAGGCAGTTTTGCTAGTTTCAAAAACCAGAATACGCTACTAGAATCAGGAAATCAATGCAGTGTATTTGGAGTTAAATATTTGGGAATTGTTAATTTCCAGATGAGAGGGCTTATTCCAGTGATTGCCATCAGCAATGAATAAAGAAGTAATTTGATTGATAAGTAATTCTTTTTCAGTGTAAGTGTTTTTTTTCTTTTAATTTTCAAAATTGTTAGGAGATGGACCATTTGCTAACAGCCCTGTGAAAATAGAAAATCAGATCCTTTAGAAGAAAAATGTTATTGCAACAATGTTATTTAGTCTAGACTAAACAGACATAGCATTTTGGTGGAAAGACAGTAAGATTTATATGTTAACTCAAAACATCTAAAAAATAAGTAGAGAGGAAAAGAAGTTTATGAATTCGATTTCAAAGAGAGATTCAGATAACAGATTATTAGTACAGAGCTGCTTTTCAGAACCTCTCCTTAATTACCAGTATTTTATTTTTTTCTTTAAGAATTATCTAAGCAGTAGATTCTGGTCCTGGGCAAAAACAAAATGATGGATGTGTTTAAGTAAGATTCTTTGGCTCCTTATTTTGTTCTCCCTGCTCTGCATTTTTGCATTTCACGTCTTCCTTTCTTTTGTTATCCTCTCCAGTGACTTTTTAGCTATTCATTTCACCAAGTGTTTTGGCACCTGTCCTCTTTGAATGGTGGAAGGCACATTGGTTCTTTACATGTGAGGGTAAAAAGTTAGTTTGAAACCTAGTAATTCTCAGGCTGTGTGGTCTAGAGTCAAGGTCTGGAGTCAATAGAGGTAAGCCATCACTTGAAAGCCAGCAGGCGCTAGAGTGATTGGGTGGACTCGCATTGCTGTCTGGTGGTACTTCAATGAAGACTTGAACCAGAGTGTGTAACTGAGACTCGTACTTTTAGTGTAACTTAAGTGGTACAGGTTTCCGCTGGAGAACTGTGATAACATACCATTATTTTACAGAAGAAAATGGCAGTAGATGTCTACATATATAGGCAATTCCTGCTCACGTTGCTAAAAATATCCTTACTAATATTCTTTAAAAAGAGTATTAGTTTTGGACCATCACAGAGGCTAACCTGTCATCTCATGGTACAAGCACCAGTGAGAGAAAAATAGCCTAACACACAGATTTTGAACCTTTTAAATTTCTTGGCACATATAAACTAATTGCTAAAATTATGCAGCACACCAAAAATATACTTTTTGTCGATCTGGCATTAAAAAAATAGGTATACTTTTGATTCATTCACACCAGACGACTGGTGTTGTGTTCACAATTGTCATTTTTTTTTTTGACAGTCTATGGTAAAATTGGTCAGGGCCCCTGACTAAATAGTCCAGGATTACATGTTTTAAAAATTCTTGTGGCACAGTGGTTGAAAATCACTGGCCTAATATTTGGACACACTGAGTTTGATAATCCTTAGAAAGTTTTCCTTAAGAAACTCTTAGATCTTTGTTCTTAGTATTTTCCCTGCAGTTCTAATCACCAACCATAATTACTGCTCTTCTCCATCTTCGACATGCTCTTCTTTCCAACTAATAACTCTTACACAACTCTGAATATAACTAGCATCTTCACAAATTATAGTTTTCTTCCTGGTCCTACTCCCCTCTCTCCGTTTCATTATACTTGAGAACTCTCCTGACTATTAGGAACCTTTTCTCAAGTCTTAGGCCCTTCTCTTAAAAACTTAATCACTTTACTAAGATTCTAGAATTTTAAGGAAAAAACAATAATAACCAAATAATATTCTACACATTTATTTGTGTAAACACCTTATTTCTTCATTCAGTTTGTTTTTTGAATGTTTATTTTATATGAAGTTAATTATGCTTTTTGACAGTGCTTCCCTTCCCTGGGCTCATATACTCACTAATTAATGTTTAGGATGATCTTTCTTTATTAAAAAATGTGTTTTCACATAAAACGATCTTAATAGTTTTTTATAGAAATGCTTAAAACATCAAAGTTTTATATAGTGCACTTAAACTGTGCAGTTGTCCATGTATTAATATTATAAGTAAATATATAAAGTAGAACAACAAAGTAGTTTTATTTTGATGTGTGTTTGTCATCCTGCAACATGTTAGTTCAGTCAGTTTATTTAATTACATTGTTGCCTAGGCTGCATTTTATTGTATTTTTTTTCTTGACCTTTAATAGTCTTCAGAACTGCTTTGGGGCAGCATTAACCCATTTTACAGGTTTTTACAAAGAGTCAGAAAGGGTCTCATTAGTTTGCCTCTAAGTTTTTGGTTTGAGGATTTTTTTTAGTGCGGGTGTTTTAGTGTCCTCAATAACAACAATTTTTTTAAATCGCTAAGAACTTGATTGCACTTCTGGTCAATATGGCAGCATAGGCAGGCATGACTCACCTCTTCATGCAACCACATCAGAATTACAACTAAAATATAGAACAACCATCACTCAGAACCATCAGAAATCTAGTTGAATAGAAATCTGACAACTGCAGAATTAAAGAAACAGCATCCATCCAGACTGGTAGGAGGCTGGTAGAACAGGCTGGTCCCACTCCTGCATGTGGTGGATAAAAACTGGGGAGGGATATCTTGGGAGGGAGGAGTCCCAGTCCCACTATTGGCCCCCCAGCCCAGGGTTCCAGTGCCAGGAAGATAAGTCCCCACAAATTCTGACTGCAAAAATCAGTGGGAATTGAGTTGGTGGAAGAAACTTCTAGCATCTCAAGCAGTTCCTCTTAAACAACCCACTCCCTCTGAGCTCTAGCACCAGGGTAGAAGCTTGAAAGGCACCGGTAGTATAAGGGAGAAGCTGAAGTATCTGGCATCAAAGTGAGCAGAGACCATTGTCCCTTTTCTAAACCTTCCCACAGAGTCAGCAAGCTGGTGCCATATCTGAGATTCCATCAACCTGGCTAACACTATGACCCGTCTTGGAGATCCACAGAAACTTTGCCCCACCCAACTGACAGGCCTACCTAAGCAAGGCTTGGTTTTGGCTCTTGCTTCACAACTTCCTAAATCCTATCAAACAAGCCACAGCTGGCTTCAATGAGCCCCAGGACCAGCACTAGCAACAGCCAGCCTAGATTCAAAGCTTGGCTTTCACCTGGGAATCTCCAAGCCCAACACAAGTACAGCCATCTCAGATTGCTTTACAGCTCAGGCAGGGCACCCCAGGTGAAACATAAGTGGGGACTAACTTTGGCCTGCACCACACAGGAAACCCCAGAGCCGGCGCACCTAGTAGACAGCTACAGACTATGTCAGAGCACCATCACCCTACCCTTGCACAACTGATCCTTCACAGAGGGCAGAGGTTGGTGGTCAGTGGTCACAGCCAGTCCTTATAGCTTACTGGCCTGGGTAAACCCCTCCCATTGATCTGCCAACAGCAACCAGGACTCAACTGCAAGAGGAGGGTGAACTTAGCCCACACAAAGGCCACACCTCGAGTACCCAGCTTGGGTGATAGGGGAGACTGTACCTCTGGACCCTACAGGACACCTTAAATTAGGCCACACCACCAAGACAGGGAGTTATAATAGCTCTACCTAATACATAGAAACAAACACGGGGAGGCTGCCCAAATGAGGAGACAAAGAAACATGGCCCAAATGAAAGAACAAATCAAAACTCCAGAAAAAGAGCTAATGGAGGTAAGCAATCTCTCAGATGCAGACTTCAAAACACTGGTTATGAAGATGATGAAGGAACTTAGTGAGGACCTCAACAGCATAAAACAGATCCAGTCAGAAATAAAGGATACACTAATTGAAATAAAGAGCACTTTACATGGAAACAACAGTAGAGTGGATGAAGCTGAGAATCAAATTAATGATTTGGAACATAAGAACCAAAAAAACAACCAATCAGAACAAGAAGAAGAAAAAAGAATCCAAAAATATGAGATAGTATAAGCAGCCTCTGTGACAACTTCAAGAGGTCCAACATTCAAATTATAGAGGTGCCAGAAGGAGAAGAGAAAGAGTAAGAAATTTGAAGTCTATTTGAAAAAATAATGAAAGAAAGCTTCCCTGATTTGGTGAATGAAGTAAACATGCAAGTCCAGAAAGCCTAGAGAGTCCCAAACAAGATGGATGCAAAGAGGCCCACTCCAGTAATCATCATAATTAAAACACCAAAGTTTAAAGATAAAGAGAATCTTAAAAGCAGCAAGAAAAAAAGTTAGTTACATACAGAAGAGTTCCCATAAGACTGTCAGCTGATTTCTCAAAAGAAACTTTTCAGGCAAGAAGGGACTGGCAAGAAGTATTTAAAGTGATGAAAAGCAAGGACCTACAACAGATTACACTATCCAGCAAAGCTATCAGTTAGAAGGAAGGGCAGATAAAGTGCTTCCCAGACAAGGTAAAGCTAAAGGAGTTCACCATCATTATATAAAATGTTAAAGGGACTTATTTAAGAAAAAGAGGAAGATCAAACCTATGAACAATAAAATAGCAATAAGTACATACCTATCAACAATTGAATCTTAAAAAGAAACTAAACAAACCAGAAGATCAGAGACAGAATCATGGATACAGAGAACATTTTCATGGTTGCCAGATGGGATGGGTGTGGGGGAATGGGTAAAGAGGTGAGGGGATTATGAAGTACAAATAGGTAGTCACAGAATAGCCATGAGGATGTAAAGTACAGCATAGGAAATGGAGTAGCCAAAGAACTTACACACATGACCTGTGTAAATGAACAATGGTGGGGGGATTGCCTGAAGGAGTGGGCAGTGCTGCATAGAGTGGGGCAAAAAGGGGAAAAATTAGGACAACTGTAATAACATAATCAATAAAATGTAATTTAAAAGTAATATATAATACAATAAACAAATAGCTACAAATTTAATTAGGATAGTTTTATAAAGTGCTCACTTCCTCTATTTGAGAGAGTGAAAGTTACATCAGCAATTTGATGTTCAAGAAAACTTTTCAAGTATTTAATTTGCACCACTTCAAGGAAAGAGAAATTGTCTAAATATTTAAGAGGATATCATTTGTGAAATTCTTTTTGAAAAAATGAGGTATATACATACATGCATTTGCGTAGGTAGATCAATAGAATACTTGATTTAAACAGAAATAAAAGTAGGTGCACATTAATCTTTGGGTCTGTTGTGAATGTTTGCATTAGCATAATAAATATCACACCAATGAGATTTTTACAGAGAGCACTGTTGATAAAATTTGAAAGGAATGTTTTAACAGGTTATTGTCTGACATAGACACTCAAGTACTCAAATGCTTAGTGTGATTGGCTTGTGTGTGGTTTTTTTCTGTGCAATAATATTATTTGTATAATATGAGAGATACCTTTGTTTACTTTAGCAGCAATAAAACTTGATTTTTCTGCTGCTGGAGGTAGATGAAGAATAAATTTAGTGATGTTCATTAGCATTTCTGAGGAATGTATTTGCTTAAATAAAAGCCCAAGTGCTATTAGCTCCTAGTTTTTCCCTTTCTTCTCTCTGTCTTTGGTGGAACAAATGGATGTTTTCTGACAACCTCCAGGTGTAGGTCTGAAAAAGTCTTTTATTGAGACTTTTGCACTTGGGGTCATCTGGAAGGAAATGTGGTACATTTGCCCATGTAAAATCCCACAGCCACTACCCAAATTAAGGAAAAAGTGAAGCTGACTAGCTCATTCAAATTTGCAGTCTCTCAGTTTAGCACCATATACCAGCTCTGGCAGTGAAGCACCTGAAGATTTCATCCATCACCCATTGATAAAACTTGAGAACATTTGTAGGTCAATTTTTTCCCTGTGAGTTTCCTCTCCACCTTCTCTGGCCTGTAATGTACATAGTTGGAAGAAGAGGAAATGATCCAAAAATCTGTGAAGACTTAAACACCTATTGATTTCCAACTAAGGAAAAAGAAATCAACCAAGTTTTAGATCTTTTATTTGAAGAGGTGGTGCAAACATATACAATATATGTAGCTCTGTTGGGACCCAGTGAATTTCCCTGACTTAGCAGTATGATACACCATATTTGAAAGTAAGTGAAAAGAGAGAGTACATGAAAGGAGGTCAGATACCTCTGGAAAAAGTTGTTCCAGTATCTGATACATGTGCTTCCTGCCTTTTTATTTCTTAATTTTATCACACAGTGGTGTTAAGTGGATCTCCCTGCTTTCTTTTCATACCAAGTAGGAGCCTTTCATTTTACTCACTGTTGTGCACCTCTAGGAAAATCACCAGTGAGGCAGACAGGAAGCCAGGATGTAGGTCTACCAGGAGGCTCTCCATCTAATAGGATGTTGGATATTTGCTCTTCTGTAAAGATTATTGATGACCTGTGGACTTTTTTAAAGTGTTCACCAAAGCCAGCTTCTCCAGGTCAGCTGGAGTGAATGTGTGGCTTGTGCTTTCTTGATTAGCTGAGGTCTTCCTGACCTTAGCAGTGTTGTAACTCATAGCCATGCAGGAGCGAGTTATTTCTGCACAGCTCCTCTGACATCTGAGGTACAAACAGGTCCTTTTAGTCATTTGTCAGACATCAGAGAAAAAAATGGTCTAACATTATTAAGGCCTGAAAACAGACTTGAATATTCAAAAATACTGCACACTCAAATCTACCTTAAATTTAGAACCTAAAATCTGGACCATAAGAAGTGTCCAGTTTATGGTTACAGATTAAAAACCCAGCCAGATTACCTCTATCTTAGAAATGTGTAAAACACCTCTCTCTACATATTTCTCCCTTAAGTGAGCTGTTAAATAATATTACAACTTCGAGCTTTAGAGGTTCTTTAAAAATGATCAGTAATGCTGCTTTCTTTGGCCTGATAACAGTTTTCCCTGCTTTCCGAAATAGAATTTTGACAGGTTTTGGAATGTCATGCTTTATAGTATGGAACCCCCAAAATCTACAGCAGCCTGAAGAATGCCTCTTTACCCCAGTTATTGATGTTGATTTATTCTCATTTTCCATTAAGGGTCTAATTGTTTCTCTTGCTATATCATCCTTATTTTCTGTGACTTCAGGGGATATCCACAAAGGAGTCTGTTGCTCCATTTTAGAAAACTTTGTGGTATGGATTCTAAATATGTCCCCAATCCATGTTGTCAGGATTGGAATCCATGTTGCCATGTGGGATGTTTGAGTAGCTTATGTGTGCAAGGCCCTTTCGGCTAAAGATCGGAGGCGTTGATGAGTTTTCTGTCTCAAGATCTGTAGAGCAGCTTTCCTGGGTGAGAAGGTTGTAGTAGTATGTTTACCAAAATTTACACACCAATAAGGTATTTATATGTTATAATTTTAGAACTTAAGTATAGAGATGACCTATAGCAAAGATACCAAGATACCAGGGTTAGATGGCTTTGTTTGAAAGACAGCTTCCCAGAAGACATGAGACTTGTACTGGTTATTAAAGGTGTTAAAAAGGGATGATATGTAAAGGTGAAGTGAGCATCTAATTAGGAGATTAAAGGTGTGCAAAACATACACAGACCAGAGAAGCAGGTGCTCATGAGCAGAAGGCAGAATATCTGCATGGAAGAAAAGCTGATTGTTGAGAAATGACTTGCTGAGGGGAAGCTAGTGTAATATGTGAAGGGTTTGTGTTTGGGCCCCTGGGCAGTAAAAAACCAGTAAGAGTTTTGAACTGTAGAATGATATGAAGAAAATTTCATGACAGGAAAATTATTCTGGTTTTAATGTGTTAAATAAATTTAGATGTGAAGAAACTGGAGAAATTCAGTAATCCAGTATAACACATACACAGCAGAAACAAAACAGTGGATAGTGGTTTGAAAGACTTATTGTGAGAGAATTGACAGAAATTGTATTGTTTTGTACTGTTAGTAGTGAGACGTATAAAAACTATGTCTCTTTTTTGCTTTATATTATTTATTAATTGCAAAATTTTGGTGGTTTAGTTAACAGTTGTCTGCATACTAAAACCTACTTAAGAGTTGACTGATCTGTTGGCAAATGTCCTTTCACCAGAAATGGTAAGGACCTATTGAGCAGAAGTATGCTGAACTGAACTGCGGTCAAAGAAGCAATGCAGAGTTTTGTTGTAGTAATTACAAATTAGATACTGGTGTTACCTGTCTTAAGTTTTCTCTCTCAGTAGACTTTAAATTCAGCATCAGAGAAATTATTTCTTGCTTATGTTGATATTCTCTGTGCCTAGTAAAATGCATGATAGGGAATCAGTACTCAATAACTAAAAACATTTATAGAATTTGCATTCTTATTGGTAGTGAAGTGTTATACAACAAAGTACAAAAATGCTTCATTATTAAAAGTGTAACTGCTTTGGAAAACTCTCATTGGTTTAGCCCTTTTGAGCAAATAGGAAGATACCCTCAATTACCTTTGGAGTTACACTAATGCTACCTATAATTGAGGTCCATTTATTCACCCAGTAAATGTTTGTGGGCCTAGGATGAGCAAATTGTTGTATAGGAAGCATACAAGAAGGAAGCAGATGCTCTACTCTCAAGAAGTTTGCAGACTAGACAGAGAAATGATATATCTCTATAAATAACTGCATTGCTAGGTAGGAAATACCAATGCAGCACGGGATATCTGGACATAAAGTGCTGTGGAAGTTCTTAAAAAGGAAAGAGGTGCTTTCCATTGTAGAAGGTTGAAAGAGCTTTATAAAGAATTTTCCTACATTTAATCTGGTTCAGCTTAGGTAGGATTTCAATTTGCCAGATGGCATAGGAGCAGAAAATCATGAGACCTGCTTAGGAAACAGCAGGTAGTTAGTGTGGCTTGAAGTATGGGATGAGAGTAGTCACAGGAAAGAAGCTGGTTTTGTCCAGGGAAAGGTCCCTGATACATGATGTCCTCCTGAAGGTCTTTTGAGGTCCCATCCAGGGCCTAATTGGGTGGCCTCCATCTACCCTTGCAAGTATTTCTGTGACTTTTCCAAAAACTTGTTATGTATGTAAAAAGTTTGTGAAATTCAATATGATTTTCTTTCAATCTACACTTGACTATTAAAAAGGTAAAAAAAACTTTTCTGCAATTTTCATCCAAGTTTTAATGGGAAAAGTTTATTATAGGTTTTTTAAGAGCTTTCACGGACTGGTATTTCTGCCAGTTTCTTCAACTGGCTTTTCAGAGTCCATTTCTTTCTAAATCTTTGGAATAAAAGTGAAAAGAGCTACCAGAGAGCTATAGTTATACTGTTTATTTGGGGAAGTGTTGGGCTGCAGTAATCTAGAATTTTTGAAAGAGATTGTGAATGTGGTTAATGAGACTTTGTGTGCCTGTGACCATGCTACAAACAGGCTAAAATAAGACTGTGGCCTCTCAGCTTTAAGAGACTAAGGTGTTCTGCTGGGGTGTTAACACTATTATGAATGCTAAAATGAAATTCAGATGACCTCATTGAAGTTTTTGGCACTGTAGTAAAGAGTGAATTTAGGGGAGGAGAGAGAGTGTATAAAATTTTTTTGTCTATAGTGTAACTGTTACTTATATGGGACTTAGAGCCTTTCTGATTCTCTTTTAAAACGTTTTCCCTGTGAACTTAAAATACTGTTTTCTTTCAGAACAGCTTTAGTGTTTCAAGCTTAACATCTTCTCTGTTTAAATCCTGGCTGCATATGCATCTCCCCTCCCCTCCAGGCACAGTGTTCTCTAGATCTTGGTTGGCTCTGAATCCCAGGAGTTAAGACAGGGTAGCTTCTATAAATCAGGAGACAGCTTCATTATCAAAGTTATGTGTTTTCACCTTAACAGATAGTCAGTCCTGGTGTTGGTGCCAGGCCCTGCCTTATCATGTAACCATCAGCGCTGAGCACTGGAATGTTCTTTGTTTGGATTATTTACTCCTTCTATAAACAAAGATTAGAGTAAAAAATGTCAGCATTGGGGCCCAAGCAGAACTGACTGTTACTAGAAAATCTCAGTAGCGTGATGTGGGATATAACTTGCTACTCACAGGTAGAGTAGCAATGACTTGATGTTATCATTATATCTCAGTTTTATGCCAAGGATTGTACATATTTTATCTCATTTAATTTTCCCAGTAGCCCTAGAAGATGGGTTCTGTTTTCCCACTTTACAGATGAAGAAACCAGGAAAAGGATTAATAAGAGTATTGCCTCAACTTAACATTGTAAGTAGTAGACAACTGGGTTTCAGACCCAGACATTCGACTTCAACCTTGTCTTTTTTATTGACTGCACTGTAAAGAAGTTTCAGAGATGGTACCTTTAAAATTAATATTACCTGGAATTTGAGCTGCTTGTAACCATTAGATGCTTCTGCAGCTTTCACTTGTATTACTTGATCAGGACAGGAAAGCAATTTCAGGATTGAAACTGTATTTATTCTTAGTTCTGTATAAAAGATCTAAGAAATTAAAAATTTTTATCAAATCTTTGACATAGCTCCAGTGTTTTGAGAGTTTGCATCTTTTTTGCGGCTTGCAGGATCTTTTTTATTTAAGAATCTACATTTTAGTCAGAATTCGGGAGAGCAGCAAAATTATCATTGACCAAGTCATTTTGGATGTAAAATATTACAGAAGCTTATCAAGCATCTTGCGTAGTTTGGATATAATTATGAAAGAGTGAGACAGTTTTTTCCCAGAATATTTGGACTTGATATGTATAACCCAGAATTAAAGCAGTTATTTCTAGAACTTCTAAGAAGTTTGATTCTCAGTAAAGTGCACAAATTACTGTTTTTCTTTAGGAACATAATTACCATTTATCTTTTTATGCATTTTACATATAGTACAGACAGAGAATCCTTATTTTGCAGGTGAGGAAACTATGACTTAGAGAATTGAGTGATGCTGGGAAGATGACAATCTGATAGATGCAGGTGATGTGTTATTACTTGTAGATTTTCCTCATGGATTCTGATTGGCTTATAGGTGCTGAGTATGTTTATAAGATCAAGGTATCTTTATTTCTTGACTGGAATAAATTTGTTTTCTGATATACTACAAGGTTTTTTTTATTTTGTGGGGTTTGTTTCTCTTATTGAACTATATTTCCTGGATGAAACCCCCTAAACTGTGTAACTATCAGCATAAATATGTTTAATGGGTTTATTGGCATGTTAAAAATTATACAGTGTTGGTACATGGGGAGGCCCACGTAATTGCTAAATAATGATACTTAAAATATTTATAAAGGTGCTATTGATTTGTAGTTTAGATATCCATATATATATTTATAATATTCTGGTGATGAATAAAAACTTGAATAAATACTGTCATGTCCACAGATATCAATGATAGTAAAAGTTGCCAGGTATAATTAGAGATGCCTTATTTAAGTCAACTCTACCAGACAGACTATCATTAATCAGAACTTTTTAGGAGAGGCAGCTTGACCCCATTTGCCTGTGTCTTGAATCTGAGTGGGACCTAGATCCAGATGCTGTGTTGTGTGATGTTGACTGATACATGATTATCTTCTTCCCCTTCCTCACTGCCTTTGTGCCCACATATTTTGTGTTTCTGATTTTGAAAAGTAGGCTCCTTAGAAAAACAAAATGATCAAAGAGTGCTTTTAATGGATCTGGTAGAGGATACATCAGAGTACATGGTTGTGTATTCCTTTCCTCCAGCACAGTCATCATGTAGGATTTGGAGCTGGGCCCTGGAATAGGGATATTTTGCTTCCTTTTTGGACCCTCAGAATGTCCTCATTCCCAGTCATGCCAGTGCTTCTTAGAAATGCTGTGTGTTGTAATGTTTTGGGGCAAAAATGTAGGAGGTAAACCATACATATTATATTTTAAGATTCTTTGTTTGCATTTCTCACCTTTTCTGTTGTTCTTTTATGTGCTCTCTATAAGCAACTGTGCAGTTCTACTTGTTCAAATAAAAATTATCTGTGGCTAGAAATCATATAACTGTCATGGCAATTCTCATTCGTGCTTTTGGACAGTCTTATTGATAAGGTTTCATTGATTAAGTTCCAATTCCATAAATCTAGAGTGAATTAGGATATATTTGCTATCGGTCTTGCTTTGAGTCAGTTTCTGAGTCTACATGAAACCACCCCCTGATATTCATGCATGTATTTGTTTTGCCCTCTGTGAGGTTAACTCAGTATCATCACTAATTGAGAGGCTGGATGACAATTTACAGTCTTTCTTTTCAGCAGAATGAATATTACTGCTGATAGAAACCTTATGAAATGGAGCATCATTATGTTTTTATGTAAGGTATGGGTTTCCTGAAGTTCTGACTAAGGTTTTGGTTCAGTTTTTCTACTTGATTCTAAGGCCTCTTCAGACCTGTGGAGGGCCTTGATTTAAAGTCTTAGCAGACAGAAAGCAAAGTACTGGAATGGTACTCTTCAAGCAAACTCTTCAGTCCAATAAAGAATAACAAAAAGACAAAAACAAAACAGAGTAGAAAAATGTGTCTAAACCAGTATCCCCAAGGGTGTTCCACAAAGCATTTATTCTGTGGATGTTAGTAAGTCCTATATTTTAAAAGGTATGAAGGTCAGATGAGTTTGAGAAAGCGTGGGTTAAAAAGTGTTAACCTAATTCTTTATTAAAAACTTCTCAGAACCTTTTAGTATGCTGATAAGCATTGTATATTTACCCTTCTTCTCCCCCTCAAAAAACAGTATGTTACAGTTCCCAAACTGATTTATCCAGGTAGACCTTTATCTTGGGATTAGCAATTTATAAAGTATGTATTAGGAAATGTAGAGGCAAATAGTGCCCTTGCACATAAGAAATGCATTTTTATGACTTTATTTTTTTAATTTTTATTTAATCTGTACTGATTTTTCCATTACCATTTATTTCTCTTACACCCCCTCTCCCCAGCAGTCACCACACTGTTGTCCATGTCCGTGAGTCCTTTTTCCTTTGTGCTCAATCCCTAGGCAAGAAGGTAGCAACATGTCTTGATATTCCTCAGGTTTACTCATTTTTTTCTCAGTTCTTTAGCAATTCAGCCAAAGCACTAGACCCAGCAGTTTTCTGTGGGTATCTACAGCAGTCCACAAGAGTTCTGGCACCCCACCAGAGGTCAGGGAATGCAGACCTGCGCTTCCTGATCTTCCTTTGAGTGTCAGTTATGTTCAGCAAAAAGGAAGGGTAATAAACCTACTTAGCTACTCACCATGCCCCTAAGGGATGGGATGAACATTTTTATCAGACCAGCTGAGGAGAGTTTATAGGGCCCCTATTCATGCTTCTTAGATTTTGAGTGCACTCCAGAAAATGTGAACACCAAAGAAAAACTCAGCTTGTGGAGACATCGGGATTTAGGTTTTGTGGGGTTTTTTTTGCTTTTTAAAAAATAAATTTTATTGATTATGCTGTTACAGTTGTCCCATTTCCCCCCTTTTGTTCCCCTCCACCCTGCACACCCCCTCCCACCCACATTCCCCACCATGTCCATGGATCATACATGTAAGTTCTTTGGCTTCTACATTTCCTATACTATTCTTAACCTCCCCCTGCCTATCTTCTATCTACCATTTATGCTTCTTATTCTCTGTACCTTTTCCCCCTCTTTCCCCCTCCCACTCCCCTGTTGATGACCCTCCATGTGATCTCCATTTCTGTGGTTCTGTTCTTGTTATAGTTGTTTGCTTAGTTTGCTTTTGTTTTTGTTTTAGGTGTGGTTGTCAATAACTGTGAGTTTGCTGTCATTTTACTGTTCATATTTTTTATTTTCTTTTTCTTAGATAAATCCCTTTAACATTTCAAATAATAAGGGCTTGGTGATGATGAACTCCTTTAACTTGACCTTATCTGAGAAGCACTTGATCTGCCCTTCCGTTCTTAATGAAAGCTTGGCTTGATAGAGTAATCTTGGATGTAGGTTCTTGCCTTTCATGACTTGGAATACTTCTTTCCAGCCCCTTCTTGCCTGTAAGGTCTCTTTTGGGAAATCAGCTGACAGTCTGATGGAAACTCCTTTGTAGGTAACTGTCTCCTTATCTCTTGCTGCTTCTAAGATTCTCTCCTTATTTTTAATCTTGGGTGACTTAATTATGATGTGCCTTGGTGTGTTCCTCTTTGGGTCCAACTTCTTTGGGACTCTGTGCTTCCTGGACTTCCTGGAAATCTATTTCCTTCTCCAGATTGGGGAAGTTTTTCTTCATTATTTGTTCAAATAAGTTTTCAATTTGTTGCTCTTCCTCTTCTCCTTCTGGCACCCATATAATTTGGATGCTGGAACGTTTAAAGATGTCCTGGAGGTTCCTAAGCCTCTCCTCATTTATTTGAATTCTTGTTTCTTCATTCTTTTCTGGTTGAATGTTTCTTTCTTCCTTCTGGTGCACACTGTTGATTAGAGTCCCAGTTTCCTTCCCATCACTATTGGTTCCCTGTATATTTCCCTTCATTTTGCTTAGCATAGCCTTCACTTTTTCATCTAATTTGCGACCAAATTTAACCAATTCTGTGAGCATCCTGATTACCAGTGTTTTGAACTGTGCATCTGATAGGTTGGCTATTTCTTCGTTGCTTAGTTGTATTTTTTCTGGAGCTTTGATCTGTCCTTTCATTTGGGCCATTTTTTTTTGTCTCGATGCACCTGTTATGTAGTGAGGGAAGGAGACTTAAGTGTTCACCAGGGCAGGGCAACCCACAGCACTGCGTTGTGATGCTGTATGTAAGGGAGGGGTCCAAGAGGGAACAATGGCACTTGCTCCACTCTCTGCCAGATTTCAGGCACTTCCCCCACTTCCCACAAGCAAGGTGGGCCCTTTGATGCTGATTCCCGGGTGGGTGGGCTTGTGTACATTCCAGGACCCTGTGGGTCTCTCCAACAAACTCTCCTGTGAGGCTGGGAGTTTCTCCCAGCACCTCAACCCCCACATGTGTTTTCAATCAGTGCTTTGAGGCTTTATTTCCCCATGCTGGGACCCTGGGTTGTGCAGTCTGTCTCGCTCCCTTAGGTGTTCCTCCCAGTTTATCCACACATGAATGTGGAACCACCCACTCCATCAGCTGCCGCCTTGGTGGTCCTCCAGCCACCACCCTGCCCACCCCAGTCCTCCATCACCACTTTGCCTCAGGTCCTCTCCACCTGGCTGCCCCTCTCCACCCCTCCTACTGGTCTGAATGGATGTTTCTTATTTAACTCCTTGGTTGTCCGACTTCCATACAGTTTGATTTTCTGTCAGTTCCAGTTGTTTTTTGTTTTTAAATTGTTGTTGTCCTTCTTTTGGTTGTGGGAAGAGGCACAGTGTGTCTACCAATGCCTCCATCTTGGCCAGCTGGATTTAGTTTTAAAAGCAGGTATTGGACACTATGAAAGTAGATTTTTCTTGACCCGAATCAAGCCTTTTAACTTCTCTGAATCTAACATTTAATTTACCTTTCATCCTCCATCTGTACACCCATCCCTCTCACTGAATGGTTGTGAGAATAAAATGTGTGAAAAGTGTTGACAGTGGGAAACTTGAAGAGCATTACATTAAAAAAAACATGATATCATTATCATTGGTCAAGAGATGGGTTGAGGAATGGTTTTCATCACTAACTCATGAGGTAAGTTATTTCCCTTGTTCCACAAGATTTTTTGTTGAAAGAATAAACCCTACCCCTTCATATGAATAAGACAACTTCCCTCAGCTGAATGTTTGGAAAGCTAATTAGATTTCTCTCTCCTCTCTCTCTCTCTCTCTCTCTCTCTCTCTCACACACACACACATACACAAAGAGCACATTGTAGAATGATAAACATTATAGAGCACTTACACTGGTTTAAGTGTATATTTGCTCATTTGATTCCCATAGCAACTCTGTGTAGTAAGTATGATTATTAACTTTATTCCACAGATAAAGATACTGAGGTCACAGATTATTTAAGTAACTTGCCCAGAGTTACACAGCTAATAAGTGTCAGAGCTAGGATTCTAACTCAGATGGTCTAGCTCTAGAGTCCATGCTATTAACTGCTTTCTTCTGCTTCAGTGATTTATACTGGGATACTGAAAGAGATACCACCTTTTAGATATGGGTTCAAATACTGATGGTCATTTATTCATGATAACCCTGAATTCTCATTCCTGTGAAAGCATTTTATTAGGTATTAAGCCCTAAATAGATATTAAGTAATAGTGAGATTTTTAAAACAAATAATGTTTCCTATTTTGTCTTTAGATATGTTCTTTTCAGTACTATATTTAAAATGATTAAATGATGATAATTATTTTTCTCTCCCCTATGCCCTGCCACACCCACCCCACAAAACTAAATCCTTTGGCCACAATTTGCAAACTTTGGTATAAGATGGGTTGGCATAACGCAGGCCTGCATTTGTGACCAGATGGGCAAGGACAGAGAAGACTCTATAATTGTTCCATTGCACGTGAAGTACATGTTTTGAGTGTACAAATTTTTCATTCTAGATATATTTTGAATTTTCTGCTTTGGTTTTGAGCTCTGGAAAATCAAGAAAAATAATGCTGTTCTTGCCACCTGTGAATTTTCATATGGCTACAGAGACAAACTATATACATTTAGAAAGTTAAAAATGTAGCTATTAAATAAGAGTGCAAGAGGTGGCAAAAAGTCAATTGCATCATATGCTCCTTAAATGCCCCAAGTTTGAGGACAAATAAGGTTGCTGAGGACTAGAGGAGGCTTAATGAGGCACATGAGTTATTTTCTTGGATTAGTGGGACTCTGAATGGTGAGGAGTATTCTTGGAGGGGGCCCGAGGGGAGAAGGAATGTGGTGAAAACACAGTACATAGTCATCATGTGTGGAACTAGAAATGTGCTTCAACCAGTGGGCTTGGAGGCCTTGTGGAGAGGTGCAATTGAGGACGCAGGAGCAGCTGGCTGCAGGGCTGAGGCTCTGTGAGTTTAGGAATAGCCACCTACAAAATGTGGTCTTCTCAGTTTAGGTAGTCTGATCATACTGAAGGTTTAAAGTGGAGGAATGACCTCCAGAATGCTGAGTTCTGACTATGTCGGTATGATGGCAGTTAATTGTGCAGATGGATGGGAGATCAAAGGTATTGTAGGGAGACCAACCAATTAGCAGCTTAGGATATTCAAAGAGGAGCTGTATTTGGCAGTGCAAATGGACTGGAGGGGAAGGGATGGGTTTGAAATATGTCAAAAGAACAATTGATGGGATTTAGTGTGGTATAGTTAAAATGGCCCGGCCATTTCATAGTAATATAATTAATAATTAATTAACAATAAATTAGTTTAGAAAATAATCCCTAAACATAGGCTCTGAAATCAGACTCCCGGAATTGATCACTAACATCCACATGACCTCACTAAAACTATTTAACCTGTCTGAGTCTCAGTTTTCTCATTTGTAATATGAAAATAATAATACTCACCATGGAAGATTTAATGTAAGAATTAAATTATATAGTGTGGAAAGAGCTTGGTATAATGGCCAACAAATAGCAGGAGTGCAGTAACTGTTAACTGTACCTATTAGTAGACATATTTTAATACTCGAATATTCTTACATTGTATTTTTTTAAAAGAACTGAACACATCTGTGTTCCTCTTATGGCAAATCACTTTATTAGCTAATAAGAATGTTATTAACTAATAATATCTTAAATGTGTCTGGCATTTGCAGGTTCTCTGTTGTGTTATATTCATGTTCATGTCCTATTTCATATCCAGCCTCTCAGGGTAAATGGTTTGACCCCCTCTGAAGGAGAAGCTCACTTCCTCCAAGGAGTTATAGTCAGAGAGACAGAATAGGGACATGGTGGTGGAGCCAGACTGGAATCCAGGTTTCCTCACTGTCAGTAAAGCACTGTCTCCCAATACCAGACATAGTTCCAGGTAAGAAACCATAGAAAACAGAAAGAAAATTCTTTGAAAGCTTTTTACCTGCTCATAGGTATGACTGGCTAAACTTTCTGCTCTTCCCTTCAAGGATGCATGCTGTGCCCCAGGTCATGTAGGTATTTGTAGCCCATACTCCTTCCCCTGGCTAATTCCTGCTCAGTTTTCAAGCTCAGTGTCACCCAATCTGACTTTTTCTCTACTTTTTTCTTCTCATAGCTCCCATACCTTTTCTTCATGGCACTTTTTACTCTTTGAAATGCTGTATTTGTTTGTTTATTTAATACACATCTCTCCTTGAGGAGACTATAAGCTCCTTGAGAGAAGAGATCATTTCTGTTTTGTTACTTGGTGTAACTGGCTTCCAGCACAATTGTATGGCATGTAATATGCAATCAGTAAATATTTGGAAATGATTTAATGAACTAGAGACTAATATTCAGATATATGCTGAGTGGTATAATCCCTGCTTTTGCTGATAAAACTGACTTTAAATAACACCATTAAAATTCTCAGTGCTGTACTTTCATCATCTACAATGAACAGAATAATAACTGCCTACACCTACGTCATGGAGGTGATTTTTAGAATAAATGAGATATGGAATACTGTTCTTTCCAATATCTGAAAATTAGGCGTAGGTCACAAACTGGGCATTTGGGAAACTTCTTCCCTCCCAGTTCGAGATACTAGGAACCCCTTTCAGACACTGAAGTTCCAAAAGAGTCTGCTCAGAGCCTGTGGTGGGGCAGTGGCCCTGGAGTGGCCATGCATGGAACAGCACAGCTGAACAGACTCCCTGAGCACCGTACCTTACTGCCCGGCAATACCAGACTCCTGGGAGTATCTGGTCACACCTAACCTGTGGAATTATTCTGCCATCTTCAGAAAAAGAACATCATGCACACCATGATCATGGAGGAAGTACTGCTAAAAGGCTGCTGATGTGGCAATGAAAATAACGTCTATGAGGCAGAAGTGACACTGTCTGGATAATAGTCCCACAAACTTCCATTCAAAGCAGCAACTTTTATGCTAGTTCCTGGGAACTACAGCATCTGTTTGAATGGACATGTTTGAATAAGGTTTTCTCATCAACTTTTGGGATTCTAAAAAGACCTTGGTAGGCTCAACTGGGTGGAGTATCATCCCCTACACCAAGGGTTCAATACCTGGTCAGGGCACATACCTAGATTGCAGGTTCCATCCCTGGTTGTAGTGCCTACGGGAGGCAATTGATTGATGTCTGTCTGTCTGTCTGTCTCGCCCTCCTTCCCTCCCTCCCTCCCTCCCTCCCTCCCTCCCTCTATCCCTCCCTCTCTCTCCCCTCTCTCCCCTCTCTACCCCTCTTCCTCTCTCTCTAAAATTGTAAACATATCCTCTGGTGAGCAATAAAAATCCCCACCTTTGGAAAGACTATTTGTGACAAAGAGAAGTAAAAAAATGCACCTGGCGCTGTTGTTGCCATAAATATTTAGATGAGGAAAATTCTTTTAAATATTTAAAGAAACTGCTGAGCATAGCCTAATCATCTTATTGAGAACCCTAGACTTAAAACTTAAATGTCTGTTCTTGGGAATGAAGCAGGTTAAACTGCCTTAAAAATAAAGTGCCTCACAGTTGTATCATAAAATCTCAACTGACATTAAGGTAATTGTGCTTAAGTACAATTTAGGGCCCTTTCTAATATTTGTTGTAGGCACAATAATGATGCTATTTTTAATAGTCCAGTGCTAGTTTTAAAAAAATAAACTTATATTCTTTGTGCATGTATTCTAAACAGAATAATTTGGGGAATAAATGCATTCTCTGAATATCGTAGCAGAAAAGGGACAAATTGTGGGTGGTGATGTCATTATGTTTAAAAAGCAAAGAGATGAATCTTTTATAGTTGTAGATTGTGTAGTCCGGAGTAGTGTAATCTTCCCTAAATCTCAGGTGCTTCCCACTCCTTTCAGGTGCAGCTGGTCTGACTCCTTTCAGTTTTCTGAGAGCTGTGATTAAAATGCACATTACCTAGCCTATGCTGAGCTGTTATGGAAATTAGAAAAAGTGCCCTTTTTGGACAGATGCATTTAAAACCAGAGCACTCGGCTTGGTCATGGTGAGCCAGGCAGGAGCTAAGTTCAGCCACACCTGGCTCCCAAAGTACAAATATACTTTGGGAACATTTGTGTAATATGTACATTAAGCCTCCTGTTCCAGAGGTCTACTAGATCCTAATCTCTAGACAGGACACACCCACTGTTAGCAGGTACCCAGGTACTCACATTATATCAAATTCACATTTGTGTCACTATAGAGTTGCCCTTGAGTATACAGTCTGATTAAGTCCATAAAGGTCTCTTGGCTTTCAAGCCTCAAATCCTCAGAGCTGATGCCATGATTTCTAGGACCCACTGTATGGAACAGAAAAGCAATTTTATTTTATCTTGAATTTAAACAATATTTGGGAATGTTTGTGCAGATTTTTTTCTTTTTGCTGCTCTCATTCATGCTAGTCCAGTAAAGCAAAGCAGATTAAACCACAATCATCCCTTTTTAGTATCTGTGAATAGTTATGGTAAGAGTTGATGTTCTGTCACCACCATATTTAGGCCCTAATTATTTTCTTTTTCCTTGGGGATCTCTGTAGTAGCCTCTTGACTGGCTGTCTAGCTTTTAATCTGTTCTCTCCTCCAATTCATAAAAGGTCATACTTTCTACTGATGCTTCAGTGACTTTATCCTGGGTGGAGGAAGATTCCAAACTCCTCAATATGGCATGCCAAATCTTGATCAGAACTCAAGTCTCTCCATGTAAAAGCCCAAGCCCTAAAGGACATCACCATATCTACATGGCCTGCCACCTTCCTTTTTTCTCTGACCACATCTCCCACTTTCTTTCCTTTCCTCACTCAAATTTAGCTACACTGGCTTCCTTGCTGCTACTTCTTCCTGAAATGCTTTCCTGCCAGATATTAGATTTGGACACGAAAGTCTCCTCAACGAGTCTTTCCTTGGCTACATTATTTGAAATTTCAGCCTCCCTCCACTCCACACATTGCAGAGACTTATTCCCTCTTTTGCCTTTCCTCCTTAAACAGTTATTAACATCTAACATAGTCCCTATTTATTTAGCTTGCCTATTATTTTTCTCTTCTAGTAGAATTTAAGCTCCATCAGAATAGGGATTTGTGTGTTTTGACTCTCACATTCCCAGTGCATAGAACAGAACAAAACATGTAGCAAGCAGTCAATAAATATTAGACAAGTAGAGGACTGCCAGCCTCTCCATCCTCATGTCTCATCAAACTTCTTCATCTCCTACCTGTTCACATCTTTGCAGTCTACCTGCTCTATGTCTAAACAGGCTTATCCCTTCAGGTATGGCTCAGAAGAAACCTGCTGAAAGCTTCCCTGAGCCCTCCTCTGTGCAAGCAGAGTACCTTCCTCAGTGTGGAACCAACCCCATGGCTTTGTTTCTACATTTTTGCCTGCTCTTGAGGGTCTTATTTGGCTTGATATTCTCAGTCTCTAGCACAGTATAGGTATGCCTTAAATGTTTATTAACTAAAGATATGAGAAAAGGAGGCCACTATAGATCTGGAAGATTATCTCATATTTCATTCAGCCTTACAGTCTACCTAGAAATTTGCTGTATTAAAATAGGTGCTTAATAAAGCTCTAAAGGAAGCCATCATTAGCTCTTGATGACAAATCCCAATGTCTGTTGAGAAATTTAAAATATTTTTGTTTTGATAGTGAATTTTGTAGAGGTCTTCCTATTTCATGGCTTTTAACTTTAGGTCGTTGACCAGATCTCACTGTGTTCAAATAGGGCAGACAAGATCTCTTTCTAATATCTGTCAGGATACAGTGGTTGGGAAATGGATATTTCAAGGACCTAAGTTTGTGTGTGCTTTCTAAACAACATGCATCAGTGGCTTTGCTTACCTGCATCAGTGTTGTTGGTAACAAGTGCTTTCTCTGTGCATAGTTTGTTTCTTCAGAACAGGACTTATACGGAACCAAGTGGCTTAATTGTGCAATTACAGTTTCATCTATTAAACTTTTGAATAAAAATGAAATAAAAAAAAAAGCCTGGGGAGTTCTAAATCTGTTTAGTATTCTGTAGTGTAGGTGATCAACAGGAGATTTTTTTCATAAAAGCATTAATGTTCTGAATGTTATTTACACTAATGATGATAAAAAATGTCATCTTAGTAATGCCTGTAAAAAAATTTACTTACTGGTTATGTTTCAACTTAATCCAGATTCAGATAGGCCAGATTTTAGTGGCAGTTTGCTGTGACTGATTTGTAATGGTGCTTACTTCCTAATTGAGTCAACTTTATGGATGGGTATAGGAGAAAAACACTGGGTAGGACTTTGCAAATTCTCCAAGGGTGGAGTTTTTGCTAGTTTTGGATGCATGACATATATTCCTAAAAGACCAGAAGTACATCATGTGATTTCTCAGTGGACCATAACATCCCAGCAGAAACACCTTTACAAACTGCCAGGTAAACACATACTAAATTATTCCTCAGTGTGTGCTTTTGTTACTTTGAGGAGATCATATGCAGTAACAAATCCCTCTTATCTTTTGCAGCCAGAACCAATAGTTAGCTAGTTTATCAGTTTAAGTGATAAAACTTCACTAAAAACAAACAAACCATGTGTTTGAAGCATTTTAAACTTCAAACATGGAAATGTGCATTTATTCTCCAAACTTTTGAGGTGTGGATGGTTGTGCTCATTGGAGTTTCAAATTGAACTCTTAATAAATGACACCCGTAATGTGCCATGAAGATTTTCACCTTCAGTTGCTTTAAAGTGAACCTAGAAGTTAGACACAAATAAGTACTCTCAGGAGCAGAATTCTTCAATCTTTTGCAGTTGTCTGGCCCACACCACCACACCAACAGGGTTGTTTGTTTTTTAGGTGACTTACTATTGTCACTACTTCCCAAAGCATTCAACTTAGTTTCTGCAGAATGAACCTTTTGTTTCACGATTGTATTTCATTGATTTTTATAATATTTCATTAAATTATGAAACTATAGATGAAACTGTTATAGTCAGGTCTGAGAACAAACAACCGACTCCTCGTAAATCAGTCAGCGAAAACAGAAGTGCCTAGGAGTAATAGAGTGTGGTTTACTAGTTTAGTTTATTTAGCCTGCTGTGGATATCAATATGTATTATAGCAGGAATAATGATTTTGATAAGCCTGGTAACATAAGCACACATGTAGTCATAATTTTTTATTTGCTCCTGTTTCTGTATAACTTAAAAAGAGATGAAATTTCAACTGCAGTGAAAATAGTTCTAAGAGACCAAGAGCATAACTTTCACACTTGCACACGTGCACACAGGCATGCTGCAAGTGAACAAGTTATAACGTATATCTATCGCTGCTAATTTGACTGCTGTCTCTCATTTTAATGTGGCCCAAGTGAAGTTCATTATCTCCTTTCTTAAGCCTTCTTCTGATTTCCCAGTCTCTTAGAATTACTGTTATTTCTCCAACTTTCAAGGTATTCAATATAGTTTCAAAAAATACTTGATTTTTACCTTTGTTCCTATTATGTCCAGTCAGTTAACAAATCTTGTCATCTGGGAAATGCATCTTCCTTTCCATTTGAATGGCCAACCCCTTTGCCTCTAGCCTTGAGCATCCTTGAAGCTGTGGGCAGGTTCTTCTTCCACAAATCCCACTTTCAACATTTCACTTGCTGCTCAAAATTCTCAGTGACTTTTCACTAACTGCAACATAAAATAAAAAATATTTGTCTTAGCTCTCCATGCCATTCTCAACACAGTCCCATTCTCATTTCAAATGTCAGCTCCTGCTGTTTTTATGCCCTCTGGAAACCTGCTACAACTGTGTAAGGAGGGCCTTTTCTCCTCCCCCAAACTCACACTCTTTCCTCATGCCTCTACTCATACTGAGCTATCTGGCCTGTAGGAGCTTAGGTTTTATATTCAGCTTATTCATTTCCTAAAAGGTCCTGCTTGAATCTTTCTTCCAAGGGGTCTTGCACCAGACTGGGAGTGCCTGGATGTCAGGGATTGCCAATTGTCACACTAAACCAGGTATTTTGCATTTTTTCCCAAGGAAAATTTCATTTGTTGTTATCGTTCACTTAACAGTTGTCCCCATTTCCCCCCATTACTGTCCTCTGCCTACCCACCCCCACCTCCTACCTTCAATCCCCCCACTCCTCCCTGCATTGTCTTTGTCCTTGGGTCCTTTATACATGTTCCTTGGTGACCCTTTCCCTTCTTTTTCCCATTTAAGAACATCTCTTTTCTGTTAGACGGTGAGCACCTAGAGTGCAGGGACCAACGGCCTAGTCATTCTTATGTCTCCTACACCAGGTGCTCAGTACAGGTGTGTGAAGTAGAAGGTACTCTGTATGCTCTGAAGGAAAGATACAAAGAGAAAAATTTAAGAGGGGATCCTGAGTGGCTTTATTTTCTAGTTGATAAACAGATATATTGTATTTTTATTGTTAGTTAATATCAACTAGAAAATAAAGCCACTTAAGAGTAACAATCCCCTCTTAAACTCTTCTCTTTGTATCTTTCTTTCAGAGCATACAGAGTACCTTCTACTTCACAGACCTGTACTGAGCACCTGGTGTAGGAGACATAAGAATGACTGGGCCGTTGGTCCCTGCACTCTAGGTGCTCACCGTCTAACAGAAAAGAGATGTTCTTAAACACATACATCTAATATTAAGTAAGTAGATGCTAAAATCTGTTCCAGTAAAGTTGTGTATTATATTTAGATGAGAATTTAGGGGAAGATGAGATTTCACTCTAATGATAGATAGGAGGGCCTCTGGCATGGAGGGATTGATATTTGAATTACAGGTTAAATTAAACATTTAAATCTGGGTGTCACTGGAAGAATAGGAAGATATTCTTATTTATTTTCTTGTAAAACATTTATTTCAAGGGAGGGTTAAACAGTTTGTTAATGAAGTAGGCATTAGGAAAACTTAATAACTTGATCTAGTTCACATAATTCATCAGTAGCAGACACTCCAAGGCTCTTATTCTACCACCAGAGGTTTTGAGCAATAATTTCTGCTACTTCCTCAAGTTGTGTTAGCATTCTTTAGAGTCACCTGAACATATGGAGGAATCTGAGTTCTTAGAGGGTAAAAAACTTTCAGCCCCCCCCTTACATAACACTCAAATCACTCAAGAATGTTTCCTTTTGAAACCACTTCAAACCTGCCATGGAGTTAGCCCTTGGGGAGGAGAAGAAAGGTGGGTAACATAAAATATCAGCCAGGACTTTGAAGATGGGTGATATGTTTCTCTCCTTAGGATGCTAAATCACACATCACTGCACATATGCACAGAAAATGAAAAAATGTCAGAAACACATTTATGTAAACCATGGATCATATTTGCATATACAGTATTTCAGCTTGGCCCTCCTACCCTCAAACCAGCAGTGATTGATGTTTTATAGTTTGCCTTTAAAAGATTTCTCTAGTCCTAGGATTTTGCTGTATATTAAAACTAATATCTTATTGCAAGGTGAATTGGATTTATTAAACTATAGACCTACGCTGTCTAATATAGTAGCCACTGACTCCATGTCCATTTAAACTCAAATAAAATTAAAAATTGATTTCCTTAGTTACATATCAAGTATTCCATACTGAATTGAAATGTGCACTAAATTGTAAAATGCCAGATTTTAAAGATTTAATACAAGTACCAATTGTAAAATATTAACAATTTTTATATTGATTATATGTTGAATTGACAATATTTTGGACATACTGGGTCAAGTAAAATATAGTAAAGCTAATTTCTTGAAAAAAGGCAAATTTTACCCCTTTTTACTTTTTTATCATTACTTACAAACTTAAAATTACTTCTGTGGGTCACATATTTCTATTTGACAGTGCTAGCTTACAAAACTTATATGTTAATTTTTAATCCCATTATTGTAAAAGTTTACACTGAATGGACTTGGCTAAAAATTTTGGAAAATAAGGTAATTGGTAATGAGTCAAACATGATGTAGATAATTTTGTGATTTCTGAAAATGTTTTACTTGTGATTTTGACTAAATTTACCAACCAATATTTTCCTTCTTTCTTCCCCCCTTTTTTTTCCTGAAATTAAAGACCTTATCCCTGTTCAGGCCATTATCTTTTTTAAATAAAATGTTAAATGTATTGCTGGTAGGACCTGTTGCTCATGCACCTTCTCCAGCAGCTGGGGGCATCCCCATCTTTGGTGTTTCTGGTGTAAATTACTTGAGCTCTGTGCTTTGAAACCAGTTTAATAATAAGTCCTTTACTAAGGTGCTCCTGAAGGGCTGCCCTGACCAAGGAACCAGGAATCTTCAGTGTCTCAGAGACAGCAGCTGGGCTTATAAGGTTATTGTTTGGGAACCTCCTTACAGAATTTGGCATATGTTGTTGCTTTGTCAAACCAGACTAAGTTTTTGAACTTGTTTCAAACTTTGCCTTTGAACCGATTCTTCTTCGTGGCCTTTGCCCTAGATTCATTCACCAAGTCTTTCTCTTTCTTGACTCAAAGATGACTTTCTGGCATCTTTGTTCTTGTCGTTCTTGGGCAGTACATGAAACTCGCTGCTGCCTCTGCAGCTTCCATAAGATGTCCCCAGGCCATTACCTTTTAAAATTGTTCTTGGTTTTGAGCTAGTTTAGACTTTACTCTTCGTTCCTTGATTGGCTAGTGAGTAAGGCTAACTGAATGATGGGGATTAGGATTCAAATATTTTATAAATGCTTCCACTGCAGCTTTTTTTTTTAATGGGAACTTACAGTCAATACAATATCCAAAGCAGTACACTTAATCTCAAGTATTTTCAGGCTCAGACCTGAATCAGATTTTTCAGTGCATGAAAAGATGAGAACCATTTATTTGCCAATTAGAAAAATCTTGTTTCCTACTAAAACATTTGACTCAGTAGCTCTCATGTAGAAACACTGTGAATGTTTCCACAAAGTTGCTTAATTTATTTATGTGAGTTCAAACTAGGTTCAGTGTAATTCTTCAGTTAGTTTAAGTGTAGGCGTGTTAGTGTTATATAAACCCTATTTGGCTATTAGTACTGTTGTCATTTGTTTATTTAAAAAGGCTTATCTTAAGCAGAGAACAGGCTTCCTAACTTACGAGTTGTTAATATTTTATTTTTTATGATATTTGGAACATCAAAATATAGTGTTGGTTAGGGAGAAAAAAACCCTTGTGAATTTGATAGAAAATGAGAAACCTTTTCAAAGATAAGGGCATTGCTATGGTTTTAGGCTAACCTTACTGAAACTGTTTGTAATGACACACTGAAATATAGGTAAGGAAAAACAGTGCCTTTCTATATATATACCATGGGGGGTATGTAATTTGGTAGTACAAAGACAAAGAGCACCAAAAGATAAGGCCATACGTAGTAGTATTAGGGCTTTCGCTGAATTGAATCACACTGATGTCTGAATATTTTCCAGTATTAAACTCTTTCTTCTAAACCTAAATATTCTCCTATTTCTCCATCTGTGGTAGAATATCCATGGAAACAAAGTGCTTTTCTCCTGTGTTCACATTGGTTCCTTACCAATCCTGCTTTAGGAAAAACCAAACAGACGTGTGAGGGAGAAAAAAATAGTATTTCATATGGCCCCTTTCTTTACTATGGAAGACCCAGAGAAAAGTTTATTTATCAATAGCCAACTTCAGTCCAGGTATTTGGCTTCAGGGCTATACAGCAGTAGAAATGTTGTTACTGGAGTCTTTAGTGTGACAAGAAATTATTGTTTCTGAAGATGGCTCGTCACTTTTTTTTTCTCACAGGACTTGGCTGGGGTTCAGTGCTCTCTTTGGTGTTATTTGAATGGTATTTTATCAGTCAGAGAAAATAATATTCAGTTATTAATATCGTTCTGCTAAAACAGTTTAGAATAGAGATTTAATGTTCTCTTCAGTGAAGGGCTTGTGCCCACCGTGCAGGACTGTAATAAAAGAGAAACAAATGAGGCAGCTCAAAGTTATGGCTCTCCATGGCTTTTAGGTTTCTCATACATTTTTATAAAACATATATCAGAACTTCTGAATTGTTAAATTGGGTTATTTTTTAATGCAGTTGTATTCAAATATGGACCTGAGAGTAACCTATTACTCTCACTGTTCAGAACAGGTTCTCTCCAGGCCTGCAGACTTACTGCTGCTATTATGTCCCCTCTGGTCTGTAGCCTGGAGAGGACAATTGACTCCAAACTGTGTTCCTAGTTGATCTTGAAGTAAACTGGTGCACCTCCAGCCCAGCCCCAGGCTCACCTTCTCGCCCTTAGGCAAACAGGTAACGAGTCACCTATCTCTTTTCTCATCTGTGAAAGAAGTGTATAGAAGGTGTCACTTGCAGGTTCCCCAGTGGATTTAAAAGGCAAAGATGAGATCAAAGATGTCATGTGAGTCTCTCACATTGCTACTATTTATTCAATAACTTGCACACCCTCTAGAAACCCAGGAGAGCTTTAAAGAACAGATAGTAAATTTTAGCTCAAATATTAGAGAGCCGGATGTTATCGTTGTATGTTTGTGGGAATGTACTTTTCTGAAAAGTTGATCGTTAGGGTTTGATTAAGCAAGCATCACCCTAAATAACTTTCTGGAGGGACTCTTCTTATATTACATGGTCCAGCTATTGTACTGGGAGGGTGCTGAAATAGGTATATGTTGACACTGGTGTGGGAGAGGTTACGATTCAGTGTAAAATGACCTTCAGCAGTGATTCTTCCTGCCCCACTGTAGAAATTTACCCCAGCCTCAAATGAAGGACCATGGAGTCTATAAAGCCAGGAATGAGGTTTGTTACCTTAAAAAGTATAACTGCTGTCCCAACTCTTAGAAATTACAGCAATTTAACCCTCTGGTCTTCCTTTTGCACTAGTCTCTTCCTCTCAGACTGGAAATAGGGGGAGGGGGAGAGGCCAGGATCATTCAAAGTAGATGGATCACCATGGCAGATTGTTTTGACTTAGTAAAGTTCTTAGCATTAAAACAAACATCCCGAAAACACATTAGCCTCCCACCATAAGAGTGGAAACACACAAAGCAGGAAGCCTGCTGGGGTCTTTAGGGAAATCTTGAGTGCTTTGGGGTGATTTATTTTCAGAGGGTTTGAACTAGATCAGCTCGAGAGAAGATGGGAACATTCAGGATGGTGGGAAAGCAAAGTAATTGACTCCTTTTCCTTCTAAATAAATGGTCTCCCTGGAAAGCCATCACAAGTAAATGTTTTGTTCTACTGCTTCATGGAAGTACGTAGTGGAGTAAAGTTATGGATTGCATGGGACTGTTGGCTTTTTTGTAAGTGCCAGCAACATGAGATGAGCTCAGTGGGGTGTAGGACCAACCCTTACATACCCTATATGATGCCATGGCTGGGTTAATGCAAAGTTTGTCTCTTGTCAAATTAAGCAAAAACTGCAGAAGTCTTGTGGCTCTGAAGTGGATTTGGCTTCCGAACCCACAAACCAGGATTTTGAGTAATGAGATGTTAAATGAGCACTCCTAACCCAAGTTTACAAACACATTGCTAGAAAAGATTTACCCAAGCAGAAGGAAAACCATAGAAGATACTTAGAGGACTTACTTACCTAACTATGAACCTGCTTCTCTTTCAAGCTCAAAACACCTCTATTAGATGTTCTTAGGAATGGTCCATTAGGACAAAGCTGAACTCCCTAAAACTCTCTCAGTGAAAACAGCATTGTTAGGTTCAGAGAAAAAGGAAATCAGAAGTTCTGTTCATATGTGTGTGTTGCACACATGAGTGTGTTGGAATAATTTTTCAGGAAGCTCAGGAGCAATGAGTTCTTTGTTATGAAATCACTGCAGTCCTCTTTCATACAGTGGTTGTAGTTACAACCACAGGGATGTTGTGTTCTCAAACAAACATTCAAGCTCCCTGATACCAGGTTGCCTGAAGCCAAGCTTCACATATGAAATGCATGTAACAATGCCTCTTAGTAATCTTCCCATTTGCTTGTCATTGCCCCTCTCACAGTGGAAGTGTCTTTAGAGTCTGCTCCTGGTATATTGCTTTTGTTCATTTTAGGTTCTTTGTGGCTGTTCTAAACAGTGAAAATGTAGAGTTTCTTAAGATGTAGCACCTGGCACTTAGGGGCTTGATAGGGTGTGTACATACAGAAATAAATGCTCTCTTTAAGAAATTCTTCGTGATAATAGTTGTACGCCATTGGAACAGTTGGAAAGAGGAAAATTAGATCCACTTGCATGCCAGAAAGCTCTGTTTTTAATGCATGATTATTTTATTGAGGTATACATTAATTAATCCTGAAATAAGATCCTGTGTGACATTCAAAGTTGTGTTGAGTAGCTCAGAGTTTAAATATTTTAGTTTTACAACTCTGTTATGCTGGCAGCCAACAGTGGTGTCTCCGTGAAGTCAGCATATGAGCCCTGCTTGTGATGACATCTGGAAAGCTTGTTTTATCTATAAGCACAGTTGTAGACAAATGAAAGCAGACAGATGTAAGGCTGGGGTGGCATCTTTGCCTCAAGCACTCTCTGGCTGTACATTTTCCAGTGTGTCAAAAATGGGAGTTTTTTTTTCAGGGTGGAATAAAAACATCCCATCACATCCATACACCAACTACTGTGCTGCCTTTTCTGAGCTCTGAGGTGTAAAATGGCATCTATTGTTCAAAATTTAACAAGAGGATGAGTTAGGAGTCAGTAGGAAGTGTCTGAGTGTAAAGGTGCTTGACACAAAGGCAAAAGAAGACTTGGTGTCATTTTAAGTTAATCACAGCTCCCTTCTCCTGGGAGAGCCAGGAGGAATAGAATTGTTGAAGGGGATTTGGTGCTCCAGGTATACTTTTCTTTTGCTGCTGTCATTATCGGTTACTGGATACAGTATCCATTGTGTTTTAAGCACCCATTATGTACAGAGAAGTCTACTTAGTTGTTTGTGTGGGTGGGTCAGAGATAAGCTTTAGGAACAGTGTTATGTTTAAAGATGAGTACTTAGAAGTGTGAAAGTTATTGACATCATTTCATGGCTGGCTTTCAAGTAATTTTGCTAAGAGACCATTCTTTAAGAAATTTTTATACAATTTTCAACTTGCCTTTTAGACTACTCTTTTTGTGTTGTACAGATAAGTATGTCTCAGAATACATATAAATGCATGCATATGTATTTGCTGGGATTTGGGTTTAAGCAAACACTTTTCTAAGTTCTTGTCCTTTCATAGCAGTAGAATTTGCTATACCTGTTATGGGCGTGAAGTTCATATATTTTCATCTTTGATGAAAAGTATTTCTGGCTCCATATTCCATACCATGTAACCATTGCTAATTATTGCTAGATATCTTTTACTTTAGTCTAAGTAAAATTTTAGTCTAAGGAGTAAATTACTTGCAGTGAAAAATATGTAACTTTATAGTATTAGAGTCTTCTATTTGAGGAAACCACACAAGAAACCACAAGATACATGTAATTTGAGAGTAGTAAAACAATGGAAGTGTAGGGAAAGTAGAATGGCCTAAGGAAGTGAAATATGTTCAGTTGTTTGTCAAGCACAAGTCTGTCTTAGCTTCAGCAGCAACTGGCTTTTTCAGTGGCTCACAGTATTTGAGAAGAATATCCTTTTTTTTTTTTTACTTTCTTTTTAGCAATAAAGTTACATTATGCTATTAACAGGGGAAAACACAGATGTCCATTTCCTGTCCCATTCCTACCACACCATCATCAATCTTTTCGAAGTGCGTAGTGTTGAGAGCCACTGAGCCCTGATAAGTGCTTTTGTGTGTACAAAATAGGACTTTTTTGTTTTACATGCTGTTAGGCATGGTAGAGAAAATATACAGGTATCAAAAATGTACAGTAAATTGCCATTTGTACCTGCAAAGACTAAATGGTCCGTTCAGGTTTTAGTAACACCTGAGTGAACTGATGGGCCAGCCAAGAGGAGCCCTGGACCTTTTCATGACATTTCACTTAAGGCCATCTGAGGGGTCCAGTGACCCCATTAGTGTTCCCTGAGACCCAGTCTGGCCCCAAGTGTCCTGGGGTTTTTTATGCAGTAGTGGTTGACTCCTCTAAGTTTATTTATTCAAATTGGGAACACAGAAGGGAGGGAATCTTGGGATCCTAGTTTTGCGTAATAAATGTTAGGGGTAACAGGTTTTATAAGTTTTCTGCAGGCAGTGGAGTTTAGTAATCAGGAAGATTTCATGTTGCATCATCCTTCTAAATCTGAGGGTCTCAGAGTCCATTTCTATAAACCCCCTTCCTCAGTGCCAATTTACAATTTAAACTATTAAAATAGAGACTGTGATTCCTTTTCATGTCACTCAATATAAAAAGATTTTTTCCCCTCTTGGTTTGAATTTCTATAGCTGAATATTTAGATAAATTTTTTAATGTTTACCAATACTGTTGGGTTGACATAATAGGATATAATAGCTAGAAAGGGACCTTGTACCAATATGAATTTGATTTCTTTATAAATTAAACTATTCTGCTAAATCTATAGTACTATTTAGTCATCTTGAATTAATCAGAAAGAACCTGGAAGGTTGTGTTTGGCCAAGATTAAAATTATCCTTTTGGTAACATTAAAAGAAAATTATGCATCCCCTCATGATATCAGTATTAATTTTTATTGGCATGTTGATCTTATATTATTATTGATAACATTTTTGGTGTCTAAAATATGCTATATGTATAGTGGTAAGTCCATTACATGTGTTTATTATATTATTATATTGCAGTTGGTTCTATTATTACCTCCATTTTGTTGATGACTACAAAGGTTAAGAGAAGTTATTTAATGTACTCAAGATCACATATCTTTGTATATTGGACTGTGTTTGTAGGCATTGATTGCATTTTCAGTGTACATATTTACTTACTATTCCAAATACATTTTAACCATAATGTACCTTGTACCTATGTTTTTTACTCAGAAACAAACAATATGTTGATTTTTTAAAATGCATTGAAATCGTCTCAAATGAAAATAACCAATCAGTTGGTCAGTTTGCAGCATCATGAGTGATGGTAGTAACATAACATTATATTTCCATCAGGCATAGAATTCTTTTGTTTGCTAGAGAGGCAGTGTGGTGTATTCGTTGGTTAAAAAGTCTGTGGTGTCATTCCGGGTCAAGATGGAGGCATAGATGAACACAGCTTGCCTCCTCGCACAACCACATCAAAGTTACAACTAAAATATAGAACAACCATCACTCAGAACTATCACAAATCAAATTGAATGGAAGTCTGACAACTACAGAATTAAAGAAACTACATCTATCCAGACCAGTAGGAGGGATGGGCTGGTCCCACACCCATGTGTGGTGGATAAAAATATGGGAGGCATATCTCAGGAGCAAGGAGTTCCAGTCCCATACCAAAGCTCCCAGCCCAGGGTTCCAGTGCTAAGAAGATAAGTCCCCATAACTTCTGGCTGCAAAAAACAGTAGGGATTGAGTTGATGAAAGAAAGTTCTGGAGTCCCAAGCAGTTCCTCTTAAAGAACCCACACATGGACTTATTCAGACTCATTTCCTCTGAGGTCCAGCACCAGGGTAGCAGTTTGAAAAGCACTAGAGGGAGGAACTGAAGTATCTGACATCAGGGTGAGAGCTAGGGGAATACCTTTCTCCCAGACAGAGAGGTGGGCAGAGAACATTGATCCTTTTCTGAATCCTCCTTCCACAGAGTCACAGAGCTGGCAAGCAGGTGCCATATCTGAGACTTCATCAACCCAGCTAACAGTATTTCCCCGTCCTGGAGAGCTCCTGAGTCTCCACCCCACCCAAATTATGTGCCAACCCAGGCTGTTAACACTGGCTTTTCCATATGAATGGCTGGTCTTGGCTCATACTTCACAACTTCCTAAATTCTCTCAAACAAGCAATAGCCAGCCTCCATGAGCCCCCAGCCATGACACCTCTTGCTAGGTGGCCCCAAGCCTGAGACTAGCAGCAGCCAGCCTGGGTTTGCAGCTTGGCTTTGCCTGGGAACCTCCAAGCATAGCACAAGTAGCAGCCATCTGCAGATTGCTTTGTAGCTCATGCAGGGTGGCCCCAGGCAGAACACACATGAGGGCTGACCTTGGCCTACATCACCTGGTGAAACCCCAAAACTTGCATACCCACTGCACTGCAGCAGACCATGTCAGGGTCCCACTACCCTGCCCCTGCACAGCTGATCCTCCACAGAGGGTGGAAGTTGGTGTTAAGTGGTCACAGCCAGTCCTTGTAGCTTACTGGCCTGGGTAAATCCCTCCCATTTATCTGCCAACAGCAACTAAGTCTCAATTATAAGAGTAGGGTATACTGAGCCCACACAAAGGGTGTACCTCAAGTACCCTGCTTGGGTGATAGGGGAGGCTGTGCCACTGGACTCTACAGAACACCTACTACCAAGGCCACACTACCAAGACAGGGAGTCAAAGCAGCTCTACCTAATATATAGAAACAAACATAGGGATGCTGTCCAAATGAGGAGACATAGAAACATGGCCCCAATGAAAGAACAAATCAAAACTCCAGAAAAAGAGCTAAATGAAATGGAGGTAAGCAATCTCTCAGATGCAGACTTCAAAACACTGGTTATAAAGATGCTGAAGGAACTTAGTGAGAACTTCAACAGCATAAAACAGATCCAGTCAGAAATGAGGGATACACTTATTCAAATAAAGAACACTTTATAGGGAAACAACAGTAGAGTGGATGAAGCTGAGAATCAAATCAATGATTTGGAACAGGAGGAACCAAAAAATAAGCAATCAGAACAACAAGAAGAAGAAAAAATCCAAAACAAACAAATGAGGGATAGTGTAAGGAGCCTCTGGGACAACTTCAAGAGGTCCAACATTTGCATCATGAGGGTGCCAGAAGAAGAGAAAGAGCAAGAAATTGGAAGTCTATTTGAAAAATAATGAAGGAAAACTTCCCTAATTTGGGGAAGGAAATAGACATGCAAGTCCAGGAAGCCTAGAGAGTCCCAAACAAGATGGATGCAAAGAGGCCCACTCTAGTATTCATCATAATTAAAATGCCAAAGTTTAAAGATAAAGAGAGAATCTTAAAAGCGGCAAGAAAAAAGAAGTTAGTTACCTACAGGGGATTTCCCATGAGACTGTCAACTGATTTCTCAAAAGAAACTATGCAGGCTAGAAGGGATTGGCAAGAAATAGTCAAAGTCATGAAAAGCAGGGACCTATAGCCAAGATTGCCCTGCCCAGCAAAGCTGTCATTTAGAATTGAAGAGCAGATAAAGAGCTTCCTAGACAAGAAAAACCAAAGAAGTTCATCATCAGCAAACCATTATTAGATGAAATGTTAAAGGGACTTATTTAGGAAAAAGGTGATCAAAACTATGAACAATAAGATAGTAATAAATACATATCTACCAACAAGTGAATCTAAAAAAGGAACTAGGTGAACAAGAAGAGCAGAGACAGAATCATGGATATGGAGAGCATTTTGATAGTTGCCAGATGAGAGGAGGTATGGGGGAATGGGTGAAGAGCTGAGGGATTAAGAAGTACAAATAGGTAGTTACAGAATAGCCATGGGATGTGAAGTACAGTGTAAGAAAGAGAGTTGCTAAAGAACTTATATGCATGACCCTTGGACATGAACAATGGTGTGGAGATGGTCTGAGGGAGTGGGGGTGGTGGTTGGAGGAGAACAAAGGGGGAAAAAGTGGGACAACTGTAATAGCATAATCAATACAATATAATTTTAAAAAATAAATAAGTTTTTACAACATTCCTTAAAAAAAGAAAAGAAGAAAGAAAAAGTCTGTGGTGTAGGTTGCTGCAGTTTAAATTCCACCTCTGCGTCTTTTGAACTATGACTATTTGTGCCTCATGTTTCATGTCTTTAAAATAGTGGTGATAGTATAACTACTATTTTATAAAGATATGTGTATTGAATAAGCTAAAATATATAAAGCACTTAGAGTATACCTGCCATATAGTAAATATTGTGTGTGTGTTAGCTTCTTTTGTGGCTGTTAACTATGATAACTTAAAGTCATACATGGGGACCACAAGCAGCCTATAAGTAATATCCAAATTTTTAGAAATATTTGGAGAATACCAAAGGTAAGTATGCCTCTAGATGTTAAGCTATTACAGATAACATTTTACTATCTTCATGCTAAGTTGCTAAACAGATAAATAACTTAGCAGACAGTCTACCCAGAGTGCATAAAGAAGGAGTTTAGAACTCAAATGCAAGTGAGATTATTTAGGGTAAATTAAGCATTGGAAATGTTTGTATCTACACTTTTTAAGTGAGTGTTGGCCCAGTAATATCAGTAGTTTGTTCCCTGAAATTGTAAATTATATGATTGTTTCTCATGCTGATCAATAGTTATGTAAAAGACTTACAAACAAATATAGTAAAATGATAATTGTAGAATTTAGATGATACATATATGGATGCTCACTGTAAAATTCTTTCAACTTTTCTGTATATTTAAAATGTTTAATAAAATATTGATAGTGGGAGACTCATAATATTATGGTACATTTACACAATAGACTACTACTCAGCCATAAAAAAAGAAGGAAACCTTAATTTTGTGACAGCATGGATGGACTTGGAGAGTATTATGCGAAGTGAAATAAGGCAGTCAGAGAAAGACAAATACATGTGATTTCACTTATCAGTGGAATCTAATGTATAAAATGAACTAACGACCCAATAGAAATAGACTTAGATATACATAGAACAGACTGACAATTGTCAGAGGGGAAGGGAGTTGGGAGCTAAGTGAAAAAGATGAAGGGATTAAGCAAAGAAAAAAACTCACAAACCTGTGTATGGTGATTGCCAGAGGAAAGGAGGGAGTGAGGGGAAGTGATGGAAGGAGACTTGATTTGGGGTGGGAACACAACACAATATACAAATGATGTATTACAGAATTGTATACCTGAAACCTGTATAAGTTTATTAACCACCCCAATAAATTCAATAAAAATAAATTAAAAGTAAAATGAGAAAGACAAAGAAAAAATATTGTTTCTCAATCACTGAAAGTAAAATAAAACTCTGAATATTGAAAACCTTTCCTAGTCCCTGAGTTCCTTGGCATGATAGCTGGCAGTTGAATGCTATGCAATATGCACAGGAACACACCCTCTGAAATACCATTTCAGTCTGACTTGCAGATATATTTTCCAACCGCCAACTTTTTCTTTTTTTGAGTCCTTTTGTTTTTTATGAATTGAATTTCCATTTGTGTTTTATTCATCTGCTTAATATCAGTGTCGTGCTTCTTTTCTTTAGTCAGAGCTGGAAGGTGTTTGAGAGCCGAAAATGCAGGGAACCACAAGGTAGTTATTTCAATTTAATGACACTCTTACACAATGACATTCCTTTGTGATCTGTAAAAGGGTTTGCCAGGAACTTTACAGTTAATGTAGAGCTCACATTTTCTGAAGCTAATAAGCATCTGTATATTAGATGATCTATACTTACTAGATCTAATAATCCTTTCATCTTGTAATTTGTATTAAACTGTGTTTTGAAGATGAATATTTTGTGTTACACTAACACTGTTCACTAAAAGAATAAGATCAGCCCTGGCCTCGCAGCTTAGTTGTTGGGAGCATCCTCCCATATGCCAAAAATAGGTTTCAGGTTTGATACCCAGTCAGGGCATATGCCCAGGTTGTGAGTTCAATCCCCAGTTGGGGTACATATGAGGGACACCGATGGATGTTTCTCTCTCTCCCCATCACTCTCCCACACCCCTTCTTTTCTCTATAAAAATCAATAGAAACATATCCTTGGGTGAGGATTAACAAAAAGAGTAAGATCAGAAAATAAGTTATAGATGCCTTCTAAGAAAAAGGCAACATTTTATAACCATACAAAATAAGTTTTCAGTTGAGAATGTTTGTATTCTCTATTCTTTATGTCATGTGCCTTTTAAAGAAAAAGTGCACTTGCTCATTAACTACAGGGTCATGGTGATAAAGAATCCCCTTTCTCTGTGACTCAGACCACAAACAGAATCTTGCGTTCAATACAGGGTATATCACATTGTATGAGGAGCTCTGAGCAGTTGAAGTGTGACCACACCAGTGACCATGGCGGTTCCAGGTCTACAGAAAGACAAACTGCTGGGGAGCAGTTGAAGACTCTGACGGTGTTTGGTGTGGAGGAGAGCCTGCCAGAGTGGAATCTCCTCCCCATCTGTAAGGGCTTCTACATGGACCAGGAAGTAGACTGATTATGTTAATGCCTCAAAGGACCAAAATTTATAGGAAGGCAGATTTCAGCCCAGTGGAAAGAAAGAAGTATAGCAGTTAGAGCCATGAAATAGGGATGCAAATGGCCTCATTATGTAATAAAACGCAGACACAGCTGAGTTTTTTTCTGCCTGACTATTCCCGTCATCTGTTTGATGGATATAGAAGGATACAGAGGCCCACCCAAGCCCTTTTCTAAGGAGAATGATACTTCCTGAATACCTAGAGAAAGACATGCTGAGAAGTTCAAATAGGGAGGCCAGGTACCCTGCCCCCAAAAGCAGAGTATCCTCATTGTTCTGGGAGTCAGTTCTAGAGCAGGAACTGAAGGAAGTTTCTTCCGAAGTCTATTTTGTGGATACATATGTCTTTTGGGAAGCACTAAAGGGAAGGTACATCTTAAGTCTGTATTCTGCTAACAAAGAAATGGATGTGCCAGTTTTTTTTTATTAAAAAGAGCAAACTAATTCTATAATGTCAAACCTGAATTGAAAATATAATTACATGTTTATCTGTTCTCCTTAAGTATTTTATAATCTTTATTTCTTTACAGTTATAAGGAAATATTCTAGTATATCAAATGTCTTCTGATGAAGGCCTTAGTTTTTTTAGTATGTTTTGTAGCAATAAGCAAATCATGCAAAAAATTTGTTTCTTTGTATTGGGGAAGTAAGCACAGACAATCAGAAATTTAAACATCTTTAAGTAATATAAGAATAGCCCTCTCTTTTTGGAAACATGTTTGCTTGACATTTTGAAATAGCTGTCTTTTATAGTGATATGGGCTTGGCTGCTGTTTATAAGTTTTAAAGTCTTGGTTTGTTAAGAAGTTAAGGAGAGCTGTGTTGTTTCTTTTGTTTTGTTCTTTTACTTTATCAGGAATGTTTGTTTTTATAAGCAAATACTGGAAACTAAAGGTAATAATCAAAGAGCATGCTGATGCTGAATGATATGTTCTTAAGTGGGTAGTCTCTATCTTGCTCCTTCCTTCTTTTTTTCTGTTCCATTGGAGCAATATGGTGGCTCGGGACACTCTTCCATCTAAGTTCCAGTTGAGTATCAGAAGCCCTCAGAAGGACTTCTGCTACTTTATCTTTCTTATAGATCCTACATTGCTCCCAACAGTCTTCACTTGGTTCTTTTCTCACTGCAGACACATGTAAAACCCGCAAGAGATAAACTTCTTGTGCATTTCAAAACCTGTGCTTCATTACATGTATTTAAAATACAACTTTAGAAATAATCACCTTTAATATTCAATGGGCAAAAACTAAAATCTTTTCCACTAAGATCAGGAACAACACAAGGCTGTCCACTTTCACCACTTCTATTCAATATAGTACTGGAAGTTTTAGCCACAGCAATCAGACAAGAAAAGGAAATAAAAGGCATCCAAATTGGAA